>CM059877.1:17390800-17872316 GCA_030490815.1 Acer saccharum | reverse complement strand
CCCCCCCCCCCCCCCCCCCCCCCCTCCCCCTCTAGATTATATTAGACACGTTTTATATATATATTCAATTGGTATTAGAGTGGGTTCCTTAACATAATTAGGAGATCCATTGCTCTTGATAGTGTCTCTTGCATTTGTTTGATTTCTTTTGTGTCTTGTGTGTTAAGCTTGTTTGTGTGCATTCATATCATTCTCACCCAAACACAATGAGTGGAAATGGAATTGGAGGCGAGAGTGCCTCTAGCACAAGCCCCCTTGCTCACCGGGGTCAATTACGCATCATGGGAGGGCAAAATGGAAGCATATTTGTGCCAAATTCATGACCGAGCATGGATGACGATTGAAGAAGGGTACACGTCACCTATGATGACTCCTACGGGAGGTGGGAGGAAGTCTCTAAGCCGAAGGCACAATGGACCCCTCAAGAGTTTGAGGCTTCAAAATGGAACAATAAAGCCATGCACGCAATCCTATGTGCCATGGATGACAACCAATACAAACTCATTCAAACTACAAAGATAGCAAAGGAAGCTTGGGATATATTAGAGACGGCTCACGAAGGAACCAAGGTGGTTAAGGACTCCAAGCTCCAAGTCCTCCAAACATAATTTGAGATCATAAGGATGGAGGAGGATGAGTGCTTCAATGACTTCCAAGTGAAGCTTATGGATATTATAAATCAAAGTCACCAACTTGGTGACCCTTACTCGGATAGAAGGATCAAGCTAAAGATCATAAGATCGCTTCCCGAGAGGTTTGAATCCAAAGTGACCGCCTTAGAAGAAAATAGTGACTACTCAAGGATGAAGCCAAGTGAAGGAATTGGAAGGCTCTTGGCCAATGAATCTAGGAAGAGTCCTACATCTACACCTCCAAAGAAGCAAAAGAGTCTTGCCTTGAAGAGCATCAAGGTAGAGAATGATGAAGAAGACTCGAATGAAGAAATTGCTTTGATGGCAACAAAAGTTCAAGCAATTTATGAGATTTGAGAAGAAAGGTTTTGGCTCCAAGGGAAAGTTTATGAAGAAAAAGGCTTCTTTCAAGAAAGTAGAGCAATCTCAAGAGAAATACCACAAGAAAGGTGTCCAATGCTATGAATGTAGTGGCTTTGGACATATTGCTCCGGAATGTGCAAATTTGAAGAAAAAGAAAGGAAAAGCCATGGTGGTTACTTGGAGTGATAGTGATGACCTAGAAGATGGAGACAAGCCTTCGGATGATGATGAAGACCAAGTTGCCAACTTCATTGCTTTCATATCCTCTAACAATAGCAATGAAGTTATGAGTGATAAAGAAGAGGAAGAGGACAAGCAAGATGAAATAGATGAAAATGACTCAAATGGTGGGAGCAACTCCTCAATGTCTAATTTTGAGTTTGATGTAAAGATGGACTATGATGACTTCATGAGATTTTTTAAGAACTCAAGATTGAAGAAGAAAAATGAGATACAAAAGTTGAAAGGGGAGAAGCTCGAATTGACCTTCCAAAGTGACTCATTTGTGCAAGGAAATGAGTAAAGCAAAAGAGATGGAAGAAGGGTTAAAGATGGAGTTAGTCTTGGCCAAGAAGAATGAAGAAAGCTTAAGGAAAGAGCTCATGGAAGCAAAAGGGTTAATTGCTAAGATAACTTCCGAAACTGAGAAGCTTGACAAGATGTTATCTTGTGGGAATAGTCCTAGTGACAAGAAGGGGTTAGGATATGTGGAAGAAATGGAAGCCACATCCTTGAAGAAGACAACATTTGTCAAGAGCAAAGATGTTGAAAATGCTCAAACCCCTCAACAATCAACCAAGTGGGTGGAAGTTGGTGAATCCTCTAAGCAAGTACAAGCAAGGACTTCAACAAGAGCTCCACCACCACAAGCTAGAGCTCCACAACCAAGACCTCCACAATAAAGGATCCCACAAGCCCAACATGGGGTCTTTCATGCTCAACCTAGAAGACATGCCAACTTGGCTCAATTACAAAGGAGAGAGTTGCCTCAACATCCAAGAGCAACTCAAAATAGAAGGAGGCCACAAATGCTTGCACAAGGCTATGGTATAAACTCCTATTTTACTCCTACTTGCCATTTTTATGGAATTGAAGGCCACATTAGGCATAATTGCTTTAAGTATATTAAATTGTGTAGAAAAGAAAGCATGATTGAGAAAAATATGCTTAGAAGAGTCACAATGCATGCACCTAGGAAATTTAGAGCTAATGGACCAATGGCTCATAGGGATGACCATGTTGCTTCTATGATGAATAGAAATGATGAGTATTATTGTTATGTGGCCCAAGTTGCCTTGAAAGCAAATGTCTCCAACACTTGGTACCTTGATAGTGGGTGTTCAGGCATATGACCGGAAACAAGAGTGTCTTTAAAACTCTTCTGATAGAGGATGGTGGATTTGTCACCTTTGGTGATGGATCTAAGAAAAAGGTTATAGGGAAAGGTAATATATCAATTCCCAGTTTACCCTCCTTGCCCAATGCTCTTTATGTAGATGGCTTGCAAGCCAATCTCATTAGTATATCACATTTAAGTGATGAAGGGCTTTCAGTTATATTTGGGAAAGTTGATTGCTCTATTCTTAAGGGAAATGGGCAAGTTTTGTTGAAAGACAAGAGATCAAGTGACAATTGCTATTGTCTTGAGTCCAATCTCATCTCTTGTAACTTGTCTACTAGTGAGAAAGTTGAAGTGTGGCACCAAAGATTTGGCCACATGAACTATAGGTACTTGAAAGTCCTTGATAGGTTGAATGTTGTGAGAAGCTTTCCCAAGTTTGGGAAAAAGTTTAAGGGTATTTGTGGACCTTGTCAACAACGGAAGCAAACCAATAGTGTGCATAAGAAAGGTAAATATCTTTCCATCAAAGAGCCATTGGAAATCCTCCACATGGACCTTATGGGTCCCATCCAAACCGAAGGCCTAGATAGTAGAAGATACAATCTTGTTGTAGTTGATGACATCTTTAGGTTCACATGGACTTACTTCCTTAGAGAAAAGTCCGAAGCCTTTGAGAAATTCAAAATGCTTTGTGTCAATATTCAAAATGAGAAAACTTCTCACATTAAAAGCATTAAGAAGATTAGGAGTGATCATGGGAAAGAGTTTGAAAATGTTAGCTTTGAAAACTTTTGCAATAGCTTAGACATTTCCCATGAATTTTCGGCCCTTAGGACTCCTCAACAAAATGGTATTGTTGAGAGAAAGAATAGAGTCCTCTAAGAGATGGCTTGAGTCATGTTGTTTAGCAACAAAGTCCCTAAGAACCTTTGGGCTGAAGCCATCAATACGGCTTGTTACACAGGTAATAGAGTATTTCTTAGGTCCGGGACTAAACAAACATCCTATGAGTTATGGAAGGGTAGAAAACCCAATATGAGCTACTTCCACATCTTTGGAAGCAAGTGCTATATACTAAATGACCGAGATCAACTTGGCAAGTTTGATGCCAAGAGTGATGAGGGTATTTTTATTGGGTATGCACTTAATAGCAAGGCCTATAGAGTTTTTAATTTAAAGACTCGAAGTGTTATGGAATCACCAAATGTTGTCTTCGATGATTGTAGGCCTAAACATGATGACCATGATGAGGATGTTTGTGAGATAGATGACCTTCTTTTAAAGGAAAGTGGTGAGACTTCAAGTGGTGTGAAGTCAAACCAAGATAAAGAGGATGATTTACCTCTTAATAGAGTTCCTCATTTGGACTCTAATGAACCCGCTCCTTAGGTTAGAAAACTCCATGATAAGGATGATATCATTGGAGAGGTTAGAAAGGGTGTTAGGACTAGGCGTCAAATAGCTAATCAAATTAGCTATACTTGTTACACCTCTCAAATAGAACCCGAAAAGGTTGATGAGGTCTTGAATGATGAGTTTTGGGTTTTTGTCATGCAAGAAGAGCTAAACCAATTTGAGAGAAATGAGGTTTGGACTCTTGTTCCTAGACCTAAAAACACCAATGTCATAAGCACAAAATGGGTGTTTAGGAACAAATCCGATGAGGATGGCAACATTGTGCGAAACAAGGTAAGGCTTGTTGCACAAGGGTACTCTCAAATTGAGGGTATTGACTTTGAGGAAACTTTTGCTCCCGTTGCCCGCCTAGAGTCCATAAGGCTTCTCTTATCCATTTCTTGTGTGTACAAATTCAAATTACACCAAATGGATGTCAAGAGTGTCTTCCTCAATGGCTTATTGCATGAGAAAGTGTTTGTTGAGCAACCTAAGGGGTTTGTGGATCCACACCACCCCTCTCATGTCTATCGTCTCAAGAAGGCTCTATATGGGTTGAAGCAAGCACCGAGAGCTTGGTATGAGCGCCTCACTCTTTATCTTGTTGACAATGGTTACTCTAGAGGTAGTGTTGATAAGACATTGTTCATCAAGTCCACTAAAGATGAGCTATTCATAGCTCAAATTTATGTTGATGACATTGTTTTTGGTTCTACCAACAACTTGAAAATTCAACAATTTGTTGATGTCATATCTCATGAGTTTGAGATAAGCATGGTTGGTGAACTAAATTACTTTCTAGGCTTGCAAATCAAGCAAACGCATGATGTGATCTTTATATCCCAAGCTAAGTATGCTAAGAGCCTTGTGAAGAAGTTTGGCCTTGAAAATACCAAACATTGTGACACACCCATAAGCACAACCTTGAAACTTAACAAATATGCTAGTGGAAAGGATGGTGAGCAAAGTCTATATCGTGGCATGATAGGTAGCTTGCTTTACTTGACCGCAAGTAGGCCCGATATTTGTTTTAGTGTGGGTATTTGTGCTAGGTACCAAGCTAATCCCAAAGAGTCTCACCTTGTTGCGGTGAAGATGATCATTCGATTTGTGAATAGTACCTCAAATCATGGGATTTGGTACTCCTTTGACACTAATCCTAGTCTTGCTGGATTTAGTGATGCCGATTGGGTGGGAAATTGTGATGATAGGAAAAGCACATCGGGTGGTTGCTTCTTCCTTGGGAACAATTTGGTTTCTTGGTTTTGAAAGAAGCAAAACTCAATTTCCCTATCCACGGCGGAGGCGGAATACATTATCGCCAGTAGTGCTTGCACTTAATTGATGTGGATGAAACAAATGTTAGTCGATTATGGCTTGGAGCAAGGTACTCTTACTTTATTTTGTGATAACATGAGTGCCATCAACATTTCTAAGAATCCCGTCCAACATTCTAGGACAAAGCACATTGACATTAGACACCATTTCATAAGAGAGCTAGTTGAGAACAAAACAATTGCATTGGAACATGTGGGAACAAATAACCAACTAGTGGATTTGTTTACAAAGCCCTTAGACACCCTTAGATTTGGGAACCTTAGCAAGTCTATTGAGATTTGTCACTTGGGTTGAAATGGTATGTCTTGACACCATATGAGGAGCTCAAGCAAAGAGAGCAAAGTTGCATAATTATGCATTGTGCTACATTAATATATTTTATGCCTCTTATTTAATTGCTTGAGATGATTGGTTGTACATGCTTATATGTATTTTTTTAATAAGTGTGCTACATTGCCTTGCTTGCAATCTATGTCATATTTATGCTCAAACATGCATTTTTGGAATAGGAGATATACTTGGAAGTACTTTTTGAATGACCATTAATTGATCTCCTTGACATAATGATTCTTTTTAATGACATGTTTAAGTTGAAAAGTATGAGATGAAAAATGTGAACTGTTTGATTGCAAATGTTGAATGCAAATATGTGTGCAAAGCAATATTGAGACTCATAAAAATGGATCTTACAATCCAAAGTCTATCTTTCTTTATTTGTAGAACAAAGCTACTATCATACGGGGTTTCTCACCCGGAAAAATCAAATAAGGTGCAAAGTCGCTTATTTCTTGTTTTGCTTATAAAGTTGGATATAGTTGCTCTTTAATATTGAAATGCTTAAATTCTATATCCTTGCTTTTTCCATGACAAAAGGTGAAATTGGTTTGAATTCTATTGGAAACCTTTGTTGTTTGCTTTGCCAAATACCATTGCTTTTGATCTTAAATGCAACATGTCTTGCATGCAAAGCATCTTTGTCACACATCTTTTTTCTTATCATAAAACTCCTTGAATCTCTCTTACTTAATTGAGTTGCATAAAATTGCTTACATGACTATGCATATGTGCTTGTGCTACAAGCTCTCCTTGCTAATGCTTACCTATTAGGGGAGACTCTCTTTGCCAATCTCATGACAAAAAGGGGGAGTAAGGTTGGGGAGAATTTGTGCCATTCTTGGCATTGCATTTAGGGGGAGTTGAGAGAGATTAACCCATGTTGGGAGTTGTTGCATTTAGGGGGAGGTTATTGCATTGCATTGCATGATTACATTTTTTTTTTATTGTATTGATTTACCTTGGCAATTGCAATTACTTGTGTTATAAGCACCTCTCACACACTTGCTCTTGAAAGGTATATTTCTTGTTGATTGTGTGTAGGTTGGATGTTTCTACAAGCTTGGAATTAACTTGAAGATGTTTAAGACTTAGTCTAGGAGCTTTATTTGTAATGTAGAAAAATTTTGTTGACCAACATTTTTTTGTTTTTGTGAGGATGCTTTGTGAGTGTTGATTTTGTCACGAAATAGCCAAAGGGGGAGATTGTAAGTGCCTCATTTTTTGATTGGCTTATTTCGTTGACAAAATCACAACGGGGTTCAATTATGTAAGGGTAACTTAGGATTGAAGAAATCCTCATCAAATGCCAAAGGACCTCATTATGGAATCAAGCGCTTCAAGGAAGGTAGATTACTTGACTTAACTCTAAATTGAAGAGAAGTAGTTGCACACACTCACAACCCTATGCATGTCCTTGATACTTGTTTGTTGTGTGTAAATATTTGTGTGCTTGCATGATTAATTGATTGCATCATTGTTTGATAAATGCCATGTCATGTTAGCATTAGGATGCATTCAATTGTCACTTCCTACACTTGCACCTAATGTATGTTTGTCTTAAGTGTGAGGTAATTCGTTTGCCGAAGTTATTCGGAAACGTCTGCGTGTGCACGTTGGTGTGCATGGTGTTGCACAAAGACCGCCCTCGGAGAATGCCATTTGCTTCTCTTTTTTTTACAACCATTGGTGAAACGGCGGTTTGTGATCGGCGTCCTGATCGCTGATTGAAACCGCCCTTTTTGACCTGATTAATTTTAAAAAATAGGTCGGAAATTGGCGGTTATGATCGGCGGCCTGACCACTGAATTAACCGCCATTTGAAACATGGGTTTTCTATCCCAAATTCGATGGTTTGCATCGGCGATCAAATTTTACCCGCTGATCCATTCCAGTGTTGATGTTTCGAATTCGACGGTTTGTGATTAGCGGCCTGATCGCCGATTGAAACCGCCAATCACGCACTTTCAGGCAAACTTTTCAAAACGACGTCACTTCACTTGGATCTCATATATATATATATATATATATATATATATATATATGTCATGATAGCCTTATGTCGTTTTAGAGAGCAAAAATTACATCTTTTGAGAGCTTTTGAGTTTCTTCCAAGCCAAGGTATCAAGACTTCCTTTTTATTACTCAAAACACAAAAACCCATCATACTTTCATGTTTCATATATCATCTAGGATGTTCTAGGTTGATTTTCTTTAGGGTTTCATCTTTGCTCACATGATTGTAGTTAGAACATTACTTATATCATCTCACATGTTTTTTCTCTACAAGATAGCTTTTTTATTTCTTGACTTGTCTCAAGATTGCTTCTTTATGACTTGAATAGTTTCAAGATAGTTTCTTTATTGTGTTTTGTGAGTTGTTTGTGGTAGATATTGCATATAGGACATTGTTTGCCTATTTTGTTATATTGTATGCATGTCACTTAGCAAAATGATATCTAGGAATGTCTAACATGTCCATCCATGCCTAGATAAGCTTGAACAGTTTAACCTAACATTTTAGCATCTTGAATATTGCATATATTCACTGTATGTTGTGTTATCTCTTCTCTTAGAGAGTTAAGACTTGTATTTACCATTTGGTAGTTTGCAAGTAATTGACTAGATTCACTTTTGAAGGCATTGCGGGTAGTTAGTGGTAGATTAGTAACCATGTGAGATTTGACGTGGTCAACCTAGGTTGTAATTGCCATTACAATTAGTAGATTAAGGTTCATGTGTGTAGCGCACATAACAGCTCATGGTTTTTCATGTGTGGGTTTCCACGTAAAAATTCAAGAGTTATTTATTTTCCGTATTTTACACATGTTTGTTTTTTAACTAGATAGGGGTTGTTCATTGAATTGGTAATATTTTGTTAAAATCTATTCATCCCCCCCTCTAGATTATATTAGACACATTTTATATATATATTCAATTGGTATCAGAGTGGGTTCCTTAACATAATTAGGAGATCCATTGCTCTTGATAGTGTCTCTTGCATTTGTTTGATTTATTTTGTGTCTTGTGTGTTAAGCTTGTTTATTTGCATTCATATCAGTCTCACCCAAACACAATAAGTGGAAATGGAATTGGAGGCAAGGGTGCCTCTAGCACAAAACCGCATTTGCTCACTATGGTCAATTACGCATCATGGAAGGGCAAAATGGAAGCATATGTGTGCCAAATTCATGATCGGGCATGGATGACGATTAAGATGGGTACACGCCACCTATGATGACTCCTACGGGAGGTGGAGAGGAAATCCCCAAGCCGAAGGCACAATGGACCCCTCAAGAGTTTGAGGCTTCAAAATGGAACAACAAAGCCATGCACGCAATCCTATATGCCATGGATGACAACCAATACAAACTCATTCAAACTACAAAGATAGTAAAGGAAGCTTGATGTAAGGTTCACTATTTGTATTGGCTTGATTCCATTGCAAAACACTCTATGATTGTATTAGTTGTTGCTTAGGACATTATTTGAAGAAAGGAAGCTCAAAGAGTGAAGAGCAACGTCTAGTGCAGAAGTCGTCTTCAAGAGGTGAAAATCGTTAAAGGTAAATCTTGACTTCCATCCTCTTGCAAGGCGTTAGCGCACACACACACAATTCATACATGTGTGTCCCTGCATCGTGGTTCAAACATTTTGTATAACACATTCACACACTTCATAGCATGCTCATGCATTGATCTTGTATTGACAAACATTGTGAAATTGCATGCTTTGTGTCTATCTCTTTGATATGGCATGTTTGTGTGAATATGTATTTATTTGTTTCCATATTTTGTGTTTAGGACTTGAACATGTTCTTATTTAATGCCTTATTGAGTTCCGGTCGTTTCGGTTACTCATTCATAAGGTTTCGAGTCCAAACAAGTTGACTATGCTACTTTTCGTTCTCATTTGTTGTGTTGTCTTCATCATCAGATTCCGAGATGATTTCTCAACCATTTTTCAAAGTTGAGTAGTTGTAGTCGTGTGTGAGGGAGTCACGATTCTTAATCCAAAAAAGGATTCGAAATCGGAGGTCGGATGCTCAAGATATGGGCCAACGAACCGAGGGAGCGCGCGAGAGAAGTGTGAATCACGTGTGGCCACTTGGCCAGCCCGTGAGGGAGGCCGTGGGCCCCACGGGCAAGGGAGCCCTCTGCTCCCGTGGGCCCCACGCGCCCCCCACGGGGTGGTGATGTGGCAGCATGTGATTCGCTCGGAAAATCTCTCATTTTCCCTCCTTTTAAGCAAACCTCCTTCCCTCCACACTAATGCAATTTTTTGAAGAACACTTGATCATTCTCGCATAAGTTTTTCTACAATTTTTGTTTACTTGTTTTGATCATATCTCTCTCATACGAACTCGAAATCATTCGATTCAAAAACCAAAATTGTTGGTCTCGAAGAGAGCTACAAACCCCAAGTATTTCCAAAGGCAGTTGACTTCGGCATTTTTCTCAGCTGGTCCATTTCCAGTCCGTGGTCAGTGTTTGATTTTCAACTTCTTCTTTTTCAATTTCATCTTTGATCATCTATTGATTCTTTCCATTTGATTGATGAAATTTGTTAAGAAGTATGTTAGATCACATGCTAGGTTATTTGATCATTTGTTAATTGAGTTTTAGCTTTGTGATTAGTCTTGAACATTTATGTGCTTAACTTGATCTATCATGAAATTGATTCTAGAAAATATATGAGTGATGTGCTTCATGTTATTTTCCATGTTTTATTTCATGATCTAAGAACTAGGTTTTTAGTGTGCTAAATTGAATATTCATACCTTTGTTCTTATTGATTTGCATGTCTTGATTTCTAGATAACTTTTGTGATTGTGTGTTGAAATCATATTCTAGACTATCATTGAACATGTACATTTTGCTTGATTGATCTTCTAGCTTAATTTGTTTGTGTTTGCATCACTTGCATCACTTTAGATCATAGCCTTGCATTAGGTTGAAGTCTCTAGCAAAATGAGTGAAGCTTTGTGGGTAGAGCAAGGGAGCCTTGATTAGAGTCGGGAGGACTCGGATAATCAAGCAAGGAAGTCTTGTCTAGGGTCGGGAGGATCCGGATAGGCAAGCAAGAAATCTTCCTAGAGACGTGAGCGTCTTGGATAGGAAGTTGCTTTCTAGAGGTGTAGGACACATCTCGGATAGGAAGTAGGCTTGGTGATTCACTTGCCCGAGGGTAGATTAGGAGTTGATAGCTTGAGCGGATATCATGAGTGATAGCTTGAGTGTGTAAGTCCTTTTTCACATAGTGGATTGCTTTGCCGGTGGTTGTGGTATCAACCCGTGGATGTTTCCTCATTGAGGTTTTACCACGTTAAAATCATTGTGTTCAATTTTGTTTTACTTTTCTTTATCTTCCATATATTACATTGATTGCATATCTTGTAAATTGATTTACTCTTGTCTTAGTGTAATCAATTCATTTGCTAAATCTAATCAAGTGTGCATTTGCCTTGTAATTTTCCGCATTATTTTTAATTGGAAGAATTTGGAGCCTATACCTATTCACCCCCCCTCTAGGTATATTTCACTACTACATTAAGGGAAATTTCATTTGGTATCAGAGCGGGTGTCTAGACGCACTTAGATTGATCCTTTCTTGTAGTATTTTTGTGTTTGTTTTTGTTTGTGATAAAATCATGATTAAGGAAGTATATTCCTATGTGGCTTCTTTTGTTGAACATATTGACTTAGATGAGAAAAAGATCAATGATCTTACTTTTGAAAATGAATGTTTATCCAAAGTCAATATGTCCCTCAACAAGAAGCTAGAAGATCATGCTCTTGGCTCAAAAGAATTCGATGAACTTAAAGACAAGATTCTAAATCTAGAATTGAATCTTAAAGATAGCAATGATAGACTTGGTATCTTGAAGCAAGAAATTGAGCAAAGAGATTGTTCTCTTGTTAATGCTAAGAAACTTGAAAATGTGCTTAAATCCAAACTTAATGAGCATTTAAATCAAGAGAAAAAGTATGAACAATGGCTTGATAAATCACATAAAGATGTTTTGTTTAGTGATAACAAAGCGGAAAAATATGCCATTGAACTTAGGATGCTTCGTGAGAAACTTGATGAGGCTAATAGGGTGATTAGCAAGATGTCATCTAGTTCTAATAAAGTTGAAACCCTCATTAAAAGTGGAAAGCATCCATGTGACAAAAGAGGTTTGGGTTATATCAATGAGAAGGAGACTCCTTCATCTAACAAATCTACTTTTGTCAAAGCAAGCATTGAATCAATTGTAGGTACACTCTCTCAAGGTAAAGCTATGAAAGCTACCGGAGGTGCCTCTTCATCAACAAGGATGTTCAATGGGAGAACTCAACAACTTAAGCATCAAGAAGCAACAACCTCAAATGCAAGAGGTGAAGCATCAAGGGTGCTCTTCAAAGAGGTAAAATTGTGAGAGACAAATGTTATGGAAGCAAATGTAAATGGTAAACTTCTCAAATTTATTCCTATTTGTCATCATTGTAATATGATAGGACATATTCGACCTAGATGCTTTGAGTACATTCGGAAATGCAAAACTGATAATGCTTTTCATGATATGTTTTGAAGGACCTAGGCAATCATCCATGTATGGATAGAAATAGACCTAGGAAGACCTTGGAAAAGCATGGTGTTGAAAGAGTTGTTGATGACTTGCTTGCTAAATCTTGGTTGTGCCTCACTTACTATGCATAAGAAATTGATAATGCTTTGTTTGAATTTTTGAAGATGTGACCAATGAGGTCAAGGTGCATGTTGAAAAGCCGAATATTGAGTCAAAGCATGTTAGAAGTAAGAGTGAGAAGCATGTTGTGAAAAATGTGGGATTAGGAAAGACACATCTAAAGGTAATGTTGCACAATAGTTACGTGCCAACTCCTCTATTCTTGGTACCTAGATAGCGGTGCTCTAGGAACATGACGGGAACAAAGAGTTCTTTAAGAATTGTTTTAAAGGATGGAGGTTGGGTTACTTTTGGTGATGGTACCAAAAAGCAAGTTCTTGGCAAGGGAACAATTTGTATCCCCGGATTGCCTAAACTTCGCAATACTTTGTATGTTGATGGGTTACAAGCTAACTTGATAAGCATTACTCACTTGTGTGAAATTTTTCAAGAAGTTAGTTTTAACAAAGATGTATGCACTATAATTGATAAAAAGGGCGATGTCGTCCTAAGAGTCAAAAGGTCTATAGACAATTGCTATTGTCTTGAGATAGATCCTCTCACATGCAACATGGCACATGAGTGCAATAAGCTTGATTTGTGGCATCAACGTTTGGGTCACATGAATTTTAAAGATTTGAAAAAGCTTGAAAAACATGGCATTGTTAGAGGTCTTCCTAATCTTGGTAAAAAGCTTGAGGTGGTTTGTGAACCTTGCCAATTAGGTAAGCAAACCAAAGTGCCTCATAAGAAAAATTCTTACATAGCTACCAAGAGACCTTTAGAACTTGTGCATATGGACCTAATGGGGCCAATTCAAACCGAGAGCATTAATGGCAAAAAGTACATTTTTGTATGCGTTGATGACTTCTCTAGGTTTACTTGGGTTTATTTTCTTAGAAACAAGACCGAGGCTTTTGATTACTTTAAAAAGTTTTGTAATCAAGTTCAAAATGAAAAAGGTCTTGATATCAAGAAAATATGTCGCATTAGGAGTGATCATGGGACGGAATTTGAAAATGCAAAATTTAGTGAGTTTTGTGATGGTTTAGGGATTTCTCATGAGTTCTCCGCACCTAGAACTCCTCAACAAAATGGTGTTGTTGAGAGGAAAAATCGTGTCTTGCAAGAGATGGCTAGGGTCATGCTCAATAGCAAGAAAGTCCCTAGAAACCTATGGGCCGAGGCGGTCAATACCGCTTGTTATGTGTCAAATCGTGTTTTCAAAAGGCCCGGCACAAAACAAACGTCCTATGACTTTGGAAAGGCAAGAAGCCTAATGTGAGTTACTTCCACACTTTTGGGAGTAAATGTTATATTTTGAATGATAGAGATCACTTAGGGAAAGTTTGATGCAAAAGTGATTGTTGTTGGTCTCTTTTGGGTATGCTATTAATAGTCGTGCATATAGAGTCTTTAACTTGACTACTAAGACTATCATGGAGTCTATCAATGTGAAGATAGATGATCTTAGCATGCTTAATTTGTGTGATGATAATGGTGTCAATGAATCTAAAGAAAACATGTTAAATGACACTAATACACCTATTGATGTGGCTAGTAGTGTTTCTAGTCAAGATGATGAAATTGATAGTCATGTTGAAGTTGTAAGTCAAGGGTTGGAAAATGCTTTAAATGATAATCAACAAAATGACCAAGTTGTTGAACATTCTCACCCAAGACTTAGAAACTTACACTATCAAGGAGACATCATAGGTGATTTAAATGAAGGGGTTAGAACAAGAAATCAAATTGCTAACCAAATATCCTATGCTTGCTACACTTCTCAAATTGAACCCAAAAACATTAATGAAGCAATTGTTGATGAATATTGGGTTGGGGCTATGCAAGATGAACTTAATCAATTTGAGAGGAATGAAGTGTGGTCTTAGTTCCTAGACCCAAAGATATAAATGTAATTGGCACTAAATGGGTGTTTAGGAATAAGACCGATGAAAGTGGCAAGATTGTGAGGAATAAAGCTAGACTAGTGGCTCAAGGTTACACTCAAGTGGAGGGTGTTGACTTTGATGAGACGTTTGCCCCGGTTGCTCGTCTCGAGTCCATTAGACTTTTGTTGTCCATTGCATGCATTAAAAAGTTCAAATTATTTCAAATGGATGTCAAAAGTGCTTTCCTCAATGGATACCTTCAAGAAGAAGTGTATGTTGAACAACCTAAGGGTTTTGTAGACCCACACTCTCCTAATCATGTGTTTAAATTGAAAAAGGCTCTCTATGGCCTTAAACAAGCTCCAAGAGCTTGGTATGATAGGTTGACTCAATATCTTATTGACAACCAATATAGGAGAGGTGGCATTGATAGAACTTTGTTTATCAAACATCATGATCATGATATTTTTGTTGCACAAATATATGTTGATGACATTGTTTTTGGGTCTACTAATAAAACCAAGGTTGATGAATTTGTTAGTGTTATGTCAAGTGAATTTGAAATGAGTATGGTGGGTGAGTTGAATTATTTTCTAGGTATGCAAGTGAAGCAAACTAGCATGGGCATAATGTTGAATCAATCTAAATATGCTAAAAATCTAGTTAAGAGATTTGGCCTAGAAAATGGAAAAGATTTTGAAACTCCCATGAGCACCACTTTAAAACTTGACAAAGATGAAAAAGGGAAAAGTGTTGACCAAAGCCTTTATAGAAGCATGATAGGTAGTCTACTTTACCTAACGGCTAGTAGACCCGATATTTGCTTTAGTGTTGGCTTGTGTGCTAGATTCCAAGCAAATCCCAAGGAATCTCACTTAAAAGCCGTCAAGAGGATCATTAGGTACATCAAAGGAACTCATAGTCTTGGTCTATTCTATTCATTTGATACCAATGATATCCTTGTAGGCTATTGTGATGCGGATTGGGCGGGAAACATAGATGACCGAAAAAGCACATCGGGCGGTTGCTTTTATGTTGGTAATAACTTGGTTTCTTGGTCAAGTAAGAAACAAAATTCGGTTTCCCTTTCCTCTTCCGAAGCCGAATACATTGCGGCCGGAAGTGCTTGCACACAATTACTTTGGATGAAACAAATCCTTAAGGATTATGAGATAGAACAAGGAAAATGACACTTTATTGTGATAACTTAAGTGCCATTAACATCTCTAAAAATCCGGTTCAACACTCCCGCACTAAACACATAGACATTAGGCATCATTTCATTAGAGATCTAGTTGAACATTCTATTGTTACTCTAGAGCATTTGCCTACTAAAAATCAACTTGCGGACTTGTTCACTAAGCCCTTGGACAAAGAGAGGTTTAAAACTCTTAGAATGTCCATTGGCATGATTTGTGTTGATTGATGTCTTTGTGTGATTGTGAGTGGCTTGATGAGCAAAACTTTAATTGTATATCATTGTCTTTAAGAGCTACTCACTTGAGAAGTAATGATCTTTAACAAGTATCTTTTATTGTTTTTAGATCATGCACTTGAGCTTGAAAATCTTATTTTTGAAAAGTGCACTAATGCTTCTCTTGTATGTTTTAGTTTTTGAGTATATATGGTTGAATATGTGTAGATAATGGATGCATCTAGAAGTTTATTGTTAAGTACATGATAGATGACCTATGGTATGTATCCATTTTGCTTCGGCACTACATAGTAATCAACGAGCACCCTCATGGAAAGGGCTACACACCTTGGTTGTGAAGCCACTCAATGTAGGAAAGGGCTACGCCATTGTGATGAGTGAAAGCCACTATGAGGAGTATATGTTTTTGTTAGTAAAATCAAAGAAGTGTTGAAATGAATCATTAAAAAAAAAATCTTTGATTCTAAGCCTAAAAGAAATGAAAAATTAAAAGGCTTATTGGTGTATAGTTGAGAATTGTGAATAGCTCGGGTTGACAAATAGAAACGGGAAAACGAGCCACATGCACACACACACTCATATGTTGATATCTATTCATTTTAAAAGCAAAAACCGGATGAATATCGGTTTGACCTATTTTTGGAAAGGCTTTAGATGGATAGGTGTGGATAGAGTTTGCATGTTGATATCACAATTACTCCTACTATATATTTGAGAAGCATTCACACACACACACTTTGCTTATGTGCTTGATTCATTAGCAATGTGAGAATATTTTTTAGAGATTAATGAAAATCTATGATTCTCTCTTGAACTTTGACAAGTTATGAAATATTTTCTCTTATTGCTTGATTGTGTGATTGTGTGATGTCCCTTGTGAACAAATCTACTTGTTGATAATATGTGGAGCATATGTTAAGGGGGAGCTTTAGTTTATTCAACTTTCGCTTTCTATACGATTTGTTTGCTTAATATCTCGTTCTTTATCTCTTGTGTCCCTTGTCTATTCCTTGACAAAAAGGGGGAGAAAATGTATACCTCACCATGTTTGATATTGGGGAGTTTTTGTATACTTCACACCTTGTGTGGAAATTGTTCCAATTGTGTGAATCTTATTCCTCTTTGTGCTTAATTGTGACTTTGTCTTAAGGGGGAGAATTCTTGTCTTAAGGGGAGAAAGAATTCTTTCTTGATAATGTTAAGGATAGTTGGTTCTTGGAATTGGGAAACTAAGGGAATGCTTTAATATGAACATATTTATTCACTTGAGATAATGCATTTGTGTATGAGATAAGGGATATCTTCTATGTTTGTTGTTTGGTTAAATAACTCACCATTCTTCTTTAGAGAAGATCTCTTGTTTGGTTGCTATTTTCTCTCATAGGTTCTTTGAAGACCGAAAGAGGAATTCTTGAAGACTTGAAGATTTTTTTTTAGTCTAGGAATTTCTTTGTAATGTGAGATTGAGAGTATGCTATCATCTTGAGTTTATTTGAGTGAAATATTGTATGGTGAGGTTGAGTGTTTTTGCCAATGGAATAGCCAAAGGGGGAGATTGTAAGGTTTACTATTTGTATTGGCTTGATTCCATTGCAAAATACTCTATGATTGTATTAGTTGTTGCTTAGGACATTATTTGAAGAAAGGAAGCTCAAAGAGTGAAGAGCAACGTCTAGTGCAGAAGTCGTCTTCAAGAGGTGAAAATCGTCAAAGGTAAATCTTGACTTCCATCCTCTTGCAAGGCGTTAGCGCACACACACACAATTCATACATGTGTGTCCCTGCATCGTGGTTCAAACATTTGGTATAACACATTCACACACTTTATAGCATGCTCATGCATTGATCTTGTATTGACAAACATTGTGAAATTGCATGCTTTGTGTCTATCTCTTTGATATGGCATGTTTGTGTGAATATATGTTTATTTGTTTCTGTATTTTGTGTTTAGAACTTGAACATGTCTTATTTAATGCCTTATTGAGTTTCGGTCGTTTCGGTTACTCATTCATAAGGTTTCGAGTCCAAACAAGTTGACTATGCTACTTTTCGTTCTCATTTGTTGTGTTGTCTTCATCATCGGATTCCGAGATGATTTCTCAACCATTTTTCAAAGTTGAGTAGTCGTAGTCGTGTGTGAGGGAGTTACGATTTGTAATCCAAAACGGATTCAAAATCGGAGGTCGGATACTCAAGATATGGGCCAACGAACCGAGGGAGCGCGCGAGAGAAGTGTGAATCACGTGTGGCCACTTGGCCAGCCCGTGAGGGAGGCCGTGGGCCCCACGGGCAAGGGAGCCCTCTACTCCTGTGGGCCCCACGCGCCCCCCACGGGGTGGTGACATGGCAGCACGTGATTCGCTCGAAAAATCTCTCATTTTCCCTCCTTTTAAGCAAACCTCCTTCCCTCCACACTTATGCAATTTTTTGAAGAACACTTGATCATTCTCGCATAAGTTTTTCTACAATTTTTGTTTACTTGTTTTGATCATATCTCTCTCATACGAACTCGAAATCATTCGATTCAAAAACCAAAATTGTTGGTCTCGAAGAGAGCTACAAACCCCAAGTATTTCCAGAGGCATTTGACTTCGGTATTTTTCTCAGCTGGTCCATTTCCAGTCCGTGGTCAGTGTTTGATTTTCAACTTCTTCTTTTTCAATTTCATCTTTGATCATCTATTGATTCTTTCCATTTGATTGATGAAATTTGTTAAGAAGTATGTTAGATCATATGCTAGGGTTATTTGATCATTTGTTAATTGAGTTTTAGCTTTGTGATTAGTCTTGAACATTTATGTGCTTAACTTGATCTATCATGAAATTGATTCTAGAAAATATATGAGTGATGTGCTTCATGTTATTTTCCATGTTTTATTTCATGATCTAAGAACTAGGTTTTTAGTGTGCTAAATTGAATATTCATACCTTTGTTCTTATTGATTTGCATGTCTTGATTTCTAGATAACTTTTGTGATTGTGTGTTGAAATCATATTCTAGACTATCATTGAACATGTACATTTTGCTTGATTGATCATCTAGCTTAATTTGTTTGTGTTTGCATCACTTGCATCACTTTAGATCATAGCCTTGCATTAGGTTGAAGTCTCTAGCAAAGTGAGTGAAGCTTTGTGGATAGAGCAAGGGAGCCTTGATTAGAGTCGGGAGGACTCGGATAATCAAGCAAGGAAGTCTTGTCTAGGGTCGGGAGGATCCGGATAGGCAAGCAAGAAATCTTCCTAGAGACGTGAGCGTCTTGGATAGGAAGTTGCTTTCTAGAGGTGTAGGACACATCTCGGATAGGAAGTAGGCTTGGTGATTCACTAGCCTGAGGGTAGATTAGGAGTTGATAGCTTGAGCGGATATCATGAGTGATAGCTTGAGTGTGTAAGTCCTTTTTCACATAGTGGATTGCTTCGCCGGTGGTTGTGGTATCAACCCGTGGATGTTTCCTCATTGAGGTTTTACCACGTTAAAATCATTGTGTTCAATTTTGTTTTACTTTTCTTTATCTTCCATATATTACATTTATTGCATATCTTGTAAATTGATTTACTCTTGTCTTAGTGTAATCAATTCATTTGCTAAATCTAATCAAGTGTGCATTTGCCTTGTAATTTTCCGCATTATTTTTAATTGGAAGAATTTGGAGCCTATACCTATTCACCACCCCCCCCCCCCCCCCCCCCCCTCTAGGTATATTTCACTACTACATTAAGGGAAATTTCACTTGAGATATATTGGAGACGGCTCACGAAGGAACTGAGATGGTTAAGGACTCCAAGCTCCAAGTCCTCTAAACACAATTTGAGACCATAAGGATGGAGGAGGATGAGTGCTTCAATGACTTCCAAGTGAAGCTTATGGATATTATGAATCAAAGTCACCAACTTGGTAACCCTTACTCGGATAAAAGGATCAAGCAAAAAATCATAAGATCACTTCCCAAGAGGTTTGAATCCAAAGTGACCGCCTTGGAAGAAAATAGTGACTACTCAAGGATGAAGCCAAATGAAGTAATTGGAAGGCTCTTGGCCTATGAATTTAGGAAGGGTCCTACATCTACACCTCTAAAGAAGCAAAAGAGTCTTGCCTTGAAGAGCATCAAGGTAGAGAAGGATGAAGAAGACTCAGATGAAGAAATTGCTTTTATGGCAAAGATGTTTGAGAAGAAAGGTTTTGGCTCCAAGGGAAAGTTTATGAAGAAGAATGCTCCTTTCAAGAAAGTAGAGCAATCTCAAGAGAAATACCACAAGAAAGGTGTCCAATGCTATGAATGTACTGTCTTTAGACATATTGCTCTGGAATGTGCAAATTTGAAGAAAAAGAAAGGAAAGACCATGGCGATTACTTGGAGTGATAGTGATGACCTAGAAGATGAAGACAAGTCTTCAGATGATGATAAAGACCAAGTTGCCAACTTCATTGCTTTTACATCCTCTCACAATAACAATGAAGTTATGAGTGATAAAGAAGAGGAAGAGGACAAGCAAGATGAAGTAGATGAAAATGACTTAAATGGTGGGAGCAACTCCTCAATGTCTAATTTTGAGTTTGATGAAGAGATGGACTATGATGACTTCATGAGATTTTTTGAGAACTCAAGATTGAAGAAGAAAAAGGAGATACAAAAGTTGAAAGGGGAGAAAAAGGAGATACAAAAGGATTTAATTTTAAAACGGCTATGTTAATGTGAATTAACTGAGAATGATTATCGGATTAATATTTAATACCATTGATCTCCTCCGTTGAATGAATTCTTTATATTGCATTTCCTTCTTCATTATTGTAGATACAAAATTAGGGCAAAATGTTTGTATTAAGGCACCAAAGTAAGTAAAATTTCAAAAATGCTCTTACTTTACACACACACACACAGATATATGTATATATATATATATATATATATATATATGTATATATATATAGTTTTTCTATTATCAGTTCGTCCAGATATAAAATATATCAGGACGAACAATGTGGACTATTAGATTTACATACTTTGAGTCAAAGTGTATGCACTTGTCAAAATTTCTCCATAATCTGTGGTCTACATTCTTCGTCTTGATATATTTTATATCAGGACGAACTGATTGTAGAAAAACTATATATATATATATATATATATATATATATATTTACTTTTCAATTTTTCAATTTTTTTTTTTCATATTTTCATCTTCTTCATCAGCTTCCAAAACTCCAATAGGAGATCGAACAGACCTCCATTGGAGGTCAAAATCGACATCCGTTGGAAGTCTGTTCGACCTCCATGGGGTTCAATGAAGAAGAAGATGAAAATAATAAATTTGGAAAAAAAAAAAAATCTGATAATTTTCGAGACTTTTCAGGTATTTTCAAGACTTTTAAGATATTTCCGAGACTTTTTGGTAATTCCTGAGACTTTTTAGTAATTCTTGAGACTTTTTTATTGAAGAACAATTAATGTAGGGAGCATTTTTGGAAGAAACCTATTTTAGGTGTTATTTAAACTTAAGTTATTAAAGTTTAAAGGAGCGATACACTTAAAATTCAGCCTTAAAAAAATGCTAATAATTTCCTGAACCCGTTATATACACTTTCTATGATTAAAATTGTTGTACATTGGGAGACAGAGGCCAAACACATTCGGTGAGGGGCAAAGATGGTAGGACACCATGTGAAACACGGGCGTCGGTTCAAGTTTCATTTTGTACCAGATTCTGATTTGCAATCCGTACAACTATTTTTTAATTATTATTTTTTTGAAAAAAAATAAAATAAAAGTCAAAATAGTTACTGTGGGAAGCATTTTGGAAGGAACCCATTTTATGTGCCGTTTAAACTTAAATTATTAAATAAATGATACACTTATTCGGTGAGGGGCAAATTTGTGAACCCGTTATATATATACACTTTCTATAATTACAATGTTGTATATTGGGAGACAGACACCAAACATATTCGGTGAGGGGCGAATTTGTTTTCTAAGGACAGTAGACACCATTCATAATTACAATTTCGAATAATACAGTTAATAATAAATTTTGTTTAATAAAATATCAATAAAACCAATATGTATAAGAGCATCTCCAATGCTATTATGCATTTGGAGAAAATGGAGTGCCACATAGGATAGATATTAAAAAAGTTAAAAAAACTCTCTCCAATGCTATTATCTAAGTTGAATATGGAGATGATGTGGCCCAAAAAAAGTTAGAGAATATGGAGTTGAGTTTCTAAACTCTCCTAAAAATGCTGATTAGGATTTCTAACTCTTTCCACCAATAAAATTAAAGCTTTCAACTTTTTCCACCAATAAGATTAAACCTCATTTAATTGTAAAATAAAAGAGGAGAGAGAGTGTAATAATTGTTTTATTATGATTGGACATAAAATGGATGCATATTTGACTTTAGATAATTGTATTGGAGATGTGAATATGGATTTCTCTAATTTTTTTTCAAAAGTGGACCCATAATAAATAGAAATACTGATATGGCACTATTTAGAAACTCAAAAATACATATTTGCATTGGAAATGTTCAACAAAGTTTCCTCCATTTTTGGAGATTTCCAAAATCAGTATAATATCTTGTAACAGTATTGGTTGATGTATTTTGGAAAACTGTGTTTTTCTTTTTTTAATATAATTGATTGAATTGTGATTTTGGAATGCTGATGTCAAAAAACATGAAAATTATTGGGAAAAAACTAGCGCCGACTGTGGGGATCGAACCCACGACCACGTGGTTAAAAGCCACGCGCTCTACCACTGAGCTAAGTCGGCTTGGTGTGGCAGTACTTATTTTATTTAAGTATTATACAAAAATTACGTTTCTCAAAGAATTGTTGTGTACTTGTGTCACTGTGTACTCAGCCATAACTTTCGTAAGTACATCCATGATCCATATATATATATTTTTAATTATAATTTATAACTAACAATATTATTTCCTTAATAAACCTCACTTAAACTTATTTTGTTATCCAGTGGACATTTATATAATTATTTTAATTTTTACTATTAATTTTTCTTTATAAAACTTTGATTTTTTTATTATTCATCAGATAAATGATGAATGAAAAATTGAAAGCAACCACATTCAATACTTTAAAATATTTTTCCTAAGAAAATAAACTTATAAACAGATAATAACCGTTGACAAACAAAGCAATAATAAATGTTGACCCAAAAAAAAATAAAAAATGATGTTAAATGGATAGCAAAAACGCTTTGATTGATGTATATTTTATAGGGTCGAGCACAGTCCGGTTTGGTTTGGTTTCAACCGGAATCTGATCAAACCAAAAATTTCAGTTTTTTTTACAAACAGGACCAATTTGGACCAATCTCCTTTTCAGACCAGACCAGATCAAATTACATTGGTTCGATTCGATTTGGTTCGGTTTAATGGTTCTTGACTTGAAATTTTCTTTTTAATTTTTATGCAATTTAAAATTTATATCAAATGGTCCATCATTTAAAAGAAATATATGGTATGATTAGTTATTGACCAATTCATATACACAATATAAATAAAATAAAATATATTCAAATATAAAAATTCAAATTCAGATATCTTTTCAGACCAAATAAAGTAATAAAATAAATAGATTATTGGTGGTTGTAATAAAACAAATATGAAATAATAAATAAGGGTTTTCACTTTTAACTCTTAGTTTTAAAGTTTTTGGTGTGATATGTAATAGAATAAAAATATGTGCTAAAAGTATTCGGTCTACGGTTCGGTCCGAGTTTGATAAGCTTGGTCCATAGACCAGATTGGACCATACGGTTTTATTATAATAATAAAAAGAGTGGCGGTATTTACACCCCTCTAAAACCGTTTATACACCCCTTTAGTATGTTCACCCCCTTAAAAAATGTAAAAATAATTATAATTTGTAATTGTACCCCATCTAATACCAAAATTACCCTTTCTATTATTTTATTTTATAACAGATATTATACTATCAAGTTCATCCCTGCAGTCCTGCACCATCAGTTTCATCTATACAAGCATAAGCACCAATCGGAAGAGATACCATATTGCCATGGAAGAGCTAACAAGGGAAATTCTTTCAGTATTTTCGTAAACTTCGCACTGTGTTTCAAATATCTTCCTAATTTGTGGTCCAGTGAATCTTTCATAAATCCTATAGACAATTCAAATGCACCACCAACACCAACCGCCTTCTCAATCTCCCTACATTGAACTGTGGTGCTGCTATCCATCCATATCAGCGATTCCTTTATTGAAAAGGCATTACCAAGCTGAACTCCATTTTTTTCAAAGAAAATCAGAAAATTGATTGAATTTAGTTCATTCAAATAATGGAATATATGTATATATAAAACAAAACTGATTAATTCTATGTAACAGAATTTTTTTTTTAAACCAATGTGACTGAAATTTCTATCATCTTTCTTTTTCCCTAATATCACTCAAGGGTAATAATGGATTTTTTAAAAGTTCATAATTTGGGGGTGTACATACAATTTTTTAGGGGTGTAAATATCGTCATTCTAATAAAAAACTGTACGGTTTTTTAAAAAGTAAAAAACTGGACCAAACCAAACGGGTTTGGTTTGATTTGGTCTAGTTCAGCAGTTTTGGGCTTTTTTACCCGCCCCTAATATTTTCAATATAATACGATAAAATATGTTTTAGGTATCGGGAGTCCGGAGTTGTAATGCTTGAAAATTTTCAAATTTTGTTTATAAATAGATTTCATTAAATTTATCATCCATAAAATAGTTTAGATCAAAATTCATTCAAATTGTTGGATTTCATGGAGGTCCTTATTAAAACAAGGGATCACTCATGAAAGACTCACTCTTAAAAACAAATCTTTAATACACTGTCTGCTATATAGAAAGATAATTTCATATGAACCAACGGTCACCCACTCGAACCGCATGGGTCGGGTATACTTCTTACATATGTATATTGTATACTATCATAAAATTGAAAATTATGTATCATGTTATGTATGTCCAAATTGCTCTGAAATGGATCTTTAGATTCTGGTCACCGCTTCGAGAAGCATCCCACTGGCCTACACTATCATTGTAAAAAATCCCTTCCTTTATCCTTTATATGCAAAATGGATCTCGCCGTTTCTTCTTTTTGGTGTCATTCTCATTTTATATAAATGAATATTTATCTCAAAAATTCTAGGTGCAAGGGAATTTGCTTTAATTGTATTCTCAATTTAATTGGAAGGTTTGACCCGAATTTCACTTTGGTTTGAATCCAATTTTTTCTTTTTCTTCTTCGTAGAACTTGAAGCTTGGATGGCCTTTTTTTAAAATTTTTTTTTGCTGCATTGTTTACAATCTTGTGATCAGCACATGATGTGAATTTTACTAAATAATTTGTAGTTGTGGAGTCCTTATGAAAACTTGATTATGGGGTTTGTTCTACAGCAAATTTATTTCCTGGGTTTAAAATTCTGTTGCAGTCCCGCCTTCTGTTTGTGCCTTTTGTTTTTCTATGGTAAAAAAGCACAAAGACACAAATATTTACGTGGTTCGTCACATGAGTGACTACATCCACGGGAGAAGAATGTATCACTTGTACTTATAAGTAGAATATTTGTTTTGTTGTACATCCAAACATGTAACGAATTCCTCAAAAATGAACCTTCAAAGATGGATGGACACAGCAAGTTGTTGAACCATTCAACTACAACAAAAATTGGTTGATATGATCACTTCTTGATGGTCATGTTCTCATCATCTGATACGATTCAGCTGAGCAAATGGCTCACGGACTGCTTTGGGAGCAGGTTTAGCCACTTCAGGAGCCCCGAAAACGTTCCAAAATCTTAGTGTTTCGTCTGCTGCTGCTGATGCCACTGTGCAACCATCTGGGCTCTGTGCCATAAAAAGGACTCTGGAGGTATGTCCAGTGAGCTCTGCCGTCTTCACCATAGATGGATACTTCCATAAAGTGAGTTGATTCTGAGTAAATCCATGAGAACTAAGCAGCTCCTTCTCATTCTTGTTCCACAGCAGAGCACATACTTGAGAGCCGGTATCTATAGAGTTCAAGCAAGCACCTGTGTGAGTGTTCCAGAACTTTATACACCGATCACCGCCTCCTCCTCCGGTTGCCAGCAAATTTCCCTGGAAAGGACACCAAGCAAGAGCCTTGACAGCAGAAGTGTGTTCCTCCAATCTATGAAGCCATTGTGTGGCAGAATTTGAAGAAGCCATTGATCTGTCCCATATGTGGAGGAGATTGTCATTGCCTCCACTTGCTAGTTGTTGGCCTGACGCCGACCATTTCAACCCACAAACCTCTTGAGTGTGACCTCTATATGTTTCAACCACAGGATCTCTAATTCTTACATCATTGTTAATGATCTTCCCATCCATACCTCCTGTTGTCAAAATGTGATTGTTCCATGCCAGTGATCCTACTCTTGATCTGTGTCCACCTCTCAGACTTCTTAGCTGCACAAACACACTCAACAAATAGAGATCAATACAAGAAGATCCGAGTATTCGCAAATTCATCTTGTTAGAGTACTTAAATATTATGGTCGGGCATTTTCCAGCTGATTCCAATCTCATTGTGCTTAAATACTATTGTTACTAACAACATCTAAGACCTCATACCTGTCTATTAGCAGTGGAATCCCATAGTTGTACTTCAGAATTGTTCAAACCAATAGCGATATGACGACCATCAGGAGCCCAACTGACACTGGTGACAGGGCCATTTTCATCATCAATGGTGACGAGTTCTGAGGTGGAACCATCCAAAGCATCCCATAAGTAGACTGTACTTCCCAAAGCAATTGCTAGAACATTGCTGCTCCCCCAATCCAACAAATTCAAGTAGTAATCATCCACAAGATCAGGAGCATCCAATGTTCTCTCAGATGTCTGTACAATCAAAATCAAAATCAAAATAATCAGATTAAATAAACACAACACACCTTGAATAAATCAAGCACGCACTTATTCAATGAATTATGACCCACCTGAGGAATATGTCTGCGAGGTTTGGCGAGTTTAGGCTGATTAAGAGAACAAGTGGAAGAAGAATGTGATTGTGGGATGAGTTCAACTGGGGTTGGTGGCTTGTTCTTGAAAGCAAGAATCCGACTACGGTTCATGTTAAACGTCTCCGCCAGTTGCCTCCGGTAAGCCTCCCTGGACGGTGAGCTCATGGCTGAGTTCGGGTTCTCCTTACCTTTCTTCACTTCATTCAGCATGTAATGAGCAAAATTGAAGTCCATTGCGGATCGGTTTGGAATGAATCTGTCCAACTGGGATCAACAAAACATCAATCAGATGTCAAAAATCACTATAAAACAAGAAAAACAAAACAAAGTTGCCCAAGATTCAAAATTCCTCACATTTTCCTTGGAATTCCTTCTGCGAAGAAACTGTTCTTGAAGTGGGCATTTCATAGATCCTGCATCCATAACTTCTATAGCAACAAAAAAAATAGCACAATATAGAAAATATATATATGAAAAAAATAAAAAAAAACAACAAAAACAGAGCCTGCAAAACAGAGAATTAAATCAAAGAAACCAAAAACCAAAGAACAGAAAATAATATGCAGTGGTGCGTATATATTAAAGAGAGCGCTGAGAAAGCTGTTGAAGGATTTTCACAGAGAAGAGGGAACACAATTGGTGGGTTTTAGAGGGTTTGGTTTGAGAGTTTATATACACAATAACAATGTTTTTGTTTTCTCTTCTTCAAACTTATTTTTCGATTGTTTATTCAAGGGAAATTTTAGGGTTTCGAAGGATTAACGGCTACATTACGAAAGAGCCGTTGTAATTTAGGTGGACGAGAATGCCCCTCTCACACGGACCCCTAAAAAAATCCGAATCCGAAAAGTCCCGAATCGGTTTTCGGATATGGATACAAGAAAATACTTTGCGGATTGGATAAATCCGAATCCGGCCCGAAATTGAATCCGAAATATGTAGCTGAAGAAGTGAATATGAAATTAATAGATCTCTGAGAGAATCATCATCATAGTAATTCACGGTTCACTTAAGATCCAAACATGGCACCTGCTGGTCCTCGATCCGGTGACGCAATTTTCGCCAATGTCGAACGCGTGGTAATTACTCGATTTTTTTGTGCTCTTCTAAAATCTGTAAATTTGGATATTTGAAGTTGTGTTTTTCAATGTTTGAAGTTGATGGTGTATTTTGTAGAATGCTGAGCTGTTTACGTTAACTTACGGAGCGACTGTGCGGCAGTTGCTGACGGATCTGGAGGAAGTTGAAGAAGTTAACAAACAGCTTGATCAAATGTATGTTTTGTTTCACATTCTTTGTTGGATTCAATTTAGTGCCTGTTGTTTTCTTAATTTCAAGTTATGGAATCAGAGGAAAGAAATGATAGGAGATAAGTGAAATTCAACTTTTGGTTGGTAGTTTGGACACTGAAGAAATCGGTCGGAGTTAGGAAAATTAGCTTATATGTTTGTTTTTCACTTCTATAGTTTCATCATATGTTTAGTGTAGGGTGTGTTTAAGAAAAAAATAAAATTGTAGTTGATTCTATTTCTTCATAAGTTATTACTTATTAAAACTTAGAAAATTTTCACTTTTTAGTATTGAACTATTTCAGAGAATGCTAAAAAGTTCTGTAAATGAACAATAAGCAGAAGTTTTGTAAATTCTTGAACTGAAGTGCTTTAATAGCTGGAGACTCGAGACACTTTATTTCTATCTCAAGTTCAAGTTTGAATGAACAGGTTCTGTGCTAGGAGTGCACTGTAATTTTTTGTTGTTTTATTCAAACTTATTTGCATAACCAGTCTTAAGTGTTTTTTGTTATCTTATCTAATGGAATTCTGGAGTGATTATACAATGAGAGTTTTAGGCCTTTTTCATTTGATGTCATTTATGTTGTAGGGGCTACAATATTGGAATTCGACTGATTGATGAGTTTCTAGCAAAATCTAATGTTGCTAGATGTGTTGACTTCAAGGAGACTGCTGAAATGATTGCAAAGGTTTATTCTAACAATTTGGCTTAATATAAAGTATAAAGTGTACCAAATTTGCACAGGTCTAACTGTTTATGGTTTGTTTACATATCCCTATTAAGATTATTGTTAAGACTATTGAATCATCATCTCCACTGTTATTGTTGTTGCTTCACAGTCCCTCTCCTTACGTCCTGTTAAATGTTGATTTGGCGGACAGTGGAACCTTGATTTAGTCAATAAGATAAACAGAACTTATGTTTTTCCTAGACCAACAGAAAACTTTTTGTGTTTTATAGACTTCCCAGATGAAGCCATCTAGACTTCAACATAGGTTTGCAGTCGAACTGCAACTAGATATTAATCTGAACAAATGTCTTCTTTATCTCAGAAGTTGAGTAGAATCCTCATTGCAGTCAGATTTATAGTTTTTGTTTTTCTTCTATTTGTGAGTATATTCTGCTTGTTGCAATATGTCTTCAAATATGTATGTTCTAACTGTGTTGCAAATTTCAATTCTAATGACTAATAAGTTAATATCATGGCTGTCATTTTTCTATTTGCTAGATATTGAAGTTGTTATCTGAAATTGCGTAAAAGGTGATCATTCCACCCTAACTTGATTAATTAAATCTATCTTGTTGCTCTATGTTATAATTACAACCACTCAGTGAAAGTGTTTGATTTTTCTTCCAAAACTTGTTCAACCTCTTTGGTTGGACTTGGTGTGGCCTTCAAACTAATTGAACCTGCCTGGATTGCAACTTTAACAGATGTATGGTAGTTGGGTTGTTCTGATGTTTGTTGTTTTTAAGTTTCCTTCAACATTGATTGGTGTGGCTTTCTATAACATCTTTCTGTCTGGTGTTTTGATGCATAAAGATGAGCGTTTTAAAGTTGAATCTACCCTTTTATCTAATGGATCTGAAAATATTTTCTGAGACACTTTTGTATGGTTGCAAGTTGATATAATTTATCTATTTCCTCTTTATTATGAAGTAGGCTCAATTCATATGAATCCAATGAAGCTTTTATATAGGTGGGTTTCAAAATGTTCTTAGGGGTTACTGCAACTGTGACCAATTGGGATGCTAATGACACGTGTTGCAGTATAATGTTAGAGGATAATCCGCTTGTGGACTTTGTTGAGCTTCCTGATACATGTCAAGGACTTTACTATTGCAACATCTTAAGCGGAGTCATTAGAGGAGCTTTAGAGATGGTGAGTGTCATCAGCTTTGGTATCATCCTCTTTATTGGATTTCTCTGATTGCTTTCTACTAGCTTGGCGAAATATACTGCTTCCTAGTCTTTAACATGCCTCCCTTTGAAACTATCGATTTTCGTTATGGTTAATTTTGCAGCTGAGATTATATTAGTGCAATAATTGTGTCAAATTTATTATCACTACTCAATTGCTGGAGAGAGAGTTCATTCGTGGAGTCTATTGGTTAAATTTAATTGCAGCTAAGTGCTCATAATTTTTAGATTGCTTTTCTTCATGCTAAGTAAGATTTTGGTAGTGGGAGAATTTAACATGGATGACTTTTTCTCCTAAACAAAATGAAAAGGTCCTCTATTTGAAGAAGTTTCTGTTCTTAGCCTTTTCTGACAAAATGGTAGTGAATGTTGTGTAGAATGCAAACCTCTTTTTTACATTTGTTTGGAGTGGTTGACGTGGACATCTCCTTTGTACCTCCCATGTGTAAGAATTGAGATGAAGGAAAATAATTTTAATTTCTCATTGCAATTACTCTTTTATTTCTTAACAATCTTTTATCAAATGTCTGGTTTAAATTTTGCATTTCTAAAATTTTCTCTTAAAAACTTGAATTTGAGCTTTTAAAACATATAGGTTCTATTTTCAAAAAAAAAACCCTATAGATTCTTTGACAGAACGTGTTTTTTGTTTGAAAAATGGTATTTACTGGAGTTGAATTGATGGACGAATGCTTCATTTTTCTTTAACATGAGTATTATGCCCTCAGTGCCTTCAGTTCTGTAGCTTGAGTAAATGTGGATGATGAACAAGCCTATGTTACTTTCTTATTCCTCTTCTTCTTCTGTGTTCCTTCTCTTCTTTGTCATTGTTGTGCTCTGAATTTTCTTCCATTTGCAGGTATCAATGAAGACAGAAGTCACTTGGCTCCGCGATGTGCTTAGAGGGGATGATGCGTATGAGATGCAGGTGAAACTTCTGAAGCAAGTTCCAGAAGAATACCCGTACAAGGATGACGAGTAACATCTTGTCCTGTTACGCAGATGTGTTTTATACACCCTTAAAAATAGTAGTTTAATAGCTTGTATTCTTATGTTAGTAGTTCAGTGAAACTTTGAACATAATTAACTCTTTCTGCAGATAAATTACTTTTCCCCGGTTTCATTAAGATAGTGATTCAGTGACTGAGCCTAGCAAACTACTGCAATATTCAATAAGAGTTGATATTTTCGATTCATTGTTTATTCACCTCGGGGAATTCTGTTGAAACGTCAAATTTTGTAGTCTTATAGAGCTATGCATGCACCCATTCAACCTGTTTTGATTCTTTGGACTAGGTTGTATCAGTAAAAATCTTGTGAGCTGCTATGTGATTTATCGGGCAAATTCATTTGGTTTTGTCGCGTTAAATAATATAACTTGTTGGAAATCCTGGATTAATCTTTCATGGATGTTGCATATTACACATTACTTGTAAGTCAGATATTCCCATGTCTCATTCTGGATTTGAAATATCTGTCTGATTAGTTCATTGACAGTTGGTTAGATATTCGTGGGGGGAATGCGAGAAGGGATTACTTGCTAACCGATTTCAACCCCTACGTATTTTTGCTCTATTTTAAATTCCCCCTACCCAAGTCTATCGGTATCAATTTTTAGCTGTCTGTTGTTTTTCAGGCAGTTTAAAGCCCTACCATTCTATTTAATAAAATGAAAGTAGCTTGGTCTTCCTGTTGCTGAAACTATCATTCAAACGGGGTTTCTTTCGTAAGCAACATCGCAATGTGAGTTGTTCATGATTCATTATTCTTTCAACAGAGACAAAATCAACCGAGTAACTCGCGAGTAAAACGAGATATTTAGGGCGCGTTTGTTAACGTTTTCAGAAACTGTTTTTTGTTTTCTGAGTCACAAAAACAGGAAAATCCGTTTGGTAGGATGATTTCAAAAAACTGTTTTATAAAACATTGAGAACAGTTTTCAGTTTTAATGAACAAAAAATTGAGAACTCTGAGAACAACAATTTGTTGTTTTCAGTATTTAAACTTTTTTTTAGCAATAAAATTTACTCAAACCAAATCCATCTTTTGGATCTTCATGGATCTATATCAAAAAGATGATGATGATTTCGATAGGTTTGATGATGAAAATTAAATTTATTTATTATTTAATTTTAAATTTTTTTAGTTTTAATGTTTAATTATTTTAATATCACCTTTTCATTATTTATAATATTAATCTTTTAAAAATGATTTTAAAAATATTATACTAAACACGTTTTTTATGTTTTGATTCTCCGAATATCGTTTTCAACCATTGCTACCAAACGCGTTTTCGAATTCAAAATATCCAAAAATCAGTTTTTCAAAAACTTCAGATTATAAGAAAACAAAAACTGAAAAACGAAAACGTTACCAAACGGCCCCTGAACATAAGCAAATGAGCTATAGCAAGTATAGAAATGTTATCATTAAATACAAATTTATAAAGCAAGCGAATGTTAAAGATTTTTAAAAGATATAAAGAATTCAAATTCCATTAATTAATCCAAACATCAAATCCAGAATAGTGACTTTACCCATATCAAACTATGAATGAAAAATGGAAAATAGAATGATTATACAAAACTTGTTAAAGAGAATGAAAGAAGGAAATTTCATTATAAATTCGACAAATGTGTCAAGTATATATACTCCTTTAAGGCATCTACATTGAAGATGTTTACAAAAGCAGAGTAATATATTACTGAGACATGTTTTGTTGCTCTGCCATCCAATTCCAAACACCGACCGTTCCGGTACCTTCACCAAGGAAAAAGAGGCCACCGGGACCTGACTGGATCGCTCCAACATCCTTTCTTGTAAAGAGTCTCGCCCTCTCTTTGAAGGATGGTAAATCGTAGAGACGAACGGTAAAGTCTTTACAAGACGAAAACAAGACGGGTTTTCCCTGCGCATCAGCCATCCCAAAAACTGCCACAACGCTGCATTCTTCCTCATGTGTGTATGCTAACTCAAACTTCCCGCCTTGGTTGGCAGCCCAAACTTTAATTGTCTTATCCAATGAACCCGAGAACAAAAACTCATTCGAACATAGCAGACAAGTCACAGCATCTTTATAATCACTCAGTGTCTGAATACACTGTAAATTGTTAAGGTTCCACACCTTGATTGTACCATCTGTTGAACTTGAAAACAGTCTCTTCTTTTCGAGTTGAACAGACAAAGACAGAACAGGTCCGGCGTGAGCCTCCAGTGAAGCCACCAGTTGAAAAGCATTAACATCACTGCTTCCTCTCCAAACCGAAATCACGCCATCTTGTGATCCTGCAAATAAAAGACCATTACAAACAGCAATGGCATCAACCTGACCAACAGGTCCATCAAGAACAAACTCTTGGTAATCACCAGTGGCCACATCCAGTCTCCAGGCCTTAACAGTGTTTGGCAAACCAATGAAGACCCACTGACCCTCAATTATCAGACAACCAATCTCTGCACCATTATTGATGACCTTGACACACTTGCCTGTGTTACAGTCCCAAACCCTAACCGTACCATCCTTGGCACCCGAATACAGTTTATTAGACCCGGAAGGAAGCCCGACACCTGTAACAGCCTTTTTGTGACCTTCCAGTCTGGTCAGCATCAACAATGAGTGCTTGTCTTCATCAGAGTGAAACCAAGTGTGCAAAAATCGGCACTTTTCACCGTAAGCGCAAGACCCAGAAACCCACTGATCGCAAACCCTAATTTGGGGTTGGGTCTTGACATGGCCATCAAAATGTTGAGTTGGTGGTTGAACGGAGGCCTCCGGATGCAGAAAACGACATGGGTTTCTGGTGCATCGTCCTTTGAGCCAAAAAACACAAATCACATTCTTCGCAGGGTGTTGATTGTAAGGATTGTGCCCATTTCTTGAATTGGGAATTCTCAGTGCCATGATCAGAGAATTCAGAGAGTAGAATCCTGTTCTTGTGTTGTGTATTTGTGTAAAAGCAAGAAAATGCGCGAAAAACAGAGAGATAAACTGAGAGAGCTAGAGTGAAAATTATGAGTGAACAGAAGAGGTTGAATGTTCAAATTACTAGGGTTTCCTGTCAGTGTAATATAACGGTCATCAAAGTTTTCGTGCAAGGAAAGAAATCGTTTTCTGACCGTGCGATGAACCCTAACCGATCTTGAGCGTTCAATTGTGTTAGAAAAACACAGAGAGAGACCGGGAATATGTAACTAATGAAGTGGTTTGAGTGTTTGACGTTAAAATGAAGCGGGTTTTGATATTGTGTATTGTATGGGTCTTTAGAATTTCCGTGTGATAAGAAGAAACCGACATAAGACCGTTGGAAGATCATGAAACAATCAGGACCATTAATTGTGCGAGAAATAGAGAGAGTGGGGGAAAACAAACGGTGGTTTCAACTTTAACGTTAAAATGAAGGGAGTTTTATTTGTGTGTATTTTATGGGTTCTAAAGGGCTTCCTTGCTAATAAAGGAAACCAAAATTTGAACGTTGCAAAATCATCAAAGAATTCATAGATGTTAATCATGATTCGTCAATTCTTGTTGCTACTATTTTTTTTTTTTAATATGTTATTTAATTATTTAATTATCTTCTCAGATATCTAAAAGACCATTATACCCTCCAACCATTAACTTTTAATGTGCACTATTAATGACTAAAGAGGTATGTGCTTCATGTAGCTATAATTAGGCACAAACTCAGAAAGTTTGTGCAATTTATCCCTTTTTAATTACCGTTAACAACTTAAGTTTTGTGTTATCCAGATTTGAAGAATCTCTTAGAAAGAATTCTTGAGATTAAGGTCTCTGGGTTGATTTTTAGTGAGAGCTGCGTTTCTTTGGGAGAGAAAACGAAAGGTGATTGTGAGTTTTTTCAAAGATCGAGTAGAGTTTCAAAGGTAAAAAGAGGGTCGGGAACAATGCTGACAATAGGTCGGCAATCGCCTTGGACAATTGAAATCGTAAAATGCTCTACAAATATAGAAGAAAGATATCTATTTTATTAAGATTTGAGGTCTATTTATACTACAATTTAGACCAAATGGGTGGATAGGTGTCCCTTTCCCATAGGGTGACATTATTTTAGGGTTTGCAATATTCAAAATTCCCTTTGTTTGGAGAGAGGGAACATTTTGTTTTCTAGCGCCACTTTTGGCTCTATTTCAGGCGATGTGGCGATGCTCTTTCTTCTGATGTTGACGTGGGCGATGCGGATTTGGTCTTAGTTGTTGTCCCATGTGACTACTGCTGACTTGTCATCTTAAAGGTTTTCCCTCATTTTGTTTCTTACTTAACAAGAAATCTCATTTATTACTTGTATGCTTTTAGAACATATTCTATATACAAGATTAAGATTACTTTGTTGATTGATTGAGAGTTGTATTGTGATAGCTATTGCCTAGGATTGCTTTATTTAAGATAGTCATGTTGTATGCCATGTCATATAGCAATATTGATATCTATGATTGTTATTATTAACATCTTTAATCCTAGATAAGTATTTAGTGTAACCTAGCATTACTTGCATATTGAATATCATGATATTCACTTAGGTTGTTGATCTCTTCCATGTGAAGTGAAGCCTTGTGACTAAGTTGCTTAGTGCGCAAGCAAGTAGGTCTAGAATCGCTATTAAAGGCCTGTTGGGTAGAGTGAAAGGGTTAGTAACCGTGGATGGTTTGACGTAGTCAACCTAGATTGTAAACTTTTATTAAAGTAGTAGATTTGAGGATCGTGTGTGGCTAGCATAGTAGCCCGTGAGTTTTTCCCTGTTGAGGGTTTCTCACGTAAATGAATCAGCGAGCAATTTATTGTTTTTCGCACTTAGAATTAGGTTGATTGATTTTTGACTAGATTGAAGTTTTTATTGAATATTGACTAATCAAGAAAAATCGGTAATTAAATTGATTAAAATCTATTCACCCCCCCTCCTCTAGATATATTTAGACACACCGTCATATTTGTTTCAATTGGTATCAGAGCGGGTTCTTAGACATATTTAGGAGATTCGTGATTTTGGTGTGTTTTTTGCATTTTGTGTGTTTTTGATTAACTACATACATTTGCATTCATTTTATTCATTCATAAACACTATGAGTGGAAACGGTGGCGGAAACGAGGGTGCTTCGAGCACAAGGCCTCCCTTGCTCACCGGGAGAAATTATGCCTCTTGGAAAAGTAAGATGGAGTCGTACATTTGCCAAATCCATGATAGAGCTTGGATGGCGGTTGAAGATGGCTACGCTCCACCAACGATGACTCCTATGGGTGGAGGAGAGGATGTTCTCAAGCCGAAGGCACAATAGAATGCTTAAGAGTTTGAGGCATCCAAATGGAATAGAAAGGTGATGCACGCCATCCTATGTGCTATGGACGAGAATCAATACAAATTATTCAAAACACTAGGATCGCTAAGGAGGTGTGGGACATCCTAGAGACGGCATATGAGGGAACCGAAGTAGTTAAGGACTCTAAGCTTCAAGTCCTCCAAACTCAATTTGAGATGCTTAGAATGGAGGAGAATGAGTGCTTCAACGACTTCGTGATTAAGTTGATGGACATAGTCAACCAAAGTTATCAACTTGGTGACCCTTACTCAGATAAAAGGATCAAACAAAAGATTATGAGATTGCTTCCAGAGAGATTTGAGTCCAAGGTAACGGCTTTAGAGGAGAATAGTGATTACAAGAATATGAAGTTGAGTGAGGTGATTGGGAGGCTTCTAGCCTATGAGTCTAGGAAGGGTCTTACCTCCATACCTCTTAAAAAGCAAAAGGGAATTGAGTTGAAGGCCTCCAAGTTGATAAGGAGGATAAAGATGACTCGGATGAAGACATGGCCTTAATCATGAGAAGGTTCAAGAAATTTGTTAAGTTAGAGAAGAAAGGTTTTGGATCCAAAGGCCAAAACTTGAAGAAAAAGGCTCCCTTCAAGAAGTTTGAGCCTAGGCAAGATAAGAATGAAAGAAAAGGGATCAAATGCTTTAAGTGTGGTGGCATAGGACACATCACTCCCGATTGTGGAAATTTGAAGAACAAGAAGAAGGGAAAGGTGATGGCTACCACTTAGAGTGGAAGTGATGACTCGGATGAGAGAGATGAATCTTCAGATGATGAAGATCTAATGGCTAGCTTCATAGCCTTTGCTTCCTCCCACAAGACTAAAAATGTTAGTGAAGAAGAGGAAGAGAGTCAAGAGGGAGATGACTCAAGTAATTGTGACTCTTCATCTCACCCCACAAATGGGTATGTGGATGACATGGATCTTGAAGATTACATCACCAAGTTTGAAAGCTCAAAGATGAAGAACAATAAAGAAATTCAAAGGTTAAAGGTAGAAAACCTTGAGCTATTAATCAAAGTGACCCATTTAGGTGAAGAGATAGTGACTTCCAAGAAGCTTGAAGATAAGCTAAGAGAAGAGATAGTCTTAGCTAAGAGGAATGAAGCTAGATTGGAAATGGAGCTTGAAGATGCTAGAGAATTAATGGCTAAGATAGCCTCTAGCACGGGAAAACTTGACCACATGTTGAATGTTGGAAAAAGTCCATGTGACAAGAGAGGTCTTGGGTTTGAAGATTACAAGGAGATCCCCACTCCTAACAAGACCATATTTGTCAAGAGCTTGAGTAACAAAGAACCTTCACCGGTGTAAAATCCTAGGAAAAAGATTGATCTAAGACAATGCTCACATATTGCACAAGTGAATATGGCGCCAAGAAGACAACCTCAAGCTTAATCCATAAGAGCTCATCAAACCAACTTTCCTCAACAAATGGCTCACCAAGGAAGATTGCTCTAAATATGTCTATGTTTTGAGCGATTATTTCCTCCCTTTTGTTTCCGTTTTTGAGGTATTTATAATATTTAATAGTGATTATTAGTGTTTTTAGGTATTTTCCTCTACCAAAGTGATTTTTGGCCCTTATTGGAAAATTGGAGGGAAAAAAAGCGTATTTGGAAGCATTTAGGAATCTACGAGTACGTAATCGTAGGACCAACCTCGTAGATTTTCTCCAGAAGGTGCCGCGACATGACGCTGCTTGAACGTTCTCACAGGTCGTGTTTCCTAATCAGTTCCAGACCACGCTGCGAGTAGAAACTGCAAGTACCTTCTAGCAGAGCATAACTCGAAGTCCAACATCAGACGCAACTGCTACCTCTTGACTACGAGACCAGCCTAGCTGATCCAAACTGCGACTTCAATACTGCGAGTTCATACTCGCAGATTTCAGATCTGAAAAAAGCCCAGAACCAACTGCGAGAGGAGAACTGCGAGCTTGGTCAAGCACTAGCTTACGCTGCGAGGTCATTACAGTGAGCACATACTCGCACATTTCAAAAAGAACTCGTAGATTCGTGTCGGCCACCTCTTTTTCAGCCTGATATTTTCATACACTATATATACATAATATCTAGATTAACCTAAATATATAGAGATATAGAGAGAGATAATTTTTAGTGTAATTTTGAAGACTTAGAGATATTTTATAGACTAGATACTCTCAACTTTGTAGAACTCAAATAGTTTCTTAGTTTTAGATTGGATCAAAGAACTCTTGTGAAAGAGATAAAAGAAGAAGGTTGCAGGCAAAAGTGAAGGACTTCATCCAAGCTTATGGGTTGTATTACTTTCTCTTTTTCGTTACCTTTATTTGTAGTTAATATGATGTGTAGCTAAATCTCTTGAGATGTGAGGGATTGATGCTCATGAGTTGTTAACTATGATCTAAATCAATTGACTATTTATATTTTATGCTATCTTGTTTAAGTATGTGCAATTAATGTGTGACCAACACATTCAATGCAAGAATTCCTTGCATAATAACATTCAATGTTTTATTAAGTGGTTGGGTAGAAATAACTTGTTTGACCAAAACATTATTGTACTCCTTCACTTTTCTTTGTGGTGTTCATTATTTGTTCATTACTATGTTCATTAATGACACTAGCCTTTTTTGAATTAAGAAATCTTGTCTAAGAATCCTTTGACATCTTGGGATGAGTAGATGTTGGTTATCTTGCTAAAAACATATTAAATTGGGGTCACATACTAGATAGATAAATAGTGCGTAAAGTTGTATTGATGGATGATTATGAAAACACTCATGTTCTATCGTTTTCCCTTGTATCTCACTTGTTTACAATATCTTTCTCTATAGTTTAATCGTGTTACTTTGTAGTTAATATTTTCAATTAAAGTAGAGAAGATCTATTCCACTTCTATTAATCCGTTTACCCCATTTTAGAGTTCTCGTGGGAACGATAACCCCTTACTTGTGTCCGCTATACTTGACAACGATCCGTACACTTGCGGAGGGTTATAGACTCGCGCACTCATCTTTCTTTTTATCGTACGTACCATTAGCATTATTTTTATTTAGAGGTACGTCCGGAGTGCATCAAAATCTTGGCGCCGCTGCCAGGGAACCTAAGTAGGTTGTAGCGGTTTCGTTTTAGAAGATATTTTAGATTTCTTAAGTAATAATTTAGGAAGAACCTTGTAGTTTAAGACTTGATCGTTGAACTCACTTGCACTTTTTAATTTTTATTATTTCAGGTACATATCGGCTATATGCAAGGCCAGAGATCGTTACGAGGACCGTTGTTTCCAAGTACTGATTACATCAACCGGATTTCTAGGGTAAGGAGGGAAAGTGACATTCAACCAATAGTTTTAGAGTCAGGGAGTGGTTCATCTTGTTCCGAAAGCAAAAAAACTATGGATGAACAAACCCCACCCACTGTACAACGGTTTATGAAGGATTTTGTAGTACCCACTTTAGATGCACAACCAACAACTATACCCCTTAATGAAGCTCAAAGGAATTATGAGCTTAAGACGATGCATTTTAACACTCTCCCAGCTTATCATGAAAAGCCTAATGAGGATGTCCTTCAATTTATGAAGGAGTATTATAATGTCATTACAACCATACCGTTAGGAGGTATTACGGAGAATGAACTAAGGATGAGATGTTTCTCATACTGCTTTAAAGGTGACACCAAACAGTGGCTCTCGGCTTTAGCGCCCGGATCTCTCAGAACTTGGTCAGAAGTTGAGAGGAAATTCTTTGACAAGTATTTCCCCTCAAGTAGAACGAAGGAGATCAGAGGGAGCATTGCCACCTTCCAAGAAGAAGAAGGGGAACCCTTCCATAAGGCATGGGAACGATTCAAACTTTTGCTCACTCAATGCCCTCACCACGAGTTCACCTTAGTTAGTCAAGTACAGTCATTCTATGACAGACTTACGGGACTCACTCAAGCCATAGTGGACAATGCTTGTGGAGGAGCTATGAGAGAGTTGACCGCGGAGGAGGTGCTTGCGAAATATGAAATGTTAGGGTAAAGTTCCCAACAAAGGAGTAGGAGAGGATCTAGTGTGGGGGGGAGATAGAAATGGCCAAGAATGTGGCAACCCTCACTAGAGATGTGCAAACCATGAAGAAAAATTTTGAGTGCACCTCTTCCCCAAATACCATGATGCAATCTTCTTATGAGAGACCACCTATGGAATCTTGTATCATGGGAAACCAAGAGCAAGGAGTGGTTAGAGAGAATGAAGCCAATTGGGTAGGGAAAAGACCGATTGATGACCCTTTCTCTAACACCTACAACCGTGGTTTGGAAAGACATCCAAACCGGTATTGGTCAAACCCAGAGAATTTTTTGAACCCTCATGAGGACCAAGAATGCCGGAATCAAGGGTATCAAGGGCAAGGCCATTCATCTAACGCCCAGCAATACAACAACAACAACAACAATCAACATTGGCAAAACACCAATCGTGGGAGGCAACATTATCAGAGTCACCAAAACCCCATCGATCTACGTCTTCATAAAATTAATAATATGGAGGAGATGATAAGGAAGATGGAGAGAGAAGTGGGATCACTTGCCGAAGCCTACCAAAGACAAGAACCGGGAAAACTCCCGAGCCACACTAAACAAGCCAATGCCTTGGCAATTCTACGGAGTGGTAAGGTTCTTGAAAATAAATTGATTCCTGAACGTTCTAATAATTATGTTGATATTTCAGGAAACACAGGAAATACAGACAAGGGCAATGAGAAGCCCGATGAGATAGATAAGCCGGACTCCACATTAAATCCAACAGATAGAGTCCATAAATCTCCGGATCGGTATGTGCCCCCTATTCCATTCCCTGGAAGGTTGGAAAAGACAAGGATCAATCAAGCCTTTAAAGAGATATATGACATTTTGTCTAAGGTAAATGTGAGCTTGCCACTCCTAGAAGTAATAGAGAAGATGCCGGCTTATGCCAAATTCTTCAAGGACATTAATTCTAGAAAAAGGAGCAAGGAATTCAAGGAGGCAATCACCATACTGAGGGATGTAAATGAGGCCATTCAACGTTCGTTACCTCAGAAAATGGAAGACCCTAGGAGTTTCATCATAAATATCTCAATAGGAGACGTCAAGAAGGAAAAGGCGATGTTGGATTTAAGGGCATCTATCAATTTGATGCCGAACTCAGTTTTTTTAGCCATGGGATTAGAGGGGCTAAAACCCACTAAGATGGAGCTCATTCTAGCTGATAAGTCCGTTAGGCACCCACGCGGCATATTAGAAGATGTGTTGGTGCATGTCGGGAAGTTGATTATTCCGGCGGACTTTGTGGTGTTGGATATGGAGGATGATTCAGACAAAAGTAGAGAGATGCCAATGCTACTTGGGCGATCGTTCATGTCAACCGCCAAAGCAATCATTGACGTCCATAATGGGAAAATGTCCTTGACTGTGCTAGGAGAAACAGTGGAATATGAGGTGTTAGAGTCTATGAAGCATCCGATGGGAGCTCTTTATTGTTTTGGAATTCAAGTAAACAATAGGGAGTCAAACCCTAAGCTAAGTTTAGGGAACTATGAAGGACTTGCCGAGTTTCCGGTGGATAATCAGAGAACGCCTTTTATCAAGCACGAGTCGCTCGACTATGAGGAAATTATCGTTCGACTCAAAGAAGAGAATAGAGCGTTAGAAGCAATAAATTTTGAGCTCACTACCAAGTTAGAAGACGTTCTAAAGGGTCAAGACGAATTGGTAGAGGAGTGTACAACTCGGGTATCCAATATAAAAGAAGAAGCCTTACAAAGAGATCAACTCATGAGAGACAAAGAGGAGTTGAGCATCGCTAAGAAGGCCAAAGGAAAGAAAGTGGATCATCTTTGCAACCAATGGGTAGATAAAGGGCAGCAAAGCAAAGTAATGCAACTTAAAAGCAATCCCCCACCTCTACAAAATAAGAAGGAAAAGATCCTAGTAAAAAAAACAACACAAGCACCAACTGCAGAAATTGTGAGAGGTAACATTCCTACACTCGTTCTTATGTGTTGTTATTGTCACAAAAAAGGGCATTCCAAACCTTTTTGTGCCAAGTTGAACAAGAAGAATGAGCGTAAAGATATTAATCCTAGAGAAATCATTTCTAATGTTAATCTAAAGGAAAGCCCAACCCATTTTAATGCCAAATGGGTGGAAAAAAGCAATATAATAGGAATAGACAGAAAAGGGGTTTTCTGGGTTAAACGAGAAGGAGTAGGGTATGTGGTGTTTAGACCAACTCTCTATGTTGGTGATTGAGTGTGTGAACTTTTTAATGATTTGGTTTGTCATGTGCAGATCATGAAGCTTTGAAATTAAACGGAAAACTTTTGTGATGAGAATGGCTAAAAGTAGCATCTCATTTGTTAAAACTTTTTATACATAGGTTATATAGTTGTTTAGTTATGTTTTTATGGTATTATCTTGAGTTTGAAGCACCTTATCTATCTTAAATGAGGCCTTGGCTAGTGGTTATCTATTGACGAGGACCTTAAAATAGATAGGTTTGGGGGTTTGAATTTCTTGATGAATCGAATATTAGAATTAAATATTTAGGGAAGTAATCATTTTAGTTGCATTAAAATCATACATTGGCATGCGTTTTTGTGGTATTTGGGAAGCAGGAAGAGACTGCAAGAACAATCTTGCAGTCACAACTCGCAGCGCATTCTAAACTAAAATGTGCGAAGAGAGACTGCGATCACATTCTCACAGTCACTTTGGAAAATAACTCGTAGCGCAATCAGAGAATCATCTTGCGAGTGGAGACTGCGAGTACAATCTCGCAATCCAAAATAACACAAGTCGCAGTGCATTCTGAGGATCAAACTGTGAGGTGACACTGCGAGCATGTTCTCGCAGGACCTTACTCGCAGAAGTTGCCTAGATCATGAACCCTAAAATTTGTGACCAAAGAACTACGACTTGAGACCAAAATCTACGAGCATGTACTCGTAGATTGAGCGGGATTTTGCGAGTATAAAGCTGAAACGTCACTTTCAGCAGAACCCTAACTGTTGCCTTTACTCTTTTCTGAAAATTTTCCCCAATTTTCACCAAATCAACCCTTAATCCACTTCTTTTCAACTCGATCAAGCATCAAAAAGGTACGAATCATCAATTAAACGCTTAATCTCTTTAAATTTTGTCAAAAATCTACGATTCATTCTCTCTCTTTTTCGATTCAATTGGGTTAGGGTTAGGGTTTCGAATATGGATTAAATGATAGGGGTTTTGTTTATTGATGTTAGTTAAGTCTAATTCATGGTTTAAATTTCATATTTGCATGATTTTGGTTTCAAATCAAGGTTTGAATCCTGAAATCCAAAATTGGGAAATTTTTGAAACTATTTGGAATTGAACCCTAATTGCAAAAAGATATTTCTATGTTGTTTCTAATGAATAGAAATTGTCATTAGCACTTACTTAGCATGTAAAATAAAAAATCAAAGTGTTTTTCATTTTAGATTACATCTACTTCGAAAATATTGGATGAAATTGATGTTGAACATGACATGTCTTTACTTAGTGAGTGAATGGAAGTTTCGTTGCATAGTGTGTAACAATTATGCCATGCTTGATGATATGTGAAATATACTTGTTTGAAATTTCAAACTAAGGCATGTGGTAGTTTTTTGAATTTGAATGTGATTATGAACTCTTAAGGGTGTTTTTTTTTTTGTTGCTATATGAGTTATAGGTGGAAATTTTTCATGCCTTACAAGGGAATTTCTATTCTTGGATTAGGGAGTGTGTAATTATTATTTGTATTGTGATTTTCTTGTAAGTTCCTAACTTGGAATGGAGTTCATTTTCAGGAATGGCTCGCACAAGGAAACCACATGGTCCATCACAAGTTCCACCTCCACCTCCGCCAAGTGAGGCTCCTTCACAACAAAGGAGTAACAAGGGCAAGGAGGCTGCTCCAAGATCTTCAGGACGACACCCTGAGTACACCCATAGACTAGAACATAATAGGAATAGGAGCATGGTGATGGTGAAGGGGTTAGATTTTAAGGAGTTAGCGGGTACATATGATGTGTAGCTAAATCTCTTGAGCTGTGAGGGATTGATGCTCATGAGTTGTTAACTATGATCTAAATCAATTGACTATTTATATTTTATGCTATCTTGTTTAAGTATGTGCAATTAATGTGTGACCAACACATTCAATGCAAGAATTCCTTGCATAATAACATTCAATGTTTTATTAAGTGGTTGGGTAGAAATAACTTGTTTGACCAAAACATTATTATACTCCTTCACTTTTCTTTGTGGTGTTCATTATTTGTTCATTACTATGTTCATTAATGACACTAGCCCTTTTTGAATTAAGAAATCTAGTCTAAGCATCCTTTGACATCTTGGGATGAGTAGATGTTGGTTATCTTGCTAAAGACTTATTAAATTGGGGTCACATACTAGATAGATAAATAGTGCGTAAAGTTGTATTGATGGATGATTATGAAAACACTCATGTTCTATCGTTTTCCCTTGTATCTCACTTGTTTACAATATCTTTCTCTATAGTTTAATCGTGTTACTTTGTAGTTAATATTTTCAATTAAAGTAGAGAAGATCTATTTCACTTCTATTAATCCGTTTACCCTATTTTAGAGTTCTCTGGGAACGATAACCCCTTACTTGTGTCCGCTATACTTGACAACGATCCGTACACTTGTGGAGGGTTATAAACTCGCACACTCATCTTTCTTTTTATCGTACGTACCATTAACATTATTTTTATTTAGAGGTACGTCCAGAGTGCATCATGCTCCACCAAATAAGCAAGCTAGTCCGGTTCAACAACGAAGAAGGAATGAATCGACTCAACCGCAACGAAATAGGAAAGGTCCAATGCAAACACGAGGACATGGTATGATTCCTCACTTTACTCCAATTTATCATTTTTGTGGTGTTGATGGTCATATTAGACCAAATTGCTTTCATTATATTAAAATGCGTAGAGTTGAAAGCATGAATGAAAAGTGTTGACGGTGAAATTTGGATTGCCACGCACTCAACAATTAAATCAATTTAATATAAAGCAAGAAAATTAAGAACACATGCAAAAGACAAGTTTTACGTGGAAAACCCTTGAATGGGAAAAAACCACGGCGCCCCTGAGGGCAGAAGAATAATACTAGGTTTTCGTTGCTTTGTTACACCCTCAAAATCTCTCACAATTGCTCTCTTTTCTCTCTATATATTTCTGAACCCCTTCCTCGTGGGATAGGTGATTCTATTTATACATGTTTATTTAGGGTTTCCCCTTGTTGATTTGTACTAGGATCCTTTTCTGTCGCGGATTGGGTCTTCTTTCCTTTTTATGATTCCTTGTTGCTTCTGTGTTTCTGCCGAGTCGGTTTGAGCCCAGTGTGCTGGTCCAGCGAGTACCTTTATTTTCTGGGTATTGCGTATCTGGCGAGCACACTTCTATATTCGGCGAGTAGGTTTTTGGTTTTGGCGACCATGCCTTCGACTTCCTTCTGGTCTAAGCTATTTTATCGTCCTGACTTGTCAAACTCCTTCCCTTGACCCGGTCAATGAATGACGTGGCAATCTTTTGTTAGCTCCTTTGATGACGTGTCAGTTTGGCGAGTTTATACATACAACAATACCCCCATAAATACTTCGAGCTGGGCGAATGACTTGTCCTTCCCACTTCGTTTGCCTCTGCGAGTAGTATTTATATTTACGTTTATGAGATTTCAACGCATTTTGCAGTAACTCCTTCTTTTAACCACGCGCTGTATTTATTAATTGATTCTTCCGGTGCACGCTTTCAATTTCAACCACATAACTTCTGGCGTTTCCACTTGTTTGACAGGTGAAGGGACGTTCTGACGGCTTGGTTATCCCCAAGATGCCACATGTCACTTATTGGGTGATGACTGTTGCGGTTTGGTAATAGTGGCAGTCATTCTCATTAAATACATATCATTGTACTTGATTGCTCCTTTTTTGAATTTCGAAGTTCCCTCTTTTTAAGGCCCGATCGTTTCTCCTCTTTCTCTTTACTTGCTTCATCGTGTTTCATCAGAGCAGAAAAAAGAACAGTTTGATCTCTTGCTTTTGTCTTTTTTATTTTTTTGAGAGCTAACTACAGTCTTTTTCCTGTGCCTCTTATTGTCGGTCGGTTCACCGGATTTCGACTCTTCTTGCTTCTCCGTGTCTCCGATCTTTTCTGCACATTTTACGAATCTAGGGTTTTCTGGTGAGTTTTCATGGATCCCTCCTTGCGCTCTTTTCTTTTTAATCGGATGATGCAAGCTATGGAGCTTGGTGATAAGTGTACTGCGGACAAAATTGAGTCTCTGATTCGTAATTTTCGTCCAGATTCTTCGGTCCCAATTTCCGTTTATATTCCATCTTTTGAGGATACTTCTAATCCTGACATCTCTCCTCCATCTTTTGACAGTGATTCTCCAGCAATGACGAGATCTCCTAAAACCACAAGCAGTAAACGACGCACCACTAGGGCTCCTCGTGAATCTCTGCTGGATGTGCAGACGGTTGTTGACTCTGATGTTGAAGACCATCAGAGGGATAGGCTACTTTTCTCGCCAGCTCGCCCGTGTTCTTTTGACACAGAAGTAAATGTAGTCGGCGAGGGCGAGCTTCGTAAATACAAGAGTCGTTTCGACATTCCAGACTCGGTGACTCTTATGTTACCTGGCGACCGGGCTGTGTGGAATCCTCCCGAAAATGCGGTCGCCATTTACGGGGCTATGCTCAGTTGTGGGGTAACTCTCCCTCTTCAGCCTTTTATTGCCAGGTTCTTGGCGGAGGCTCAAATTGCACCGGCCCAGCTCGCCCCAAATAGCTACAGGATACTGATGTGCCTGTGTCTTATGTGGAAGTTGAAGGGTTACGGGCCTCCTACACCCCGCGAGATCCGCCATTTTTATACTCTTAGACAGGCGGGCAATGGTGGCACATACTTTCTTCTCTCCTCGCCGGTGGAGAACTGGATTCCTGAGGGTGTGGCGAACCCTGGTCAGGTTGAGGTCTCCAGTGATGAGAAGAAGAAGGGTTTCATCTGGAGCTTCCCTACTTCAAACAAAAGGTGGAAAAACAGTTGGTTTTTCGCCGGCGGCGAGTGGGGTCGAAATGTACCTGCTCTCAATCGCCACAATCTTTTGGCGAGGAAGGTTCCCAGGCATTTCACATCTCCTGAAGCCTGGTCGAAAGCGGCCCCTGCTTTGACGGATAGGGAGGTTTCTCACTTGGCCGCGGCGGCTGTTCTTCCCTTGGATTTGAGGGGTAGATCCTTCCTCTTGGATGAGGAGAAGATGATTTCCTCTGAAATCTTCACACGGCTTCATGCAAGGCTCCCTCGCTGTAAGTCTTGCTCTGTTCCTCCTTTGTTTTCTCGCTTTATTTTATTCTCTTAGTTGACACTTGGTTTTATTTTCCTTGCAGTGTGTGATTTTGACACCGTTTGTGATTTGCAAGCACGGGCGGTGAAGAATTCCGAGGCTGCCAGCAAGAGGCATGCTGCTGGTTTGGCTAAGGATGGAATTGCTAGTCCTGACGGTGATGATCACTCAGACGGCGGCGAGGAGGCCGGTGATGTTTCTAGGGGGGTGCTGTGAATACTCCTGCTACACCTGCTGCTGTTACCCCCAGCCGTAAAGGCAAGGAGAAAGCAGGTGCCTCAAGGGGGGTCGGTAGTGTTGAGGGGAGGCGTGTCGAGTCAGGGCCATCGCCTGTTCGCCCGAAGGTTGTTGCGAGTACTCCTGCTGCTGCTTCTACTCCTGCTGCGAGTACTACTGCGACTGTTCCTGCTGCCACAGCCCCCAATCGTAAAGGAAAAGAGAAGGTGGGGGTTTCAGGCGTGGCTAGCGACATCCCTATTTTCGACGCGGATGTTCCTGAGACTCCTCTCGATCCTGCGAGTGACCTGGCTCCCAGAGCTAGGAATAAACGTCCCGCTGAGAGTGCATCTGATCACTCAGCTCGACCTCCCAAACGGGCTTCGCGGGTGGTGCAGTTCGTTGTTTCTTCTGATGAGGAGGATGTTCAGGAGCCGGCTGTCGCCGAGGCCCTTTCTACCCAACCTGAGGGGTCTGCTGAAGCGGAGAATGTAGCGGCGCCTCCCTTTGAGGGGGTTAATGAACAGACTCTCCCTGCTACTCCTCCTCGACCGGCTTCTCCTCGGCCAGCTTCTCCTGCAGTGGTTGCGGGCGAGCCGGGTGTCTCAGATCAACCTAGGCCATCTGGCCCATCTGAGTCGACTGATCGGCCAGGTCCATCAAATCAGGCGGGGACCTCTGCTTCCGGTTCGGGCTTGGCCCGTGAAGTTCCTCCTACCGGACCGGTTGAAGCCGATGAAGGGAACGTGTCCCTTTTCGATTTTTCGGCTACTGAAATATGCTCCCACTTGGCTAATAATGATGTATACATCGGCGATGGCTGGGGGCATGTTAAAAATAAGTCTTGCAACAAGAAGATGGAGTTTTTCTTCAACTGCCACTCCTTGGTAAGTTCTTCGCCGCAAATCTCTATGTATTTTTATTTTTCATTTTTTTTTCTAACTTTGGCTGTCTTCTTCCTCAGATGATGTCTGAGATGGGCGAGAGCTATAAGTTCGGGATCAGAGCTTCTCGTGAGATTAAGCGCTTGCGCGAGCAGGCTTCTGTTTTGGCGGCCGAGAAGCTCTCCGCCGAAGAATCCCATGCTCAACAGCTCGCTCAGTTGAGAGAATCCTCGGACGGTCATCTGTCTGCTCGGCTAGCCGCTGAAGAAAAACTTTCTGCTGCTGAGGAGGAAATTCGCTCGTTGAAGGAGCTCCTATCTTCGAGTCAAGAATCCTTCGCAGCACGTTTGGAGGCTGAGCGGGTAGCTGAGGAGGCTAAGGAGAAAGCTGAACAGGAAGCGGCGGATTTACGTAACCAGCTATCTTCCCGCGACCTCATTTTTGAAAATTTGAAAGCCGTGCTGGAGGCTGAGTCAGTTGATCGCTTCAAGAGATCCCCTGCTTATGATGCGCTTTTGTTGCGCGAATTCGAGAAAGGCATGAGGCAGGCGAAGAAATTCTTTGCCATGAAGGATCATTCTAATGAGAAAGCTCTGAAGCGTTTCGACAAATCCCTCCAGCAGCATATGGCCCACGGCGTGGACTCGATTAAAGATCAGATGAAACGATGGAAAGCCCACTGCCGTTATAACCGGACTGAGCCTCATCCTATGCATCTAGAGATCCCCAGCAAGCGTGCTTTCAACACTTACTACTCAGGTCAGAAGGGCAGCTTTTCTGGCTCTGGCGCTGAGCCCGATTTGGGTCCCGTTGCTGGGAGAGATTATGAGCCTTTTATGCCAACGGAGGATGAGGCAGTCATTTGGCCTTCAGATGAGGAGATTGAAGACGAGGAAGATAGCGAGGGCCCTCCTGCAGCCGGTTGATTCTTCTGTTGTTTTTTTGGAAGACTAAATTTATTTTTGTCCATTCATTTGTAAATAATACAAAGTTTATGAATATATATATTTTTCTTCATTCAGCTGCCTTTGCTGAGTTTTTGGCTTTTGCTTGGTTTTTCACCAAGTGTTGTTTTAGCTTACTTTTGTTTTTATTCAGCTGCCATTGCTGGGTTTTCGGCTCACTTAGTATTCGCCAGGACGTATCCGACTATATACCAAGTTTTTATTGTGTTTTATAGCTATATTCAGCTGCCATTGCTGTATTTTGGCGTACTTAGTGTTTGTCAGGATGTATCCGACCATACACAAGTTTTTAACATGTTTTTATCTTTTATTCAGCTGCCGTTGCTGTATTTTGGCGTACTCAGTGTTTTGGCAGGATTTATTCGACCATGCCCCGAGTTTTTAACATGCTTTTGTTTGTTCAGCTGCCATTGCTGATTTGCGGCTTTTATTTCTCGCCAGTTATCGCTGCAGCGAGCATAAAGCTCGTTTTCATGTGATGATAGCTATGTGTGATGGCGAATGCCTTTTGCGTTTGGCGAGTCAGAATCGAGAATCTCTTAGTAATAAATTACTCTTTATTGAATACTTCCTGCAACTTTGTTAACATAGTCATAAAGAAAAAACGCTAAAACGAACAACTGCTCTAAGCTAAAAAGAAAAATAGAAGGAATTCAAAAGAATCTGACTTGTCCCTTAAGGATAATATATCTTCAAGTACTGCGCATTGCATGGACGGGGTAGCTCGCCAAATCCTTCTCGAGTAATGCGATATGCCCCATGGCCAGCTATCCCTGTAATCTTATAAGGCCCTTCCCATTTGTCTGCGAGTGATCCTGCAGCCTTGTCTCTTGTTCCTGGATTCACCCTCTTCAGTACTAAGTCACCAAGTGTGAACCTCCTTTCACGCACATGCGAGTTGTAATATCTGGCTACCCTCTGTTGGTACGCCGCATTCCTTATTTGTGCGCGCTCTCTTCTTTCTTCTAATTCATCTAGGCCGCACTTTAGCATATCAACGTTGATTTCTGGCTGGAAGAGTTGTACCCTTGGTGAAGAGAATGATGTTTCCACGGGAATAACAGCTTCTGCTCCGTAAGCCATGGAATACGGGGTTTCGCCTGTTGAACCCCTTTCTGTTGTTCGATATGCCCAGAGCACTTGTGGTAACTTATCCGCCCAGCTGCCCTTTTTGGTTGCCAATTTAGCTTTCAGGTTGTGCTTGATGATCTTGTTCACTGCTTCAGTCTGGCCATTCGTCTGTGGATGTGCTGGAGAAGCGTAGTAGTTGTTGATGCCATACTTATCACATAGTTCCCTGAATTTCCTGCCATCAAATTGGGTCCCATTGTCCGTGATGATGGTGTTTGGTATCCCGAATCTGTATAGGATATTTTTCTTCACAAAGCTTATGGTGTTTGCTTCTGTTATATGTACCAATGGCTCGGCTTCTACCCATTTTGTAAAATAATCCACGGCTACTATGGCATGCTTTGCTCCTCCAGTTGCTGTTGGCATTGGGCCGATCAAGTCTATTCCCCACATGGCGAATGGCCAAGGTGAGGTAATACTTTGCAGGAGCTCAGGTGGTTGTCGGATGTTATTGGCGATTTTCTGACATGCTTCACATCTCGCCGCCACCCTTTTGGAGTCGGCGAACAGAGTTGGCCAGTAAAAACCCTGTCTCAATGTTTTGTGAGCTAGGCTGGCACCCCCAGCGTGGTTCCCACAATTTCCACTGTGTATGCTTCTCAGGATACCTTCTGCTTCTTCAGGCCCGACACATCTCTGCAGTGCCCTCGAGTATCCCCTCTTGTATAGTTCTCCATTGAGTACTGAGTATCTTGTAGCTCTGTATTTCAGCCGCTTTGCCTCCAATGGGTCACTCGGAAGTATATCGTTGACGAGATATTCTTTAATTGGTGTGATCCAGCTGTTCCTCTCGCCAAAGACTGCCCCGACTTCCTTTGTTTTAACTATACTCGGCTGCAATAGGCGGATCATAGAGATATTGTTGGGCCAGATGTTGATCGTGGCAGACGCCAATTTGGCTAAGGCATCAGCCTTTTCATTTTCTTCTCTGGGGACATGAACAATTCTGTACTCTTTGAATCTTTCTAACAGCTCCCTTGCTAATTCTAGGTAAGTGATCATGCTTTCCTCTCTCGCCTGGTATTCATCTAGCACCTGATTGACAACAACTTGAGAGTCGCTGAAAATTTCCACCTCGTCTGCTCCTAAGATTGTGCTAATCTTTAAACCTGCTATGAGTGCCTCGTACTCAGCTTGATTGTTGGTGGCTTTGAAGTCAAAACGCAAGGCACATTCGATTGAGTCTCCTTCCGGTGTTGTCAGCACTATACCTGCCCCGCTGCCGTGCGTGTTTGATGAGCCATCAACGCGAAGTTGCCATTTGAATATTTTCTTATTTTGCTCCACCATCATTCTCGCCACCTCTATGCTTGGTTCAGTGAACTCTGCTACGAAGTCTGCCACTGCCTGGGCTTTAATTGCTGTCCTTGGGAGGTATTCCACATCGAATTCACTTAATTCGATCGCCCACTTTGTTAACCGACCGGATACCTCTGGTTTCTGCAGGATTAACTTCAGTGGGCAGTTGGTGTATACCCTGATTCTATGAGCCTGGAAATATGGTCTTAGCTTCCTTGCTGCTGTTATTAGGGCGAGTGCCACTTTTTCTGCCGGCGAGTACCTTGTTTCGGCTGGTAACAGTGCCTTGCTGGTGTAGTATACTGGCTTTTGGATTCCATCTTCCTGTCGTACTAGCACGGAACTTGTGGCTGCTTCAGAGACGGACAAGTACATGTACAATGTCTCGGCTGTTTCTGGCTTTGATAGCAGTGGTGCCCGTCCAAGGTAATCTTTCAAGGCCTAGAAGGCTTTTTCGCAATCCTCATTCCATTCGATCCCCTTTCCCTTCTTTAAAGCTTTGAAAAATGGTAGACATCGGTCTGTTGACTTGGCTATGAATCTGCTCAGCGATGCTAGGCACCCTGTGAGTTTTTGGACATCTTTCAGAGTCTTTGGCGAGACCATTCTTGCTAGTGCTTGGATTTTTTCAGGGTTCACCTCTATTCCTCTTTGGTGTACCTGATATCCGAGAAACCTCCCAGATGGTACGCCGAATACACATTTTGCCGGATTCAACTTCATTCCATACTTGACCAGTACGTCGAACGTTTCCCTCAGGTCATCTGCATGTCTATCTGCGGTGACACTTTTTGTCAGCATATCATCAACATAAACCTCCATATTTCTCCCTATTTGCCTGGCGAACATCTTGTTGACCAAGCGTTGATAAGTTGCCCCAGCGTTCTTCAGGCCGAATGGCATGACCGTGTAACAATACAACCCCTGATCTGTGGTGAATGCTGTCTTCTCTTCGTCAGGCTTGTGCATCTTTATCTGGTTGTATCCTGAATATGCATCCATGAAACTCAACGTCTCATGTCCGGCTGTTGCATCTACTAACTGGTCAATCCTTGGTAACGGGAAGCTGTCCTTGGGGCAGGCTTTGTTCAGGTCGGTGAAGTCGACGCACATCCTCCATTGATTGTTTTTCTTTTTCACTAAGACTACATTCGCCACCCATTCCGGGTACTTAACTTCTCTAATTGACCCTGCGGCGAGCAACTTTGACACTTCCTCTTTTATCGCTGCACTTCTTTCTGGGTTGAAGCTTCTCCTTTTCTGTACTACCGGTTTGCATTTCTCATTCACAGCCAGATTGTGAGAAATTGTGCTTCTATCAATCCCTGGCATGTCTTCGTGGCACCAAGCGAAAATCCCCCTATATTCTTTCAACAAGTTCGTCACATCTTTTTTAACTTGTTCAGTCAGCCTTGCTCCGATCTTTACTATTTTATCTGGTTCCGCTTCATCTAGAATAACCGACTCAGTCGGTTCTTCCTTCTCTCTGCTTGTTTTGTCTCTTGGATCCAGTTCGAAGTTTTCTGGATTATCTTCCTGCACTTCCATGTCTACTTCGAATATGTTCAAGGTTTCTATCCCTGTTTTATCTTTGAAGATTGATAGGTTGGCGCGGCGAGCCATCTCCTGCGACCCTTTCAATTCTCCGACGCCGAACTCTGTAGGGAACTTTATTTTCAGTGCATGGGTTGAAGTAACAGCTCGAGCTTTGTTAAGAAACGGTCGGCCAAGTAGAGCATTATACGGCCAATTATGGATGTCAACCACGACAAAGTCCAACAGGATTGTTCGCCGGCATGGTGCTGTTCCAAATCTTACAGGCAGTTTCACTGTTCCTAACGACCTAACCTCTGCGCCACCAAATCCTTTTAATGGTACATGGAATGGTTCAAGATCTTTCCTGTCCAGCCGCAACTCATCATACACTCTGGCACTTAAAATATCAGCCGAACTCCCATTGTCAATCATCACTCGAAGGACATCCCTATGGGCTATTCGAACTCCCACGACAATTGCATCATTAGGCTTTGCATCAATCCCGTCTGAGTCTTCTGCTGTAAATGTGATGGGATCATGTCCTTCTCTCCCTTTCTTGGGGTTTCTCTTGCACAGAATTGACTTCCATGCTCCTGCCCTCGTACATTACTTCTCGAACCTCCGACATCCTTTCTCGATTGCTCCTCCCAGTGTGAGGTCCGCCGAAAATAGTGTTTATGGCTGTGCTAGGACTGTTCCTCCTTGGACTCTTCCTTTCTTGCCCGTTTCCTTGGCGGCTATCTTGGCGACCCCCGTGCTTGTCCCCTTTCAAGGCAAAGTCCTTCAGGTGCCCATCTCTGATCAGGCTTTCGATGTGATCGCGCAACTGAAAACACTTTGAAGTTTCATGTCCATGATCTTTATGGAATCGACAGTACTTAGTTGTATCTCTCCTTGCATTCGCTGATTGCTGTCGGGGGTATTTGGCGAGTCCCTTGTCTTCTACCACAGACAATATCTCCTCCTGGTCGCCAGTTAAAGGGGTGTAATGGTTGTACCTTCCTCGAAACTTATTGGCTCGAGTGTTTCCCCTGCTCTCTCTTGAATATCCCTTTTGGCCCTTCTCATCCTTCTGGCGATCACGTGATTGCATCTTTTTGTCATCCTTATGGTCTGTTTTCAAGTTAGGCTTGTGCCCATGCACGTAGCTACCCCCTTGTGCTACTTCTTCTTCCTCTGCCAGTGCATAGTCGCCAGCTATTTCCATCATCTCCTCGTAAGTTTTAGGTCTATCCCTTCGCAGGTCAAAGGATAATCGTCCACTCTGTAGCCCATTGGTGAAAGCGGCGATTACAGCTACATCACTGGCATCCTCAATTTGAGCTACTTCCTTCCCGAACCTGGCCAGATACTTCTTGATTGACTCGTTATGTTCCTGTTTCAAGTTTGACAGATGGGCGAGTGACTTTCTTCTTTGGACACTTCCCATGAACTGCCTTATGAATGCCTTACTGAGGTTTGAGAAGCTGCTTATGGTTCCGGGCGGAAGCCTTCCGAACCATCTAGAGGCGAGGTCGCCGAATGTTTGCGGGAAGGTGAGACACAACAACCCATCATTGGATGAATACTGGGCCATGATATTGCGGAATCGGCGAACATGTTCCTTTGGATCCCTGTTCTCCTTATACTGCTTAATAGTTGGCATTCTAAATCTGTCTAGAAATTGGGTGCGAGCAATAGTTTCGATGAATGGGCTATCTGACTCATCATCCGAGGATACATTACGACCATACCTTCGCGCCATTGCTGAAACCTTTCTTGATAGCTCTTGTAAGGTGACATCTCGCTGACCAGTTGGTTCTCCTGCTGGATCGAGCCTACTCTTGATTGTCATTCTACCATGATTGCCTCTCTCATCTGGGCTTCTTCGATCTTCAGTGCTCTCGGATCTTCTCCGCTTCGTTCTTTTAGATCGCAACTCCCTTCGCGGACGAGGACTCTTGTCCTCAGATGAGATGGACCGGTGTCTCCGTCGGTTTCGCTGGTATGTGTCGCTGGAATTGACCCCATGTGTTCGCACCTGGTCTCGTTCCTCCCTGGATTCTTCATTCATCACACCTTTTCCCTTCCTTTGTTTTCTCCCCTCGAAATCCTCAGTGTGATCCTGGGGGGTCTCCTCAGTGGATTGTCTTGCTTGAGTGTCGGGAATTGTGATGTGAACTTCTGACCGCAGCCTTCCGGGTGGATGGGTTCCAGGGGTGGTTAACTCGTAAGGAGATGAGACTCCTAACCCTATGGGAAGCGAAAGTCCTATTTTGCTGGCTTCGCTGATTAGGTTTACCAATGCGGCTTGGAAGTGCTACAAAATCCCAGGATCAGCCGCCCTAGTTCCTGGCGTTGCTGCTGACTGCTCCCCAACTGTCACTGCCCTGTCTCCCGTTGGCGCAGTTGGTTCAACAACTAAATCTCCGCTGGAGTTACCATCTCTGTCGCTGTCGTTGTTCATGCTGTCTGATTCGCAAGGGTCCCTCGAAGTTTTCTGTTCAAAAGCCCCCTCCTTCTAGCGCCAATTGTTGACGGTGAAATTTGGATTGCCACGCACTCAACAATTAAATCAATTTAATATAAAGCAAGAAAATTAAGAACACATGCAAAAGACAAGTTTTACGTGGAAAACCCTTGAATGGGAAAAAACCACGGCGCCCCTGAGGGCAGAAGAATAATACTAGGTTTTCGTTGCTTTGTTACACCCTCAAAATCTCTCACAATTGCTCTCTTTTCTCTCTATATATTTCTGAACCCCTTCCTCGTGGGATAGGTGATTCTATTTATACATGTTTATTTAGGGTTTCCCCTTGTTGATTTGTACTAGGATCCTTTTCTGTCGCGGATTGAGTCTTCTTTCCTTTTTATGATTCCTTGTTGCTTCTGTGTTTCTGCCGAGTCGGTTTGAGCCCAGTGTGCTGGTCCAGCGAGTACCTTTATTTTCTGGGTATTGCGTATCTGGCGAGCACACTTCTATATTCGGCGAGTAGGTTTTTGGTTTTGGCGACCATGCCTTCGACTTCCTTCTGGTCTAAGCTATTTTATTGTCCTGACTTGTCAAACTCCTTCCCTTGACCCGGTCAATGAATGACGTGGCAATCTTTTGTTAGCTCCTTTGATGACGTGTCAGTTTGGCGAGTTTATACATACAACAAAAAGAAAAAGGGTAAAGCCAATATGCATGTTCCTAGGAAAAATAGAATCAATTTGCATGATACTAGGACATCTAGATCCCATGTATCATTGACCATTAGGAAGAAAAATGTTTCACCTAGGTGGATTAGAAGATATGAACATTTTTGCTATGTTGCTCAAATTGTCTTGAAGGCAAATTCTTCTAATTTTTAGTACTTAGTTAGTGGGTGCTTTAGGTACATGACGGGAAAGAAGAGTTTCTTTGAGACTCTTGTCATTGAGGAAGGGGGATTTTTCACCTTTGGTGATGGGTCTAAAAATAGAGTTGTAGGGAAAGGAATCATTTTCATCCCCGGTTTACCCTCCTTGTCCAATGTATTATATGTAGATGGCTTGAAAGCCAATCTAATAAACATTTCACATCTTATTGATGAAGGACTCTCCGTCTTATTTAGTAAAAGGGATTACTCAATTCTAAAGCCCGATGGACAAACCTTGTTGAAAGGAATGAGATCTAGTGATAATTGTTATTATCTTGAAACTAGAGTTGTCTCTTATAATATGTCCAAGAATGAGCAAATTGAGTTGTGGCATGAGAGACTTGGCCATATTAACTATCAGGATTTATGGATATTAGATAAGTTCAATATTGTGTGTGGCTTTCCCAAGCTTGGGAAGAAAGTCAATGGTGTTTGTGAACCTTTCCAAAAAGGGAAACAAACCAAGAGCATGCACAAGAAGGGAAAGTATCTCTCCACCAAGAACAACTCTATTTTGTTTGTGTAGATGATTTCTCTAGGTACACATGGACATATTTCCTTAGAGAAAAATCTGAAACTTTTAACAAGTTTAAAATGCTTTGTACTAAAATTCAAAATGAAAAAGACTCTAACATTAAAAGCATTAAACGGATTAGAAATGATCATGGGAGGGAGTTTGAGAATGCCTATTTTGAAAGCAATTACAATAACTTAGGCATTTCCTATGAGTTTTCGGCTCCTAGGGCACCTCAATAAAATAGAGTTGTTGAGAGGAAAAATAGGGTCCTTCAAGAGATGGTTCATATGATGTTACTTAGCAAAAATATCCCTAGGAACCTATGGGCCAAAGACGTCAATATGACTTACTATATAGGAAATAGAGTCTTCATAAGACTCGGTACTAGACAAACCTCTTATAAGTTGTGGAGAGGTAGAAAACCAAATGTTAGCTACTTCCACTCTTTTGGAAGCAAATGCTACATTCTAAATGACCGTGATCAACTTGGCAAGTTTGATGCTAAGAGTGATGGGGGTATCTATATTGGCTATGCATTGAATAGTAGAGCCTATAAAGGTTACAACTGGAAGACTCAAAGCGTCATGGAATCATCTAATGTTGTCTTAGATGATTGTAAGCTCAAAACTATTAACCATAAGGAGGAGGTTGCTATAGCTGATGATTCTCCCTTAGAGAAGGTTGTGAAGACTCCTATTGATGGGAGGTCTAACCTTAATGAAGAGGACACACAACCACTTGATAGAGTTCCTCTCTTGAACTCTAATGAATCCGCTCCATGGGTTAGGAAACTCCATGATAAAAATAACATTATTGGAGAAGTCAATGAGGGTGTTAGGACTAAGTGTCAAATAGTTAATCTAATTAGATACACATGCTACACCTCTCAAATAGAACCCAAAAAAGTTGATGAGGCCTTAAAAGATGAATATTGGGTTCTTATCATGCAAGAAGAGCTAAATCAATTTGAAAGGAATGAGGTTTGGACTCTAGTTCCTAGGCCTAAAAGCACAAATGTCATAGGCACCAAATCGGTGTATAAGAACAAATCGGATGAGGATGGCAACATTGTGCGTAAAAATGCAAGGCTTGTTGCACAAGGGTACTCTCAAATTGAGGGTATTGACTTTGAGGAGACATTTGCTCCCGTTACCCGTCTAGAGTCTATTAGGCTTCTCTTATCCATATCTTGTATGCACAAGTTCAAATTGCACCAAATGGATGTGAAGAATGCCTTCCTCAATGGCTTCTTGCAAAAGGAAGTGTTTGTTGAGCAACCTAAGGGGTTTGTGGATGCACACCACCCCAACCTTGTCTATCACCTCAAGAAGACTTTATATGGGTTGAAACAAGCACCAAGGGATTGGTATGAGTGCCTCACTCAATTTCTTGTTGACAATGACTATGCAAGGGGTAGTGTTGACAATACTTTATTCATCAAGAAAAACAATGATGAGCTTTTCATAGCTCAAATATATATTGATGATATTGTGTTTAACTCCACCAACAAAACCAAAGTCTAATAATTTGTTGATGTTATGTTTTATGAATTTAAGATGAGTCCTGTTTGTGAGCTTAGTTACTTCCTACGTTTGCAAATTAAGCAATTAAATGATGGGATTTTTATAACCCAAACTAAATATATTAAAAACCTAGTGAAGAAGTTTGGTTTTGAAAATGTCAAACATTGTGATACACCCATGAGTACCACTTTGAAGCTAAGTAAGGATGTTAGTGAAAATAGTGTGGAACAAACTCTATATTAGGGAATGATTGGTAGCTTGCTTTATTTGACCGCAAGTAAACCCGATATATCTTTTAGTGTAAGTGTTAGTGTGTGTGTGTGTGCTAGGTACCAATCGGATCCTATGGAGTCCCATCTCTCTTCGGTTAAGAGAATCATTCGCTATGTGAATGGGACATCTAATTATGGGATTTGGTACTCTTTTGACACTAATGCTAGTTTAGTTGGCTTTAGTACGTGATGTAGATTGGGCAGGAAATTGTGATGATAGGAAGAGCATATCGGACGGTTGCTTTTTTCTAGGGAACAACTTGGTGTCTTGGTGTTGCAAGAAGCAAAACTCCATTTCCTTGTCCACGGTCGAAGCTGAATACATCACCGCTGGGAGTGGATGCACACAACTCCTTTGGATGAAGTAAATGCTTGTTGATTACGAATTCAATTAAGGTACTCTAACTCTTTTTTGTGATAACATGAGTGCCATTAACATTTATAAGAATCCAGTGCAACATTCTAGGACAAAGCATATTAACATCCGACATCATTTCATAAGAGAACTAGTTGAGAACAAATGCATAGTACTTGAACATGTACGTACTAATGATCAACTAGTGGACTTATTTACTAAACCTTTTGATGCAACTAAGTTTAAAGCACTTAGTAGATCTATTGGGATATGTCTCGTGGATTGATATGGTTTGGTATTTGACCCCATAAGGGGAGCTCAGGCAAAGAGAGCAAATTTGCATACTTGTCACATGCAAAAATTTGAAAAATCTTATGCTTCTTCATTAATTGCTTAAGTATCTTAATTACACAAATACTTATATGATATTTTCTTCAATAAGTGTGAACCTTTACTTTGATTGCAATCCATGTCATATTTATGTTCAAACATGAATTTTTGAACTAAGAGATTCACTTACGAAGTACTCTTTGAATGACCTATAATTAATCTTGTAAATTCTTCAAAGTTTGAATGGCTTATTTCGGTGACAAACCACAATTGGGGTTTGAATTGTAAGGGTAGCTTAGTTGATTGATGATCAAGCTTAAAGGCCCTTTCAAGACCTCAAGATGATAAACACTCCAAAGGTATATCTCTAGTGCTTAGTTTTCATTGAAGAAATTTAGTTGCACACACACACTTCTCATGTTTGCTTGTATGTACATTGCTCTTATGTCCATTCTCTTCACGTCACATGTCACATTTCACACTTGCACTTCGTTGTTGTATCTTGTTGTGTGTTAGTGTGTCTTGTAATTCGTTTCACGAACATTGTTCAGAAACGTCCGCGCATACACGATAGTGTTCTTGGTTTAGCACGAGGATCGCCTTAGGAGAATGCTCTTGACTTCTCCTTTAGTTTCACCACAATTGGTGAAACGACGATTTGATTGGCAGCCACGATCGTCGAATTAAACCGCCATTTGAGTCCAGAAGGTTCTGGAGCATTTCTGTGGTTATGATCGGCGGCCACGACCTCCATTCGAAACCGCCGTTTAGACCTGATCGATTTTATCTCTCGAGTTTATTTCTACGGTTGTGATCGGCGGTTATGAAACCATCGATGATCCCCTGTTCTCTTGGGATTCAATTCGACAGTTGTATCGGCAGTTTTGAAACCACCAATTGATGCGTTTCAGGGGCAAACTTATCTTTTCACAATGCTTTGTATTGGCCTCTATAAATACACCACTTTCTCTCTTCTCTAGTGTGACTCTTTGATTATCAATAACCCTAAATTTAAAAGAGAGATTTTTGAGAGAAAAGACAATCAAGATTGCTCATTTAAACACTCAAAACCATTTTCATATGCATCAAAATTCATCTAGCATCTTCTAGCATATCTAGGATGCTTGCTTGCATGGGTCTTACTCAACACATATCCCTCGGTAAGTTTTTCACTAATTTCATCTAATCTTAGTGTTTTACTTAACAAGACATATCTTTAATTACTTATATGTTCTTAGATTATATTCTATTATACAAGATAGAGATTGTTGTGTTGTTTTGATTGAGTGTTGTTTTGTGATAGCTATACCTAGAATTGTTTAATCTATGTTAGATATGCTTTATGCCATGACATATAACAATTAATATCTAGGATTAATTTAATTGACATCTTATGATCCTAGATAAGCATTTCCTAGCATTAATTGCATATTTGGATATCATGTATATTCACATAGGTTGATTAATCTCTTCACTAAGAAGTAAGTCTTGTGGCTAAGGTTGCTTAGGCCTCAAGCAAATTGATCTAGGTTCACTTTTAAAGGCCTGCAGGTAGTAGTGGTGGGTTAGTGACCGTATAGGATTTGACGTGGTCAACCTAAGTTATGGACACCATTACAATTAGTGGATTTAAGGATCGTGTGTAGCGCACATAACAGCCCGTGGTTTTTCCTTGTTGAAGATTTCCACGAAAAAATCAAGTGTTATTTAAATTCCACACTTTACACTTTACACTTTACACTTTACACTTGATTTATTGTTTTAACTAAATTGGGGTTATTTTCGTAAAATTGTCTAATTGCGAAAATTTGGTAATAACCGGATTAAAATCTATTCACTCCCCCCACCCCCCCTAGACAGTTTTATACACACCGGCATAATTAGTTTCAAATCTCCATGACATGATGATTATTTAAATGACATGCTTAAAATTGAAAAGCATGATTGTTGATTGCAAATTTCAAAATGAAAAATTATGTTTGAAAGCAAATTATGAGACTCAAATAAATAAATGATCTTGTATCTGTTCTAAGAATTTTAAAATCCAAAGTCTCTCTTTTTAATTTGTTGAACATGGTTACTATCATACTGGTATCTTACTCGGAAAAATCGAATAAGGTGTAAAAGGCGTTGATGTCATGCTTTGTTTATAAAGTTGGATATAGTTGCCCTTTAAAAGTGAATGAATGACTATTCTATATCCTTGCTTTAATTCATGACAAATGGTGAAATTGGTTTGAATTCTTTAGTTAGGAAACCTTTGTCATTTGCTTTGCCAAATACCATTGATTTTTGAACTTGAATACAATATGTCTTGCATGCAAAACATCTTTATCACATAGTTTAATAAAATAAATCTCTTTGTTTCTCTCCAATTAATTGAGTTGCATAAAGTGGCTTATATGATTATGCAAATATCTTATATGCTACTATCTCTCTTTGCTAAAATGACCCGGCTGGGGGATACTCCTTTGCCTATCTCATGACAAAAAAGGGGAGTAGTATGTGGTAATGGAGATTGCTAATTGAGAGTAGCTAATTCACATATTGATAAGATTGCTAATTAAGGGGGAATAACCCGTTGACATTCATTGCATGATGTTGTTTGATTTCTTTAAATTGCAATTGCTTGTTTTGATTTCACTTGATCACCTCACATACACTTGTCTTGGAAAGTGTAGAAACTTTGTTTTGAAGGATTGGTTGTTCTACAAGAGATTGAAGACTTGAAGATCTAGTTTTTAAATATCTCTTTGTAATGTAGAAAATCATTGTTGACCTTTAGTTTCATTTTTTGTTGTGAAGATCAATATGAGTGGTGGTTTTGTCACAAAATAGCCAAAGGGAGAGATTGTAAGTTCTCAAGTTTAATTGGCTTATTTCGGTGACAAACCGTAATTGAGGTTTGAAATGTAAGGGTAGCTTAGGCATTTAATTATTGGTGATCAAGCTCAACAAAGGCCCTCTCAAGACCTCAATATGATAAGCACTTCAAAGGTAAATCACTTGTGCTTAATTTACATTGAAGAGACTTAGTTGAACACACACTTCTCATGCTTGCATATGCATTCATTGCTCTTGTGTGCATTCTCTTCACATTTCACACTTGCACATCTTATATATATAGACTAAGTGTGAATTGACCATTTGAAAAGAGAAATTTTCTCTTTGCCGCTGCCTGTACCACGCCTGGTACACTTTGTAAGGACCTCTATTTCGTGATTGGTTTATTTTATGACATACCACATTAGGGATGATTGTGTAATGGGTAACTTAGGTCATCTTGATGATTATCAAGGTAAGCTTCCAAGCATCCATGTGACTTCAAGATCAAGAGCTTTAAAAGGTATATCACTTGACCTTGATTCTTGAAGAGATTAGGTGTACACACACACACACACTTGCATGCATCTTTATCTATCTTGCATTTTTTACCATGCATGTGTGTTTCATTGATTCGTGCATCTATGTCATTTAGCACACACACACTTTCATTGCATTTATATGATTGCATTTGTGTTTCTCTTAATTGTGTGCTTATATCACACTTATGCATTTTCATATATTGCATATCTTTTGTGTGTCACATGCTTGGTGATTATTCATGATGTTATCCATTCCCATGCATGTTATTTATTCACAACCACACTTGCACTTCATGTTAGTCTTAAGTGTAGTGTAATTCGTTTCCATTTGTGTGATTGAAAACGTTCGCGCTTGCACGATGGCGTGCATGTCTTAGCGCGATGGTTGACTACTTGAGAAGGTCTCATCTTTTTTTGGATAAATGTTAGATTCAATTTGGTTATTTGGAGTAAAGTGTCTAGTTTCAAAGGATTGGATTTCAATGATTTAATTGTTTTTCAAAACTGACCTTTGTATGGTCTTGTGACCATAACTTTTTATAAAAAGATTGAAATTGAGTTTTGTAAAATTTTGGACAAACTAGACACTTATACCTTTCCAACGGTATATTATTCGTAATATTTCATGACTGTTTGAATTGGTTTTGAAAGCTCCAAATTGACCACTAAAATAAGGCATCACAGATGTTATCTGAATATGACCATTGGTCACTCAGTTGACCATAACTTTTTCTACAGACATTAAAATGTCATTCCATATTGAAGTAGAAATAAAACTTCCATACCTTTCCAACGATATATTATATGAAAGTTTTCGATGTCGTTTGGTCATGGTTTGGGGTGCTTGAATCTCGAGCAGAAGCTGGGCGCTAGTCTAGCGCTGGTCATCATGCGCAACTCACCAGCGCAAATTGGACAATGATTGTGCACTAGTCATGCGTTACTCGACCAGCACCAGACCAGCTCAAATGATGGGATTTGGGCTGTTCTTTTCCAAAACAACGTGGTTTTGTCTTACCCTAGTATATATGCATTCTCTTCTTCTTTTGGTCGACCAATAGCTCACAAATTCACATTTTAGAATGAGGAAGAGCTCCCCTAGTGAGAGAAAGCAAAAGCTTGCATCTTTAACTCTCTAAACCCAAAAACCCATCTCCATCTTACATCATTCAACTTCATTTGAGCATAGGTCTTCATGGTTTCATGACTAGGTAAGTTAGAATTTCATTGAATATCATTTAATGTTCTTCATCCTCTAGATTAGGTGTTTATTGCATAATTAAATACCTATACTTTATTTATTGCATATATTTATGAGTCTTGATAACATGATTGGGTTTGTATTTTGATAGCTTAATTGATTAGGTCTTTTTGCCTAAAAAGCTAAGTCATAAACATTCTTATGTGATTTATTGATAATTAGGTTGATAGATTGTCGTTTAATCAACTAGTTAAGGCTTTGAATGTTTATGTATGTTTGGTTGACAATTATGTTGTTAGAAATTCTCTACAACTAATTGAGTTCACATGTATGGACATGTTGACATTGTTTGATAGCTAGGATTGTTTTGTGATTGATAACATCTAGCTAAGTTTATATGATTTGCATTTAGACATTGTTGATTAGGACTCTTTGATTGCATTTATTAATTGTATATTTATAGTCCTTGCCATGATTATTAACAACTTGTGTTGATTTGGCTTTGTTTGTTGACAATTAAGTTGTTAGAAATCTCTACAACTAATTGAGACCTCATGTATGTCCATGTAGGCTTTGTTGATAACTAGGATGTTGATTTGCATTATAACATCTAGTTAAGCATATAGTGTTTAGTCTAGCACTCATTGCATTTGTGCATCATTGTGAATTTGTGATATACACTTAGACTTTTTATTCTCTTCAAGAGTCAAAGTCATGTGGCTTCTAGGTGAAGTTGCACAAGCATTGTACTAGCTCCTCTGTAAAAGGCATGCGGGTAGATTAGAAGGTGCTCACGCCAATAGTAGTGGATCATGGAGATCATTTGAGGGTTTAACCTTCTCTTCATATAGAGGTTGTGTAAGGTTTATAGTTTGTGTTGGCATAAATTCCATATCAAAATGTGTTTCTCTTGTAATGTTTAGTGGTTTGTATTGAAGAATCAAGAAGACGAAGGATGTCTCAACCACAATTCATTCAAGAAGCCGGCTTTTAAGAGATTCGTGCATCATTGTTCAACAAAGGTATTAAAGGACCTCATATCTCTTACAAGGCTAGGCACACACACACACATAGTATTCTTGTGTGTTCCTTCATGATTAAACATCACTTATGTTTCACTTTCACACACTTGACAAAATATGCTCATGCATTCATACCATATTGGTAATATTTTGTTTATTGCATTTTCTAGGACTATGTCTGGAAATTAGCATATGTGTGTGTATTTATGCTTGTTTGTTTTCATATTTTTGTACGTGGACTTGAACATGTTCTTATTTGATGTCTTATTGAGTTCCGGTCGTTTTGGTTACTCATTCATGTAGTTTCGAGTCCAAACGATGTAGCTACACTACTTTTCGTTCTCATTCGTTGAGTTGACTTCATCGTCATTTTCCAAGATGATTTCTAAACCATTTTTCAAAGTTGTGTAGTCGTCGTCGTGCGTAAGAGAGTCACGGTTCGTAATCTGAAAACAGATTCGAAATCGGAGTTCGGATGCCCAAGATACGGGCTGAAGAACCGAGGGAGCGCGTGAGAGGGGCTGCTGGCCGTGAGGGAGGCCGTGGGCCCCACGGCCAAGGGGGCTCTCTGCCCCCGTGAGGCCCACGCGCCCCCCACGGCCAGGGGGTGACGTGGCCTCACACCATTGGCCCATTTGGTCATTCTCTCTCCTCCTTATATCTTTCCTCTCTCTCTCCATTTGAAATTCAAGAAGAAAAAATTAAGTTTCCCGTCAGATTTTCTCTCCAGAATTTCAGAACTTCAAAACACCATATCTTCCTCATCCGGAGTCGGATTTGAGTGATTCAACTTGGAGAGTGTTCGTATTTGAGTGCTCTATCATTTCCAAGTAGTTTGCTAGCTGTTTGATCGAGATTTCTGGTGGTTACACACTGATTTCCGAACCAGCTATAGAATCAAAGGTATTGAACAAATCTTTGGGACTTCTTTCTTTTTAACCTTCAATTTGCTTGGGGTTTCTTCTTCTATATCTATGTTTATGTTTGGTAAAAGCTATTGAGAAAGATAGCTTGATTATCATTCTAATTGAAAGTCAATTTATAGACTAATGTTGACTAGTTTCTATGATTCTAGGTTTTACATATGTTTGTGAGTTGTATTGTGATTAGAATGGCATCTTAGGTTGTTTGGAACTTGATTGAATCAATTTTGTGATAAATGACCTTGAGATTTGATTTGATCCTTTGATTGATGAAATCTAGGATTTGTGTATTTGTTTGTGATTTAGAGAAATCTAGGTTTTGATTGATGTAAATCTCAAATCCTTGCTCTATGTTTTTAGCTAGAATATTGATTGATTAAATCTCATGAATCTAGCATTTTATTGTATGTTGATTGCATCTTGAACTTGTACTTCATGAATATATTTTGATTCAAGTGTTGTATATGTGAATGAGACTTTGAGCTTATGTGTTTGGTGTGTCACATGCTTAGGTTTTATTCTCGTATTTTGCATCTAGACTTTTATTGAATGTGTTATCACATGTTTAGGTCTATTTGTACCATAGAATGTATTGATCACATGTTCTATGATGATTTGATTGTTTGCATCATTTGCATTCACATGATCACACTAGGAAGTCCTTGTAAAAAGCATGAAGTCTTAGTTAGAGTCGGGGTGACTCGGATAGCCAAGCAAGAAGACTTGCCTAGAGTCGGGATGACTCGGATAGGTAAGCAAGGAGTCATGGCTAGAGTCGGGAGGACTCAAATAATCATGCATGGGAGGCTCCCTAGAGGCAAGAGTGCCTTGGATAGGGAGTTGGCTATTGTATTGGTAGGCCTAGGCGTATGGTTAGACATAGACTCCGATAAAGCGGGGTACACGGGAGGTGTATACTCTTGAGGAATTTCTAATCTACCATCGATGTTGGTTTTGTGTGGTGTCCAATATATGGTGGTTTCGCATCATTGAGGGATTTCACACTTTCCAATAGGGTTGGGTAGGCTTAGACTTCACTAGGTTGGGTGAGTTAAAGATTGGTCACTTTGTGAATGTTCTATGTTTACTTTCCAATAATATAGTACCCAATGGTTGTAGTTCAACCCGTGGATGTTTCCTCCTTGGAGGTTTTACCACGTTAAAAAATCTCTTGTGTTAATTCTTCCTATCTCTTTCTCTTATATTTTAATTGTATATTTTATTATCTTGATTCATAATATTCACGTATGATGTATTGTGAAGCAAGACTTTGTATAGTGTGGTTTGTGGATTCATTCTTTTGATCATTTTTGTATCTATGATTCTTTTGTATATTGTAATTTTTGTATAATGATATTTTGATCACTCTTGTAACTCATTGAATATCTATTGAAATACAAGCTTACTTTGTTGTTGTGTTTATTTGTTCTTATACCTCACACAACTAGATGATATACTTAGACCTTGCCCTTATGATTGTATTCTCGTATTGTCTATGTATGTCTTCCTTGGCTTATTTTGTTGTGTGTAAGGCTACCTTAAGGGACAAACGAAAGTTTGTTCAAGGGATTGAAAAAAGGTGTAAAAACCTATTCACCCCCCTCTAGGTATGCTTTAAGCAATTTAACTACGTTTGTATACTTTCAGGTTGTCTAGGGTTGGTCTAGGTCCGAGAATGGTGTGACTAGAGGTCAACCTAGGATTGTAATCATCATTACAAATAATGAATTCGAGGATCGTGTGTGGCGCACATATCAGCCCATGGTTTTTCCTTGTTGAAGGTTTCCACGTAAAAATCGAGTGTTCTTTAATTTCCACAATTTATACTTGATTTTATTTTTGTGTATTTGGGTTTTATATGTTAATATTGACTAATCGAAAAATTAGTAATAATCGATTAACAACCCATTCACCCCTCCTCTAGGTTGTTTAGACACACGTAATATATATTTTCACACTTGCATGGGCAGTGGTCCAAGTCATGTTCAAAACTTGATGCTTTTGCGTCGTGCATACCGCCATGGGTGCACGTGCCTCTGGGGCGGTCTCCACAGTGGCAGACTCCAGAGCCTTCACGCTCTGCATACCGTGGCGCAAACACTTGCCCGTACCACGGTACGCACAGCGGTTGTGTCAGCCAAGTGTTTTAAAAAATGGCCAAAATGGTAGAGCTTTGTGGTGACCTCATATATAAGTGCCACTTTGTCTCTAGGTCAGTTTCTAAGAGTTCATAATCATATTTTTGAGAGATAACATTTTCTAAGAGGAAAAAATCATCCAAGAACTCACCTTTGATTACTCAAACCCATTTCCATGTGCATCAAACATCATCTAAAATCATCTAGGATGTATCTATGCATGGGTCTTCTTCAACACACATAACTTGGTAAGTTGTTCACTAATTTCATCCATTTTAGTGTCTTACTTAACAAAAAATATCATTTATTACTTGTATGCTTTTAGAACATATTCTATATACAAGATTGAGATTACTGTGTTAATTGATTGAGAGTTGTATTGTGATAGCTATTACTTAGGATTACTTTATTTAAGATAGCTATGTTGTATGCCATGTCATATAGCAATATTGATATCTAGGATCGTTATTATTGACATCTTTAATCCTAGATAAGCATTTAGTGTAACTTAGCATTACTTGCATATTGAATATCATAATATTCACTTAGGTTGTTGATCTCTTCCATGTGAAGTGAAGCCTTATGACTAAGTTGTTTAGTGTACAAGCAAGTAGGTCTAGAATCGCTATTAAAGGCCTGTTGGGTAGAGTGGATGGGTTAGTAACCGTGGATGGTTTGACGTGGTCAACCTAGGTTGTAATCTTTCATTAAATTAGTGGATTTAAGGACATGTATGGCTAGCATAGTTGCCCGTGAGTTTTTCCTTGTTGAGGGTTTCTCACGTAAATCAACCAACGAGCAATTTATTGTTTTCCGCACTTAGAATTAGGTTGATTGATTTTTGACTAGATTGGGGTTTTGATTGAATATTGACTAATCAAGAAACATCGGTAATTAATTTGATCAAAATCTATTCACCCCCCTTAGATATATTTAGACACACCGTCATATTTGTTTCAATGTAAATGTATATATATTCTTATTATTTTTTTAGAATATCAGAGTAGAAAAAAATAAAATGAAGGGAAATCGATCTGATGTAATTCCCCACTATTTGATTTTTTTTTTATTTTTAAGAAAAATAATTTAAAAATGTAATTCTTCATTTCTTAAGCTTGGGCATTAGTTTTTGAAGCCCGAGAGTCCTAAAATACCGAGATTCAGTGAATCTATTTTCCTTTTAATTATAATTTTTAAAAAATTTTAATTATTTTTCTGACATCGCGGGAGGTAACTACATGCAATGGCCTTCCATTGGAGATGGATCCCAATCCCGAAAGCTACTTCAAAAGACCATGTCCACAATAGGTTGGGAGACTGATACCACAATTGATGATAAAAGTAGGATATTAGTTGGAAGATTAAATGGTGAAGTGTAAATGTATATGTATTATTATTATTATTTTTAGAATATCAAAGTAAAAATAAAATAAAATGAAGGGAAATCGATTTGGTGTAGTTCCCCACTGTTTGATTATTATTATTTTTTTTTATAAAAAGAAAGATAATTTTAAAACGTAATTCTTCATTTCTTAAGCCCAGGCTTTAATTTTGAAGCTCGAGCATTAGTTTTTGAAGCCTGTGAGTCCTGGAAGACCGGGCTTCAATCAATGGCGGACCCAGGAATTTTAATCAGGTAGGGCACTTGAATAAATTAAAATCGCAATTATATAAAAAACTACAGAAAAATTAAGATCATAGTAAAATAGTTATATATATAAATAGAATACTTACTCAGATGAATTAAATAATCTTACATTCAAAAGAAAATAAAAACAAGAAAAAATATTTAAAAATAAATAATAGCAAGAAATACAACATTAATAATGAAAAATTTTAAAAGAATAAATTACAATCAAAATTTATAAAAAAAAATAAAATTGCATTAATAATAAAAAAATTTAAATTTTTACAAAAATTATTTATTAATAACTATTACTAGACATGTTTTCAAATTTTTTATTCTTCAAATTATTGGTAAATTATTGATTTATTGATTCTAAATAAATTAAAACTATAAAATAAAGAAAAATATTAAGGATAAAATAAAATGAATCATAGTAATTGACTATTTTAATCAAATAAAGTAAAATCTGAGATTTTAGGGTTTATTGATTGGGCGTGTTAGTTATGTCAAATTAAAACTATTGGAAATAATAGAAATTGAAAATAATAATATATAATTTAATATAAAATAAAATTGAATTAAGTAAACACAAAGTAATTGTAGTTAAGAAATTGACAACTATGGAATAGAGAAAATGAATCAGAAAAGATGATAAAACAAATAAGACAAAAAAAAAATTAGAAGATAAAATTGAATTAAAAAAGGCATATAAAAAATTAGAACATAAAATTGAATTAAATAAACAAGATGGGACTCGAACCAAGCACCCTAAGTCTAAATCTAAGATCCACTACTCACCATACTAACAACAACTTCTTGTTAATGGATCTTAATAAATATGTATATATACAATGCACACAGAATCAATTTTTTTTTTTAAAAAAAATTGAGGTAGGGCATGGGCCCCACATGGTCTCCACGTGGGTCCGCCCCTGGCTTCAATGAATCTATTTTCCTTTTAATTATAATTTTTTGAAAATTTTAATTATTATTCGGACACCACAAGAGGTAACTACATATAGTGGTCTTTCGTTGGGGATGGATTCCGATCCCAAAAGCTACTTCAAAAGACCATGTCCACAATAGGTTGGGAGACCGAGAACACAATTGATGATATTAGTTGGAAGATTAAATGGTGAAGTGTAAATGTATTTTTATTTTTATTTTTGTGTTAGAATATCAGAGTAGACAAAAAATAAAATGAAGGGAAATTGATCTGGTATAGTTCCCCACTGTTTGATTTTTTTTTTTTAAAAAAAAGAAAAATAATTTAAAAATGTAATTCTTCATTTCTTAAGCCTAGGCATTAGTTTTTAAAGCCCAGGAGTCCTGGAAGACCGGGCTTCAGTGAATCTATTTTCCATTTGATTATAATTTTTTGAAAATTTTAATTATTTTTTAGACACGGCGGGAGGTAACTACATGCGGTGGCCTTCCATTGGAGATGGATCTCGGTCCCGAAAACTACTTCAAAAGACCATGTCCACAATAGGTTTGGAGACTGAGACCACAATTGATGATGAAAGTAGGATATTAGTTGGAAGATTAAATGGTGAAGTGTACAATGTATTTGTATTTGTATTTTTTGTTAGAATATCATAGTAGAAAAAATAAAAATGAAGGGAAATCGATCTGGTGTAGTCCCCACTGTTTGATTGTTTATTTTTAAAATGTAATTATTTATTTCTTAAGCCCGGTATTTAATTTTAAAGCTCGGGCATTAGTTTTTGAAGCTTGGGAGTCCCGGAAGACTGGGCTTCAGTGAATCTATTTTCCATTTAATTATAATTTTTTGAAATTTTTAATTATTATTTAGACACAGCAGGAATTAGAAATAGATCCCAGTCCCAAAAGCTACTTCAGAAGACCATGTCCATAATAGGTTGGAAGACCGAGACCATAATTGATGATAAAAGTAAGATATTAGTTGGAAGATTAAATGGTGAAGTGTAAATGCATTTGTATTTTTATTTTTTGTTAGAATATCAGAGTAAAATAAAATATGAATTCCTAGGCTTAACATATGAATTCTCGAGCTTAATGGTGTGTTTACTAATCAAGAATGGATGGAATTGGAATCAAGTTATACCGGAAAGGGAATGAAGGGGAATCGGAATCAAGTTAATAAATTACATTCCAATGTTTACTAACAATTTAGGAATTGAAATCAAGTTAATAAATTAAAGAATCAAATTTATTTCATTTTTAGTGTTTACTTAAACTAAGGAATCGGAATGATAAATAACTAATTACAAAAATACCCTTGTGTATATAACATGATGAAACCCTTTTTTTTTTAATGAAAAAATATATTTTATATTACTCATAACACTATAATTATAATAATTAACATCTTTATATTGTAAAATTTGAACTAATTAAATAAAGAACTATTGAGACAACTTGATAAAAAAAAAAATTAAAAAAAATTTGCAGGCTCGCAGTAGCATGTTTATATATATATATATATATATATATATATATATATGACATGAATATGTAGTTCATAAATGGTAAAATGTACATTTGATAAAGAGATGACTTAATTAAAAAAAAAAAATGAAATGGAAGTAATATATAAATGAGAGATATGAATATGCAGTAGTTATTATTATTATTATTTTGAAAAGTGTTGTAGTTATTTTTACTTCATAAATAGTATTGTTGTAATATATATATATATATATATATAAAGATGAATTTATTTATAAATCACATAGCTAAAATAATATAAATTATTAATTATATAAACCAATATGAAGATTAAAAAAAAAAAAAAAAAGTAAACCAATACGATTTACATAAATTAAAAACAAAAGTCAATAATCATGAAGAAGACTATTGTTTTATTTATTTTTTTAAGTGAGATTATTTTAGTAAAAATATCATGAATTCCCTTTTCAATCAGGAAAGGGAACTTGATTCCTATGGTGGGTGAGAGGAATCAAGTTCCATTTCCTTTAAGAACTTAATTTCTGATTTGTGGGTGGAGTTCACGGAATTTAAATCCCTAAAAATTTAGTAAACAGTGGAATTCAAAAATCAGGAACTTAATTCCCTTTTCTAAGTAGGATTCCTGATTAGTAAACACACCATAAATTATTAATTCTTGAGCTTAACTGATTAATTCCCGGGTTTAACCATAATCAACATAATCAACCATTCACCAAATAGTAACCAACACCACCCCTAGTCGGTAGTTACTAGAAAAACAAAAACATATACAAATAGCATAATCCATTCCAAATAGCATAACCAACATCTAATACAAAAACAAAGGTACAAAGGTAAACAACAAGTTGGCATGCCATACTAACTTAGGACATCCTTCAAATCTATGATCAGATGACGCTTGTTTTGCGAGTTTATTCTGGTGTGAATGCAATCTTTATGGTCTGAAAACCGCCATAATTTTTCATTTGGATTAACAGACATCTGTTTAAAAACAAAACAAAAAATAATTAACACTCAAGAAGAAAAAAATATTGATTTTATAAATGTAAAGAGAAAAAGAGAATTGAATATGAAAACTGAGTATCTATATTTAAACAAGCTATACATATAAAGCCGGGGAATTGGACTTTAAAACCCGAGAATTGGATTTCAAGCCCGAGAATTGGACTTTCAAGCCCTGGAATTAGACTTCCAAGCTCGGGAATTGGACTTTAAAGCCTAAGAATTTTACTTTCAAGCTTTGGAATTAGACTTCCAAGCCTGGGAATTGGACTTTCAAGCTATGGAATTGGAAATTATGCTCATGTAACATGACAACACAACGACAATGCAACCCCAAAACAATGCTTCATCCCCACCAAAAAACACGAGAAACACAAGAATATTCAACAATAATCATCTAGCTCGAACACCTCTCATTTGGAGGTTGCAAGACATTGTGGAAAAAAAATGTTTATAGAATCAAAGTAAAACTGTGGGCGAGGAGAGATATGATCTCCTTCAAATATGATAATATTATTGTCCCCCTGCAAAAATAGTGCATCAAAATATAACATGCTATTGAAGAAATGAAATTGGAAACAAGAAAAATAGAATGCACAAAGAGGATATCTCTCTCTCTCTATATATATATAGATAGATAGATAGATAGATAGAGAGAGAGAGAAAAGCTTCAAACTGCACAAGATGGAAGTACTAGAGAAATTTACACGTCAATAAAGTGGCCACCATTTTTATTAAATTGAGATGATTGAAATTCAATACACTTTCTCTCAAAATGGTCAGAAAAAAATAGCCTAACAAAAGCAATTCAAACAATATTTTACCAACAAGCTGATCTAATGGTATTCACAGAGACTTCCCAAGTATAACATGTTAAGAATTTGAGTCCACTACTACAAAACTGGGTTGACCTAGTCTAAAAAAGAGTTTTAGCTGTTTTACCATTTCGACAAGGATGAATTGTAGAGATAAGATGTGCATGCAAATTAATGCCTTATGCATGTATGATCAAGTATAAATTTGATGTAGGACAGTTGACTTTAGAGTTTGAAGAAGAGATGGACAGGAAATTGTCCAAAAGAGGTGCTCCAAAGAAACGGGCGTAACTTTTGACTCGGTTGTTAGATTTCCTATTATAATATGTTTTCGGAAAGGGTTTTCAGAGATCTATAGCGTGGCAACCGGGTTTCCCCGGTTGACGTCATTTGGGTCCTCATCGGAGCAGTTTAAGTTAGGCTGTCGGGCAACCGAAGATTTTGTGTTTTTTCTTATTTTTCCGTTTTTAGTTGTTTTTATTTAGTTTGAGGATATTTTAGTCTTTTTGCTTATTTTAGGGTTTCGAGAGGCTATTTAAGGCCCTTAGTTATCAGTTTCAGGATTCATTCAATAATATTATCAATTTTTAGTTACATACATTCGTTCTTTGCTGGTGGATTCCAGTTTTGTTACTTTAGGGATTACGCTGGTAAACCCTAGAACTTCCGTTGTGCGTCAAAATTCTAATTGAACTCTAGCATGCAAAGAAGAGACTTACCACATAAGCTTCAAATATACTATCCGAGTGATGAGGGATTATAAAATCGTCATCAACTGCATGCCCAAATAAAGCTGGGACAAAGCAAGAATTTGCAGCCTACAACAATACAACAAATAACAAAAAGAAGGATCACTTGTATGCAACAACAAATTAATACAATCATTAACCTTTCAGTTTCATAAATAATTGTTCACAGTTCCGATCCCATGAATATTTCGTAACCACTAGTATCACATCCACAAGAAAAGTGAGATGGTCCACAGAAACAAGAGCATGAAAGTATGGTGACTCCCTGAATTTCATGAATTGGCACTAATTACACTTTAAATAGTTTACATAAAGCAACTTTAGAGGTAATCAAACTGATTAAAGTGTAAACTGATTATATCAGGTAGTTTGTTGCTGTCCAGGAGCTCCTCGAAATGCTTACGTTCATGGGTATAATTTGCCTAGTATAAACACTGTTTTTGGTCTAAATGTTCTTTTTATTAGGAGATAAAAATCACACGTTATACTATCAATAGAAAAAGAGAAAATGAATGGACTATTTCCTAGCTTGGTCTTCGCCTTTCACAAAAGATGCTAGGAACTGTTACAATAGCAAAATGGAAGAGAACCCTGACACGTAGCTGAAAATACCGAAAAAGAGCAATCTTAGGACCAGAAATAAGTTAAGACTTGATTGTTACATTACGACAAGAACCCCATATACAAGTACAAAAAGAAGCTAAGCACCTAACCAAAATCATCAAACAACTAGCAGGATTTGACAAACAATATACCACAGATCAAAACAAAACTAGTACTATTTGAATATAAATCTAACAAAAGCTATTGCATACCTTGAGTCTGTGCCCAGAATTAGTGTAGCAAGCTTTCAGCACCAACTTAATCCTTCAACAAACTAGCAAAGTGTTCTGGATCTAAAGCAAAATTGATTGTGGTATTAATATAGAGATGTCATTAAATATAACGATAAGAGTAATGTCGTTATAGACATTGATAGAAGGATTAAAAGTTACTCAAGTCCAATACTAGAGAACTCAACCACGGTGTTTCCAGGGCCATACTGATCTTTGGTAGAGTAGCAAGATCAAGTAATTGCAATTCAAGTAAGTCATAAAGAAAGCAGCTCATGGATTTTACATATCAACTAATCAACCTACCATTTCATCAATTCCCTAAACCCATCTAACCTCGTGTAAAGATCAATGACTGGTTGTATTAATAATATTTCTCAACTATTCCGATATGGAAAACGTCAGTACTGGTGAACATAAACTTTTATCAGCTATCAAAGATTAAAAGCACATGGAAAATTTGATTAAAGAAAAAAATATGCCTTCTGAAACATATTTGTGAATATTTTACTCAACTTTCCCCCATTTTCTTCAATAACCAAACACAATGTAAAAAAACTGTGTAGAACAATTACAGGAATCTTTATGCTTTTATGTTTTATGCACTAAAACCCATCACCCATGTATCAATAGAACATGCAATATCTTAGAAAGAGAAATGATTTATACCTGTGATCCTTCAGGCTGTCATGTTATCAATACAAATGTTGGAAACACGATCCACAATAACATTATCATCAATAAATGAAAAAATATGCGGAAGAGAAAAATTATAACAAACAACAAGAAGATGGAAAACAAGAGAAAAAAGGAAAGCGAGAGAGAAAAAACAAATCCAGTTACATTATTTAATATAAAGTAAATCCTCATAGAGGCTTAAGATCAAAACAGTACAAATATATTGAAAGAGAAAAATAAATAAACAAGCAAACATTCAAGAGAGAAGGAAGGAAGCAAACATCCGAAACACTAATTTCTCTGCCAAACAGAGCAAAAAGATCAAAACTTTACAAAAACTTTCCACATTTTGTATTTCGAAAAAAAGAAAGACTTTAAAGTTCTACATGCTAGACTTAATTTATAAGATTACCAGCTGGAAGACTGTCTAAAATAGCTGCGATTTACGAGCTTCTTTGAATCCTAATTTACTCAATTGAATCGAAAACAATCAAGAATGGGTGCCATAAAAGGTTTAGATTGCACTTAGCTTTGCCATCTTCAAATTAACCAATTGACATCCAACTTTGCCATTCAATTGTGTAAAATTAACCTTCGGAAAGAGTGTAAACCAATTGGTTAATTGAAGATGGCAAAGCTAAGTACCAAGAAGTAAGTCGATGAATAAATTCCAGAGGACCTCATGCATTTATCATACAACAAAAATGATAAGTTTTGACTTGAGATGAAATTTGTGAAATTCTATTACCTTTTGGGATATCATCCTAGATTAAGTTTTGACTTGATCAAACAAATTAAACAAAAAGAGAAAAACAATATTAACAACTCACTTTCAATTACAATAATTAAAAAAAAAAAAAAAAATTTAAAATGTGTTAAATCATCCTACATTACTGAGAGATTTGATAGCTAAAATTATAGCAATAATGTTAGATGATGTTAATGTATGCACTAAAAAGATCGAAAAAGTATATAAAAACCTCAAATTTATTGTTTCAAATACTTGAAATTGTACATTGTGCCTTAGAGGACCCTAATTGTAAGAACAAGTTAAGAGATACTTACACTGTAAATATTGCAGATGAAATGCCAAGTGAATCAAGCGCATCAATTTAGTTTGGTGCAAATTATCTTAATAGGATGTGGTTCCATTTCCTCATCATCAGATGAAATAACAATTAAGTCATTTTTTGTTCCACTTGTGCTGGCCTCATCACCCAATCTCCTACTTACATGGTACTCTTCATTCATTGCTTCTCTAAGATCTTGATTGGTGGCACTGGGTTTGTCAAGAGCAATGCAGGGTTGGGTTACGTAGGACTCTGCAAATATTGGATATACCCCACAATGTTTCACTTCATACGTTTCGCCAAAACATGGAGGGCCGAACACAACTGTACAATCTGTGAAGCCATCCTTAAGTAGCTCAAGATGTGAACAGTCATGATACCCTAATACAACATGGTCCGAGTTGATGGATCGTCCGTTGTAATATTCTCTATAAGTGCAGAGGAGCAAAGAGCCATCAAGTTCAAATGGTGTACCATGATTGGTTTTAATATGGCACTTATAAGGGAGAGTCATATAATAATAGTCTTCACAACCATATCCCTTAAAATCAACAACGGCACATAAAGCCAATCCCAGGAACTTACGGTTATACCAATTATGCAGAGGTATTTCCATTTGATTGTGGAACCAATCCGGCATTTCACTTCCCGGATAACACATGACCAGATCAATCACCTTTTTATACTGCTATAACATGAAAATCATAGTTATTACTAATGAAAGAGATATAGAGATGTTAGAATTTTAAAAGGAATACTCTGTTACCATGTTAAAATCCATAGTAATTTCTAATGAGAGATACAAAGATGTTAGAGTTCTATAAAATAGTTACTCTGATATTTGATAATTAATTGGACACTACATAGGAGATATATAATTGTAAGAGTGGAGAGAGAACTCAACGGATTTTACATTTATTTCATTTTGATTCTCTCTAAGGGCGCGTTTACTAATCGGGAATGAAAAGAATTGGAATCAAGTTCCATTGGAAAGGGAATGGAGAGGAATCGGAATTAGATTACTAAATTTCATTCCAATGTTTACTAATTTTAAAGAATTGGAAATGGAATCAAATTTGTACAAAGTTGATTACAAAAATACCCTCATATATACAAAATATAGCTCTCTCTCTCTCTCTCTCTCTCTCTCTCTCTCTCTATATATATATATATATATATATATATTAATCAATTTTTTTCCTTTAAAAATTGATACATATGCAAGAAACTAGTTTATGACTTTATGTTCATAATTTTATTTTTATTTTTTGTCGCAGTTCGGTATTTTTTTTATTTATCAAACTTACTATTTTCCTAATAAAATCATTTATATATATATATATATATACACACACACACACTTAACAAATTCAAAGGCATTCAACTGTGGTTTTTAATTTATTTATTAATTTTATGTAGGATATTTTAGTAAAAATATATGAATTCATCTTGTAATCAGGAAAGGGAACTTAATTCCTAGGGCAAGTGAGAGGAATTAAGTTCCCTTTCTTTCAGGAACTTAATTCCTGATTTGTGTATGGGGCCCACGGAATTTAATTCCTCAAAACATTAGTAAACACTAGAATTCAAAATTAGGAACTTAATTCCCTTTCCCTGAATGGAATTCCAGATTAGTAAACACGCCATAAATATAAATATGGCATTACAAGGCTTTATAAAGAAAATCTAGGATGACCAATTTATTGCATTCATAATCAGTTCATGTATATTATCTTCTATGTGTATATCTATCATGAATAAAGTTCATCGCTATCCATATCACACTAGCATCTCCCAATGTTTATATATTTAAAACCTACCAACATAGGAGAAATTTATTAAAACTAGAGGAAAATACATGAGATGAAGAAAACAGCCACCAGTAAAACAATGTCAAGTTTTCATTAAACATGCATTAAAACTAGAGGAATGTCTTCGAGGCTTGGCATTAATAGTAGATAGAATGTTAAAAGTTGGCAGTAATGATATTAATTAATGAAGAATCTATTAAATTTCTGGATTTTCACCTTTTCTGCTGTTGCCCTATGCTGAATTATTTGTAGCGACTCTGCCAAAATGTTGCTCAATGCTTTCTGATTAAGCTTTGAACTGTTCATATATATGCAGTGTAAATACGGAACTCCATTCCTGCAGCGTTCAGCTACTACTTGTGCAAATTCGGAGGCATCTGGTGGTATTTGGAGCTGCTCGCAATTCATTGCTTCTAAATACCCCAGATTTGGTGGAAGTTCTGTTAATGATTGAAGCTCATTGCAATCGTTTACATAAAGCTCTGTCAACATTGAAAGTTGTTTCATGCTTTTCGGTAGACTCCCGAAATCATTTCCATCAAGCTCTAATCTTTCCAAGGAGGACAAACAGCCAATATCTTCAGGAATTCCATTAGATGGCAGTTATTTAATAATAATTCTGTTAAAGAGCATAATAAACCCGATAAAGGTGGAATCTTCAAACCTCTGCGTTCAGACAACTGTAATCTTTTAAGTTTCTTCATACCTAACACATAGGACATTGATACCTCTCTAATTACTGTTCCAGATAAAATAATATCTTCAAGAGAATCCAGTTTACAGATGTTGGCTGAAATAATCTTGAGATTTTTACAATCTGAAAGATCTAAAACAGAAACTCCCGTTAGATTTTCAATTGCCGAGGGAACTTCTTTAATTCCTGTCTGTCTCAAATTTAACTCTTTAATATTCCCTGAAACCTGTGGAAACTTCATGAGATTACTGCAGAAAGAGAGATCAAGAGTTATAAGAGATTCGAAATGAACATTTTTTGCAAATCCTCTGAGACTTTTGCATCCCTCCAGATACAGAAAATGAAGGTTTTTGAGACCTTGGATTGATAAGCTAATGTCAAGCAATCTTCTACAATCTTTGAGATTTATAACCTCCAGACATGGGGAATCTGACAAGTCTGGGATCCTAGTGAGGTACCAAGAGTAAGAAAGAATAAGCCGCTTTAATTTTGGGGCATGCTGTAACAAAAGAGGGCAAAAGTACTAGAATAAGTAATTAGTTATCTTAAGTAATTAGTTAGTAATAAGTACTAGAATAAGTAAAGTACTATAATTTATATTAAAGGATAAAACATATACCTTTTTTCCTTCCCAAAGTCGTTCAACTTCGCTATAAGAAAGGTTAAGTTCAATAAGATTCTCTAAACTGAAATTTGATGGCAGTACTCTTGAACAATACCCAACCCAGTGGAGATAACTCAACTCATCCGGAAGATACTTCAGGCCACAGGGAAGCACCGGACGATAGTTTACCCATCGGTAGAATTTGAGAAATCTAACATTATGCATTTTCTCGAAGACTTGAGAATCCAGTTTCAGATTCGTGTTTTGTATTGTGGACATATTTAGGAATATGCCTTCAACTGCTTCAGTTCCCTTACAACCAAAATATAAAGAACAAATTTCAGCATACCATAACAAAGCTTCCTAAAATTTATGAAGAACTGTTTTAATTCATCAATGGAGATCTAACATAAAAAAACAAAACAAAAATTATTTGGCACTTACAGTATTTCTCTGGAGTACAAGACGGACATCATTTTCATCATGCAACCTACTTCGTTCCCCTGGCCTATTGGATTCTTCACAAACAATTTCCCAACCCATTTTTTGCAATAAATCATGCATTTTTATCCTATTGTTGGGTGATGCTGTTATGAGAGACTTATCAATAAGGGCACTAAGTCCAAACTGTGCAGAAAAGTAGCAGCCATTTAGCATATCTGCTATAAAATCTCTAGTCTCTCCTTTAAAGAAACAAGCAATGTCAAGAAATATATCCTTCTCTTCGGTATCTAGTATATCAAAACTAATTCTTAGTAAATTATTAATTTCACGGTTAGAAATCTTATCTAACTTATGCAATGCACTTTTCCATTCTTCTTTGCTCTTTCGATGCAAGGAGGAGCCAACCACTTTCAGAGCCAATGGATTGCCATTGGCATAATCTACTACCTTGTCAGTGAACATCATAAAATCCTCAGGAGGATAGTCTTGTTTGAAGGCATATTTGCAAAAGAGTTGAACAGCTTGGTGGTACTGGAATAACTCAACCTCGTATATGAACTCCACTCCATAATTACACAATAATTGTCTATCTCTAGTTGTTATTATAACTCTACTTCCTGGACCCAATCCATTAAGCCCTCCAGTCAAAATTTCTAGTTGTTTCAAGTTATTCACGTCATCAAGAACAATTAAAACCTTTTTTCTTTGGAGCCTATGCTTGATATATGGGGGTATATAGTGAGTGCCTCCTTCTACCTTTTGTCCTAAAATTTGGGAAAGAGCTGTGTCTCGACTATAAACTAGTCTACCAAACTTTTCTGATTCCCTGACATTTTCTACAAAACAATAACCTTCAAATTGATGATAAATTTGGTCAAAAACAGCTCCAGCAATAGTTGTTTTACCTATTCCACCCATACCCCAAATTCCAACAACTCGAAGATCTAACATGTCACTGCATAATAATGATTTAACTTTCTCAATGCGTGAATTTATTCCAACCAGGCCTTCAGAATCACTTGAGGTCGATATTTCATTCAATTTCTTCGAAACATCTTTGACAATTTCGTTTATAAATCTGGATTCATCACTACAAAATGAAAAGAACAAACAATCATGCAATGAGTCAAAATGAATCACAACTTAAGCAAAATTTATAATATGAAAAATCTTTCCCTTAATTTTTTTCCTCTCTTCACTTTGGATTTTCATGAAAGAGTGAATTCCTAAGTTTGCATTATAATGAACAGAAAAGAGACCGTAATTGGATCAGAATTGATAATTCATTAGATTTCATAACAAATCATTGTTAACCAAGTTTGCAAAAGACAAGCTTAGCTTCTCCAAAAATAGAGATTATTAGTCATCCCTGTCATATTCTTATTTGCAGAGATAGCATGGATGATGGATGCTTTATATTTTGATCTGCGTATAACTATTCAGAAGATCAAACTAGTATGCGAAATGATCAAAGTATTAGAGTTCTTAATTTCATTTGCAAAGTAATAAATAATAAGGACTTATATTAGTTACCAGTAAAATTAAAACTTGTAATTTATGAATGGATGTAGAACAAGAGTTAGATTTACCTAATTACGGAGGAATCCCATCCAGATAGATTGGATGCTTTAGTCAAGGCAGCTCTCCACATCTGCTTCTCCTCTTGAGATACGTTTTCATGGTTAAGAATAGCATCCTCAAAACTCCCCGTTTGCTTCCGTACATCGGATGGATTTACATTATAGAAGACTGGTATAACAATTTGTCCATCTGTTTTCTTACATTCAAGAATCTTTACGAGTTCGCGCAAGCACCATTTGGATGTTGCATAGTGCTTTGAGAAGATGACCACTGAAATAGTTGAGTTTTCGATTGTTCTTGAAAGGGTTGGCCAGATTTCATCTCCTTTATCAAGAAAGTCATCAACAAAGAATTCAATTTGTTGACGAGACAAAGCATCACAGAGATGACTTCTAAATGTGCCACGGATGTCTTCACCTCTGAAACTAATGAAGACATCATTCTTTCTCCCACAATTACTGGTAGAAGAACAAGTTGATTGTGAAGCACCCATTGATCAGAACAAATACAAGACTTAATTTGTGCAACAAAAAGTTACTGGAGACAAGAAAAAGATGTTGAGAGTAGATCATGTGACATTACGATGTATGTAAAGTTCATATATAGAATGAGTTCAACTTTAGTTACTTAGTGATTAAGTATTTCGGTTTCGCCGCCTTTCTTGACTTGTTTTTAATTTTATACTTAGAATGACTTGTTTAAGGATGTTTAAGGAATCTTTTCTTATTTGTCTGTGTTTCTTCACTTTATGCAGAGGAGAAAATGGCTCCTTCCTTGATGGGGACCGGCTACCATACGCAGTAAAATATATAGGTATCATACCATGTCATCCATCAATTAATTATTACCATTGGATGAAGGAAAAAGTTACTCCAACGGTTAAAAAAATTAATGTATTAAAATACAATTAAAATAGGCAACCCATGTAACCGGTCGCTCTCTCTACTCTTATCTCACGAACGAACCCAATTCCCAATTCTCGTTCACTCTCTCCTATGTCACCCCATTGCAGATGGAGCTCAATCTCCTCCATAAGCAATTTTTCAACTTTCTTTTTTTGGGAAACATATGTAAGATTTTTATAAAATTGTGAGAAATATATGACATTATATTTTGAGTTTATGAAAACCGAATTGATTGGGGTGTTTAAGTAAGAGAGAGTTGATCGGATAAAGCCCGTTATTAATGTGATCAATATTTGTTGGACTTGGTGCACCTTAACTACATTATATATATGTAGGATATGGTATGGGCTATTGTATATGTGTGGGCCTAGTATTCCTTTTAGGACTAGCCATCCTATTAGGGTTGAGAATCATTTATGGGTTAGGATTCTAGTAAGTTATATACTATTTATAGGGGGTCCGTACTCTCGCTCATATATCACACAGTGATTCAGAATAAAAGTAACCTCTCCATTGGGTTATCTGAAGTAAGGTGAGAAGAGAGTAGAAGACTTCCTATTGTTTTCTTTTCAGGTTATTGTGCTTGTGCTATCATGGATTCTAGTTTCCGTTGCGCTTCCAGGTATGCATCTATTCATACTTATGCATACAATACGAGATCTAATTATATTTATATATAATGCTTACAGTGGTATCAGAGCCGCTCGCATTGTTGCATAGGTTGAATATTTTTTTTATATTTTTTTTGATATCTTATCTGTGTTTATTTTTACACACCGGATTGAATAAATTATTGCTGCCATAATAAATATATGTTTGGCAGTTTATAATATTAAAGATTAGTCTCATATACGTTAAACAACAAAAGTTAAAATATGTGTTTTATTTTGTGTTGTTTTGACTAATATGATGGTATGAATCTAGTGTGTAAGAGATTTTGTGCTATGACGTGGTTTTGAATCCGTTAGATTGTTGAATAGAATTTTGTGATTGAATTCTTTATTGTTTTCATGTGTGTTGTATCTGGTGATGATTGCTTGACTGAGACACTCCCATGGCGGATTCCGGTGGGATGTAAATCTGTGTTTTAGGTGCAATTTTCACACATGTTGATGAGTCTCACCATGAAGTGGGTCGGTTTACCAAATGGGAATGGGTCGATGGACCTTGAACCAGACCCATGCCCATGTGCAGTTGCACCAGACCTGGGTCACAACCGGGTCGATGGGTTTTTGCACAAAACCCGTGCGATTTGAGGAGACGAACCAGGTCGTTTGTGATCGACCAGCACCCTGGTGCAAATCGATCGTCCTAGACCCATCAGATGAAGTTCGGTCCTCCAAGCGACATGTTTTAGGCATAGATCGAACGTTCTTCTTCTTCTTCATCTCGTACCAGATCCGATTTGCGGATCGATTGGTTTTGGTACGGGAAACTCGCCGAGTTTCTTGCGGTCGGCCGTCGTCGGGAAGCGGTTGCCGCCGTTTTGGTGGTCGAAGGAACAAGGATTGAATGGTGGCCATGAAAGCTAGGGTTTTTGATTGATTTTGCTTTGGGCCACCTTTTGTGAATTAGATATAATATGAGGACTATTTTGCTATTGTCCTAGGCCCTTTTAGAATTAATATAACATTGAGGTATCTATGTGTAATTGGTTATGTGTTGGGGCAGATTTATAATTTCAGGAAATATTTGGGGCCAATTTAATATTATGATACATATAGGGGACAATTTGAAATTTACCAAAAATCATGAGGCAATTTTTTTAAATTTTCCAAATTTTTTTTTTGGTGAGAATAGTTGCAGTTTATAAATAGTTATTATGATTTCGGATGATTATGCTTTCACGTAGTGACTAATCATTAAGTTTTCATAATAATTAATTATTAGTTTGTTTAAAATGATTAATAATTGCTAGAATATTCTTGTGAATCAGATGGCTATGTCTTCATGTAGTGAACTAGTCATTAAGATTTTGAGAAATTCGTCGGTTATCGATTATTAATGATTTTGATTCAATAATTGATAGAATATTCTCGTGAATTGAATGACTATGTTTTCACGTAGTGACTAATCATTAAGATTTTGATAAATTCATCGGTTATCAATTATTGATGAGGTTAAAATTAATAATCTGTTTCGAATATTCTCGTGAATTGGATGATTATGCTTTCACGTAGTGACTAATCATTTAGATTTTGAGAAATTCGTCGTTAACGATTATTAATTTGGTAAGTTTTAATGATTGATTGAATATTCTCGTGAATTGGATGATTATGCTTTCACGTAGTGACTAATCATTAAGATTTTGAGAAATTCGATGGTTATCAATTATTAAATTTGAACTGCAATGATTGAATTATATGCATATGATGGGTGATATTCTTCTCCGTATGAGGTTTATCATCTTGAGATATTCACTTATACAATATGTTATGAATGTTAGACACATGTGATGGGTGATGTTCTTCTCCGTAGGAGGTTTATCATTTTGAGGTATTCATTTATATAATGTGATATAAATGTTAGAAATTTTAGAAGTTGCCTTTAATATATTTTCATTTAATTGAATGAAAGTGACCAACACTTATTGATGCCTATATATTCTATATGCTCACGGATAATATCCTCTCAACATAAATTTAAGAAGGTTATATATTTCTCATTATTTTGTATAATTTTGAAATAGAAATTATGTGTGACCGTGTTGGATTGATTAAGAGAAATAATATAAATTTATGCTGGGTATAATGATATTGGATTTGCAGTTCTTTGTTTACAAATGTATAATCTATAAATTATTATAAAGTTAGATGGTTATATTTTTACGTAGTGGACTGACTATTAAAATTTTATAATGATCTTTTGATAAAATTATATAATCAATTGTGTTTGGAATATTGATGGGGTTGGATGACTAAGTTTGCACGTAGTGAACTAGTCGTTAAGATTCCACAATATTCGTTGGATTATCAATGATTAAGCTTTTGAACTGCAATGAGGTAAAACTATACATGTGTTGATCATCTTCCGAGAGAGTCATCACATGTGGTAAGTTTTTTTGAGCATTAAAGAATAAAGAGTGTTGTTCATCTCCCAAAGATGTTAATCACTTGTAGGAAAGTTTTAACACGTGCGTTGTGGTCTTTGTCCTAAAGATAGGTCAAGATGTTGTGTTGGATTTCCATGGAGGTTAAATTATCATTTGTAATGATTATGGAAATCGGTGTGAACATAAATATACTGTGTTTTAATTCATTTTAAACACATCTACTATTTCTAAATGCATGTCATTAAGATATTGGTTGAATGACCTTTTTTTTTTTTATGGATTAAATGAGATGCTCCAATTGGTTTTTTAAAGAGAATTGAATAGGAAAACTGAGTATCTATATTTAAACAAGCTATACATATAAAGCCAGGGAATTGGACTTTAAAACCTGATAATTGGATTTCAAACCCGTGAATTTTACTTTCAAGCCTTGGAATTAGACTTCCAAGCCCGTGAATTTTACTTTCAAGCTCTGGAATTAGACTTCCAAGCCTGGGAATTGGACTTTCAAGCTCTGGAATTGGAAATCATGCTCATATAAGTATGTAACATGACAACACAACGGCAATGCAACCCCAACACAACGCCCCACCAAAAAACATGAGAAACACAAGAACATTCAACAATAATCATCTAGCTCAAACACCTCTATTTCAAACAAATGGCACATATCCAATAAAATGGTCAAAGTTAATCATGCATTGGGTCAATATATGTTGCCCCCACCTCATCATTTGGAGGTTGCAAGACATTGTGGAAAAAAAATGTTTATAGAATCAAAGTAAAACTGTGGGCGAGGAGAGTTATGATCTCCTTCAAATTTGATAATATTCTTGTCCCCCTGCAAAAATAGTGCATCGAAATATAACATGCTATTGAAGAAATGAAATTGGAAACTAGAAAAATAGAATGCACAAGGAGGATATCTCTCTCTCTCTCTATATATATATATAAAGATAGATATATAGAGAGAGAAAAAAAGCATCAAACTGCACGAGATGGAAGTACTAGAGAAATTTACACGTCAATAAAGTGGCCACCATTTTTTATTAAATTGAAATTCAATACACTTTCTCTCAAAAAGATCAGAAAAAAATAGCATAACAAAAGCAATTCTTAGAACTTAACTACAACAATATTTTACCAACAAGCTGATCTAATGGTATTCATAGAGACTTCCCAAGTATAACATGTTAAGAATTAATTTGAGTCCACTACTACAAAACTGGGTTGACCTAGTCTAAAAGTTTAGCTGTTTTACCATTTCGACAAGGATGAATTGTAGAGATAAGATGTGCATGCAAATTAATGCCTTAAGCATGTATGATCAAGTATAAATTCTAATAGAACTCTAGCATGCAAAGAAGAGACTTACCACATAAGCTTCAAATATACGATCCAAGTGATGAGGGATTATAAAATCGTCATCAACTGCATGCCCAAATAAAGCTGGGACAAAGCAAGAATTTGCAGCCTACAACAATACAACAAATAACAAAAAGAAGGATCACTTGTATGCAACAACAAATTAACACAATCATTAACCTTTCAGTTTCATAAATAATTGTTCACAGTTCCCATGAATATTTCGTAACCACTAGTATCACATCCACCAGAAAAGTGAGATGGTCCACAGAAACAAGAGCATGAAAGTATGGTGACTCCCTGAATTTCATGAATTGGCACTAATTACACTTTAAATAGTTTACATAAAGCAACTTCAGCGGTAATCAAACTGATTATATCAGGTGGTTTAACCTTTAGGCAAGCATGATCGAATAAACTAATGAAAAAATGTATCATGGTTGATAACCATTTGTTGCTGTACAGGAGCTCCTCGAAATGCTTACGTTCATGGGTATAATTTGCACAGTATAAACACTGTTTTTGGTCTAAATGTTCTTTATATTAGGAGATAAAAATCACACGTTATACTATCAATAGAAAAAGAGAAATTGAATGGACTATTACCTAGCTTGGTCTTCGCCTTTCGCAAAAGATGCTAGGAATTGTTACAAAAGCAAAATGGAAGAGAACCCTGACACGTAGTTGAAAATACCGAAAAAGAGCAATCTTAGGACCAGAAATAAGTTAAGACTTGATTGTTACATTACGACAAGAACCCCATATACAAGTACAAAAAGAAGCTAAGCACCTAACCAAGATCATCAAACAGCTAGCAGGATTTGACAAAAAATATACCACAGATCAAAACAAAAATAGTAGTATTTGCATATAAATCTAACAAAAGCTATTGCATACCTTGAGTCTGTGCCCAGAATTAGTGCAGCAAGCTTTCAGCACCAACTTAATCCTTCAACAAACTAGCAAAGTGTTTTGGATCTAAAGCAAAATTGATTGTGGTATTAATATAGTGATGTCATTAAATATAACGATAAGAGTAATGTCGTTATAGACATTGATAGAAGGATTAAAAGTTACTCAAGTCCAATACTAGAGAACTCAACCACGGTGTTTCCAGGGCCATACTGATCTTTGGTAGAGTAGGAAGATCAAGTAATTGCAATTCAAGTAAGTCATAAAGAAAGCAGCTCATGGCTTTTACATATCAACTAATCAACCTATCATTTCATCAATTCCCTAAACCCATCTAACCTTCGTATGTAAAGATCAATGACTGGTTGTAATGATAATATTTCTCAACTATTCCGATATGCAAAAGGTCAGTACTGGTGAACATAAACTTTTATCAGCTATCAAAGATTAAAAAAGCACATGGAAAATTTGATTAAAGAAAAAAATATGCCTTTCCGAAACATATTTGTGAATATTTTACTCAACTTTCTCTCATATTCTTTCTCTCATATTCTTCAATAACCAAACACAAGGTAAAGAAACTGTGTAAAACCCATCACCCATGTATCAATAGAACATGCAATATCTTAGAAACAGAAATGATTTATGCCTGTGATCCTTCAGGCTGTCATGTTATCAATACAAATGCTGGAAACACGATCCACAATAACATTATCATCAATAAATGAAAAAATATGCGGAAGAGAAAAATTATAACAAACAACAAGAAGTTGGAAAACAAGAGAAAAAGGAAAGTGAGAGAAAGAAAAAACAAATCCAGTTACATTATTTAATATAAAGTAAATCCTCATAGAGGTTTAAGATCAAAACAGTACAAATATATTGAAAGAGAAAAATAAATAAACAAGCAAACATTCAAGAGAGAGAGAAGGAAGGAGAGGCAGAGTAAATAACAAGAAGCAAAAGCTTAAGACTTCAAACCCAAAATGCAAGCAGAATGAACCAGGAACAACATAATTTGTCATTTAATTTCTAGAAGAAAAAAATGCATGCAAGAATATGCAAAATATAGTTTCACTTGTTTCAATTTTAGAGTTTTGTAAATGGCTAATCGGTTGCTGATACAAGGTCAAGAAGATTGATTATCCAAGAGATTTATTTATCCTCCGAATAAAGCAAAAAAATCAAAACTTAAGTTTTTAACAAATAAAGCCTATTTCAAATAAAGAAAGATATAGAATTTTATCTAGGCAAGTTCCAAATGAGAGATTGAATATCCGAAACACTAATTTCTCTGCCAAACAGAGCAAAAAGATCAAAACTTTACAAAACCTTTCCACATTTTGTATTTCGAAAAAGGAAGGACTTTAAAGTTCTACATGCTAGACTTAATGTATAAGATTACCAGCCGGAAGACGGTCTAAAATAGCTGCGATTTACGAGCTTCTTTGCATCCTAATTTACTCAATTGAATCGAAAACAATCAAGAATGGGTGCCATAAAAGGTTTAGATGGCACTTAGCTTTGCCATCTTCAAATTAACCAATTGACATCCAACTTTGCCATTCAATTGTGTAAAATTAACCTTCGGAAAGAGTGTAAACCAATTGGTTAATTGAAGATGGCAAAGCTAAGTATCAAGAAGTAAGTCGATGAATAAATTCCAGAGGACCTCATGCATTTATCATACAACAAAAATGATAACAAATAATGAAACACAAAAAAGAGAGAACAACTACAACTAACCGTGTATTATTTTCATCTGAGGAGCAATAATCTCTTCCGGCAGCAAAAGGTATCAAGAAACTAAGACAACAATGTTTACTTCAGAATATATAAGCAAAGATTTATCTTTATCTTTAGTATTTATAAGTAACTAGAAAACCTCTGTATCAAGAAAAGGGTCCTAAAATGAGATGATTTTTTTTTGACATTCTATTACCTTTTGGGATATCATCCTAGATTAAGTTGACAATATTAACAACTCACTTTCAATTACAATAATTTAAAAAAAAAAAATTGAAAATGTGTTAAATCATTACTAAGAGATTTGATAGTTCAAATTATAGCAATAATGTTAGATGATGTTAATGTATGCACTAAAAAGATTGAAAAAGTATATAAAGACCTCAAATTTATTCTTTCAAATACTTGAAATTGTACATTTTGCCTTGAATGAATAAATATAGTATTTGTTATTCATTTTTGGATCTTTAACATGTGCCCTTAGAGGACCCTAAATGTAAGAACAAGTTAAGAGTTACTTACACTGTAAATATTGCAGATGAAATGCCAAGTGAATCAAGCGCATCAATTTAGTTTGGTGCAAATTCTCTAAGGATGTGGTTCATTTCCTCATCATCAGATGATATAACGATCAAGTCATTTTTTGTTCCACTTGTGCTGGCCTCATCACCCAATCTCCTAGTTACATGGTACTCTTCATTCATTGCCTCTCTAAGATCTTGATTGGTGGCACTGGGTTTGTCAAGAGCATTGCAGGGTTGGGTTACGTAGGACTCTACAAATATTGGATATACCCCATGATTTTTCACTTGATACTTTTGGCCAATATATGGAGGCCTGAACACAACTGTACAATCTGTGAAGCCATCCTTAAGTAGCTCAAATTGTGAACAGTCACGATACCATAATATAACATGGTCCGAGTTGATGAATCGTCTCTCTTTATACCCTCTATAAGTGCGGAGGATCAAAAAGCCATCAAGTTCAAATGGTATACCATGATTGGTTTTAATATGGCACTTATAATGGAGTGGCATTAAATAATTGTCTACACAATCATATCCCTTAAAAGCAATAACGGCACATAAAGCCAATCCCAGGAACTTACGGTTATACCAATTATGCAGAGGTGTTTCCATTTGATTGAGGAACCAATCCGGCATTTCACTTCCCGGATAAAACATGGCCAGATGAATCCCCTTTTTATACTGGTATAACATGAAAATCATTGTTATTACTAATGAAAGAGATATAGAGATGTTAGAATTTTAAAAGGAATACTCTGTTACCATGTTAAAATCCATAGTAATTTCTAATGAGATATACAAAGATGTTAGAGTTCTATAAAATAGTTACAAAGGAGATATATAATTGTAAGAGTAGAGAGAGAACTCAACGGATTTTACATTTATTTCATTTTGATTCTCTCTAAATACAAATATGGCTTTATAAAGAAAATCTAGGATGAACCATTTATTATCTTCTATGTGTATATCTATCATGAATAAAGTTCGTCGCTATCCATATCACACTAGCATTTCCCAATGTTTATATATTTATTAAAACCTACCAACATAGGAGAAATTTATTAAAACTAGAGGAAAATACATGAGATGAAGAAAACAGCCAATGTCAAGTTTTCATTAAACATGCTTGGAATGTCTTCGAGGCAGTAATGATATTAATTAATAGATTCTGCATTAATAGTAGATGGAATGTTAAAAGTTGGCAGTAATGATATTAATTAATGCAGAATCTATTAAATTTCTAGATTTTCACCTTTTCTGCTGTTGCCCTATGCTGAATTATTTGTAGTGACTCTGCCAAAATGTTGCTCAATGCTTTCTGATTAAGCTTTGGACTGTTCATAAATAGGCAGTTTAATAACGGAACTCGATTCATGCAGCGTTCAGCTACTACTTGTGCAAATTCGGAGGCATCTGGTGATGTTTGGAGCTGCTCGCAATTCATTGCTTCTAAAAACGCCAGATTTGGTGGAAATTCTGTTAATGATTGAAGCTTATTGCAATCGTTTACATAAAGCTCTCTCAACATTGAAAGTTGTTTCATGCTTTTCGGTAGACTCCCGAAATCATTTCCATCAAGCTCTAATCTTTCCAAGGAGGACAAACAGCCAATATCTTCAGGAATTTCCATTAGATGGCAGTTATTTAATAATAATTCTCTTAAAGAGCATAATGAACCCGATAAAGATGGAATCTTCAAACCTCTGCATTCAGACAACTGGAATTTTTTAAGTTTCTTCATACCTAACACAGAGGACATTGATAACTCTCTAATTACTGTTCCAGATAAATTAATATCTTCAAGAGAATCCAGTTTACATATGTTGGCTGAAATAATCTTGAGCTTTTTACAATCTGAAAGATCTAAAACAGAAACTCCCGTTAGATTTTCAATTGCTGAGGGAACTTCTTTAATTCCTGTCCATCTCAAATTTAACTCTTTAATAATCCCTGAAACCTGTGGAAACTTCATGAGATTACTGCAGAAAGAGAGATCAAGAGTTATAAGAGATTCGAAATGAACATTTCTTGCAAATCCTCTTAGACTTTTGCATCCCTCCAGATACAGATAACGAAGGTTTTTGAGACCTTGGATTGATAAGCTAATGTCAAGCAAGCTTTCACAATTTTTGAGATTTATAACCTCCAGACATGGGGACTCTGACAAGTCTGGGATCATAGTGAGGCGCTCAGAGTAAGAAAGAATAAGCCGCTTTAATTTTGGGGCATGCTGTAACAAAAGAAGGCAAAAGTAATTAATTATCTCCAATCTTCATATAATTTATATATATTAAAGGATAAAACATATACCTTTTTTCCTTCCCAAAGTCGTTCAACTTTGCTATGAGAAAGGTTAAGTTCAATAAGATTCTCTAAACTTAAATTTGATGGCAGTACTTTTGAAGGATACCCAACCCAGTGGAGATACCTCAGCTCATCCGGAAGATACTTCAGGCCACGGGGAAGACGCACCGGAGAATAGTTTTTCCATCGGTAGAATTTGAGAAATCTAACATTGTGCATTTTCTTGAAGACTTGAGAATCCAGTTTCAGATTCGTGTTTTGTATTATGGACATATTTAGGAATATGCCTTTAACTGCTTCAGTTCCCTTACAACCAAAATATAAAGAATAAATTTCAGCATACCATAACAAAGCTTCCTAAAATTTATGAAGAACTGTTTTAATTCATCAATGGAGATCTAACATAAAAAACAAAACAAAAATTATTTGGCACTTACAGTATTTCTCTGGAGTACAAGACGGACAACGTTTTCATCATGCAACCTACTTCGTTCCCCTGGCCTGTTGGATTCTTCACAAACAATTTCCCAACCCATTTTTTGCAATAAATCATGCATTTCTATCCTATTGTTGGGTGATGCTGTTATGAGAGACTTATCAATAAGGGCACTAAGTCCAAACTGTGCAGAAAAGTAGCAGCCATTTAGTATATCTGTTATAAAATCTCTAGTCTCTCCTTTAAAGAAACAAGCAATGTCAAGAAATATATCCTTCTCTTCGGTATCTAGTATATCAAAACTAATTCTCAGTAGATTATTAATTTCACGGTTAGAAATCTTATCTAACTTATGCAATGCACTTTTCCATTCTTCTTTGCTCTTTCGATGCAAGGAGGAGCCAACCACTTTCAGAGCCAATGGATTGCCATTGGCATAATCTACTACCTTGTCAATGAACATCATAAAATCCTCAGGAGGATAGTCTTGTTTGAAGGCATATTTGCAAAAGAGTTGAACAGCTGGGTGATACTGGAATAACTCAACCTCGTATATGAACTCCACTCCATAATTACACAATAATTGTCTATCTCTAGTTGTTATTATAACTCTACTTCCTGGACCCAATCCATTAAGCCCTCCAGTCAAAATTTCTAGTTGTTTCAAGTTATTCACGTCATCAAGAACAATTAAAACCTTTTTTCTTTGGAGCCTATGCTTGATATATGGGGGTATATTGTGAGTGCCTATTTTTAGCTTTTCTCCTAAAATTTGGGAAAGAGCTCTGTCTCGACTATAAACTAGTCTACCAAACTTTTCTGATTCCCTGACATTTTCTACAAAACAATAACCTTCAAATTGATGATAAATTTGGTCAAAAACAGCTCCAGCAATAGTTGTTTTACCTATACCACCCATACCCCAAATTCCAATAACTCGAAGATCTAACATGTCACTGCATAATAATGATTTAACTTTCTCAATGCGTGAATTTATTCCAACCAGGCCTTCAGAATCACATGAGGTCGATATTTCATTCAATTTCTTCGAAACATCTTTGACAATTTCGTTTATAAATCTGGATTCATCACTACAAAATGAAAAGAACAAACAATCATGCAATGAGTCAAAATGAATTACAACTTAAGCAAAATTTATAATATGAAAAATCTTTCCCTTAATTTTTTTCCTCTCTTCACTTTGGATTTTCATAAAAGAGTGAATTCCTAAGTTTGCATTATAATGAACAGAAAAGAGACCGTAATTGGATCAGAATTGATAATTCATTAGATTTCATAACAAATCATTGTTAACCAAGTTTGCAAAAGACAAGCTTAGCTTCTCCAAAAATAGAGATTATTAGTCATCTCTGTCATATTCTTATTTGCAGAGATAGCATGGATGATGGATGCTTTATATTTTGATATGCGTATAACTATTCAGAAGATCAAACTAGTATGCGAAATGATCAAAGTATTAGAGTTCTTAATTTCATTTGCAGAGTAATAAATAATAAGGACTTATATTAGTTACCAGTAAAATTAAAACTTGTAATTTATGAATGGATGTAGAACACGAGTTAGATTTACCTAATTATGGAGGAATGCCATCCGGATAGATTGGATGCTTTAGTCAAGGCAGCTCTCCACATCTGCTTCTCCTCTTGAGATACGTTTTCATGGTTAAGAATAGCATCCTCAAAATTCCCCGTTTGCTTCCGTACATCGGATGGATTTACATTATAGAAGACTGGTATAACAATTTGTCCATTTGTTTTCTTACATTCAAGAATCTTTACGAGTTCACGCAAGCACCATTTGGATGTTGCATAGTGCTTTGAGAAGATGACCACTGAAATATTTGAGTTTTCAATTGTTCTTGAAAGGGTTGGCCAGATTTCATCTCCTTTATCAAGAAAGTCATCAACAAAGAATTCAATTTGTTGACGAGACAAAGCATCACAGAGATGACTTCTAAATGTGCCACGGATGTCTTCACCTCTGAAACTAATGAAGACATCATTCTTTCTCCGACAATTACTGGTAGAAGAACAAGTTGATTGTGAAGCACCCATTGATCAGAACAAATACAAGACTTAATTTGTGCAACAAAAAGTTACTGGAGAGAAGAAAAGGATGTTGAGAGTAGATCATGTGACATTACGATGTATGTAAAGTTCATATATAGAATGAGTTCAACTTTAGTTACTTAGTGATTAAGTATTTCGGTTTCGCCGCCTTTCTTGACTTGTTTTTAATTTTATACTTAGAATGACTTGTTTAAGGATGTTTAAGGAATCTTTTCTTATTTGTCTGTCGTTTGTTCACTTTATGCAGAGGAGAAAATGGCTCCTTCCTTGATGGGGACCGGCTACCATACGCAGTAAAATATATAGGTATCATACCATGTCATCCATCAATTAATTATTACCATTGGATGAAGGAAAAAGATACTCCAACTGCTAAAACAATTAATGTATTAAAATAGGCAACCCATGTAACCGGTCGCTCTCTCTACTCTTATCTCACGTATGAACCCAATTCCCAATTCTCGTTCACTCTCTCCTATGTCACCCCATAGCAGATGGAGCTCAATCTCCTCCACAAGCAATTTTCAACTTTCTTTTTTTGGCAAACATATGTAAGATTTTTATAAAATTGTGAGCAATATATGACATTATATTTTGAGTTTATGAAAACCGAATTGATTGGGGTGTTTAAGTAAGAGAGAGTTGACTGGATAAAGCTGGTTATTAATGTGATCAATATTTATTGGGCTTGATGCACCTTAACTACATTATATATATGTAGGATATGGTATGGGCTATTATATATGTGTGGGCCTAGTATTCCTTTTAGGATTAGCCATCCTATTAGGGTTGGGAATCCTTTATGGGTTAAGATTCTAGTAAGTTATACTTATTTATAGGGGGTCCCTACTCTCGCTCATGTATCACACAGTGATTTAGAATAAAAGTAACCTCCCCATTGGGTTATCCGAAGTAAGATGAGAATAGAGTAGAAGACTTCCTATTGTTTTCTTTTGTTTTCTTTTCAGGTTATTGTGCTTGTGCTATCATGGATTCTCATACTTATGCATACAATACGAGATCTAATTATATTTATATATAATGCTTACAATGATATCAAAGCCACTCGCATTGTTGCATAGGTTTAATATATATATATATATTTTTGATATCGTATCTATGTTTATTTTTACACACCGGATTGAATAAATTATTGCTGCCATAATAAATATATGTTTGGCAGGTTATAATATTAAAGATTAGTCTTATATACGTTAAACAACAAAAGTTAAAATATGTGTTTTATTTTGTGTTGTTTTGACTCTAGTGTGGAAGAGATTTTGTGCTATTACGTGTGGTTTTGAATCCGTTAGATTGATAATAAACAAAATAAATAATTTGTGGTAAGACTGTCAAAATCAGTGACTCTTTTGGAGTTGCAGCATCATACACATGACCCAAAAAAGGATCATGGTAAAGTAAATCTAATCATCACATTCACATGAATGTAGTTGGCTGCACCTGCACCTCATCTCACCAAAATTACAAGTAGACAATACAAGTTGAAGTAAAAAAAATAAAAAAAAATGTTGTTCATCTCCTTTATAATAAAAAAATGCAATATATAAATGGACGTGTGTGGAGAAAAAAAAAACACGTGAAAAAAAAAGTAATAATATCAAGGGACCACATACACAGAGAGTAAAGAACGGCCAGTCGCAGTGGCACCTGAAACAAACGTCATTCTCTTACCGGTCATCCTTTAAATAAAATATCCAAACCAAATTAACTTTAAAAGACAATTATGTTCTATAATCTTCTATCAATCACACATGGTCCCTTCCCATAGTGGTGGGTCTTCCTTTGGGAACCCTCCACCACCAAGATTCAAGACCTAGTGTGTGTATAGAATTATGCAAATTTTCTTTTGTCCATTTAAAAACATGGGTGTTGTCCCACTTCGTGTGGGTGGTTGTCCCTCCTTCGTATGGGTTCTCTCTCCCCGTCCGTGGGAGCTTCAGTCTGGGCTGCGGTTGGAAGTCGATTCTCGATGGGTCCCAGTTGTTGTTGTAATCATGTAATCATGTCTGGGCTGCGGTTGGAAGTCGATTCTCGATGGGTCCCAGTTGTTGTTGTAATCCTGTTGTTGTATTCCAATCCAAAAAAAAAAAAAAAAATCTTGTATCAATCAAACCATAACTATCAAAACTGCTTTCAACCCACAGCAACGATTGACTTTTGCCAACGAAACCCAAAAGCAACCCATTACCCTTTCTCTGTTTTGTTGACCGGCTGACTTGTGGATAAAGCTTCTTGGCAGCCAGTAATCCATAGTCCCAATATCTCCAACACCTAAGGAGCAACTTCATATCATCATCGTAAGAACTCTGAGACCCCTTTTCTCAAATTAGGCACAAAATCCCTTTATTTTGGAATACATAATACAACCAAAAGTAATACTCTCGTATAATACCAAGAGTATTATAAAGGGAATAAAATATCAAATAGAAACAAAAGAAACAAAAAATTAAAATAAGATGCCTAATCTAGTTGATGAAAATTATTTTGTAAGCATCAGTTGTTATGGATTCTTTGATTGTTGAATAGAATTTTGTGATTGAATTCTTTATTGTTTTCATGTGTGTTGTATCTGGTGATGATTGCTTGACTGAGACACTCCCATAGCAGATTCCGGTGGGATGTAAATCTGTGTTTTAGGTGCAATTTTCACACATGTTGGTGAACCATGAAGTGGGTCGGTTCACCAAACGGGAACGGGTCGATGGACCTCGAACCAGACCCATGCCCATGTGCAGTTGCACCAGACCTGGGACACAACCGGGTCGATGGGTTTTCGCACAAAACCCGTGCGATTTGAGGAGACGAACCAGGTCGTTTGTGATCGACCAGCACCCTGGTGCAAATCGATCGTCCTAGACCCATCAGATAAAGTTCGGTCGTCCAAGCGACGTGTTTTATGCATAGATTGAACATTCTTCTTCTTCTTCTCGTACCAGATCCGATTTGCGGATCGATTGGTTTTGGTCCGGGAAACTCGCCGAGTTTCTTGCGGTCGGCCGTCGTCGGGAAGCGGTTGTCGCCGTTTTGGTGGTCGAAGGAACAAGGATTGAATGGCGGCCATGAAAGCTAGGGTTTTTGATTGATTTTGCTTTGGGCCACCTTTGTGAATTAGATATAATTTGAGGACTGTTTTGCTATTGTCCTAGGCCCTTTTAGAATTAATATAACATTAAGGTATCTATGTGTAATTGGTTATGTGTTGGGGCAGATTTATAATTTCAGGAAATATTTGGGGCCAATTTAATATTATGATAAATCTAGGGGGCAATTTTAAATTTACCAATCATGAGGCAATTTTTTTTTGGGTGAGAATAATTGCAGTTTATAAATAGTTATTATGATTTCGGATGATTATGCTTTCACGTAGTGACTAATCATTAAGTTTTCATAATAATTATTAGTTTGTTTAAAATTATTAATAATTGATAGAATATAATATTCTTGTGAATCAAATGGTTATGTCTTCATGTAGTGAACTAGTCATTAAGATTTTGAGAAATTCGTCGGTTATCGATTATTAATGATTTTGATTCAATAATTGATAGAATATTCTCGTGAATTGAATGATTATGTTTTCACGTAGTGAATAATCATTAAAATTTTGAGAAATTCGTTGGTTATCAATTATTAAATTTGAACTGCAATGATTGAATTATATGCATATGATGGGTGATATTCTTCTCCGTAGGAGGTTTATCATCTTGAGGTATTCACTTATACAAGATGTTATGAATGTTAGACACATGTGATGGGTGATATTCTTCTCCGTAGGAGGTTCATCTTCTTGAGGTATTCATTTATATAATGTGATATAAATGTTAGAAATTTTGGAAGTTGCCTTTAATATATTTTCATGAATGAAAGTGCCTAACACTTATTGATGCCTACATATTCTATATACTCATAGATAATATCCTCTCAACATAAATTTAAGAAGGTTATCTATTTCTCATTATTTTGTATAATTTTGAAATAGAAATTATGTGTGACCATGTTGGATTGATTAAGAGAAATAATATAAATTTATGCTGGGTATAATGATATTGGATTTGCAGTTCTTTGTTTACAAATGTATAACCTATAAATTATTATAAAGTTGGATGGTTATATTTTTACGTAGTGGACTGACCATTAAGATTTTATAATGATCTTTTGATAAAATTATATAATCAATTGTGTTTGGAATATTGATGGAGTTGGATGACTAAGTTTGCACGTAGTGAACTAGTCGTTAAGATTCCACAATATTCGTTGGATTATCAATGATTAAGCTTTTGAACTGCAATGAGGTAAAACTATACATGTGTTGATCATCTTTCGAGAGAGTCATCTCATGTGGTAAGTTTTTGTGAGCATTAAAGAATAAAGAGTGTTGTTCATCTCCCAAAGATGTTAATCACTTGTAAGAAAGTTTTAACACGTGCGTTGTGGTCTTTGTCCTAAAGATAGGTCATGATGTCGTGTTGGATTTCCATGGAGGTTAAATTATCATTTGTAATGATTATGGAAATCGGTGTGAGCATGAATATACTGTGTTTTAATTCATTTTAAACACATCTACTATTTCTAAATGCATGTCATTAAGATATTGGTTGAATGACCTTTTTTTTTTTTTTATGGATTAAATGAGATGCTCCAATTGGTTTTTTATCTTATTGAGGATTAAAGGATAAATAATGTTTAGAGAACCCACTGTTGAAAGTTTGGTTAAGGTCTTTACCTTAGATTAATATATTCTATGAAGTTATGTCTTTTGTTTGTTATTCTGATAAAGGGTAACAGGGTACAAACACCATAAGAGTAGTTTGAAATTTTGACAATTCAACATAGCAAATCAAAGAAAAATGTTGAGGACATAAAATAATTTGTTATTGCAAGAAAATGTACCCTTTGATTTATGTTTTGAAATATTTGATTGATTATCAATTAAGCACTTAGTGGGTTGTTTTTTGTGATACATTTTATATTATAAATTCTTCAAATGAACTCAATATTTAACATGGACCTAATAGTTTAGAGGTTTTATTATAATTCAATTGAATTCATGGTAATTTTTAGATTATCTTTAACCTCTAAAATTTTTATTGGATGATATTTCCGATTTTGGTCTTGTAATGCATAGTATAATTTTTATAATAAGATTGAGAATTTGTAGTAATATCTTAAAGTTTATTCAAGATAATATATTATTTTGCTTATGAATTTCACCTAGTGAGTTATATGGTGATTTTTTTTTTTATAAATAATAATCTTTATGGATCTTCGAACTCTTCTTGTATTATAAATTTTACTTTTGGGTTTTAGAATTATATTGATGATTATTCTTGCAGTTTAGATATAATCTTTTTAATCACATGATCAAAGGTAGAATGGAGATAATTGATTTGTAGGGCATTTTGATTTTTTTTTTAAAAAAATTCTCAGTTTTAAGTCTTTGGATTAATTGTATTAAAAGTGATCTCATAAAATATAAGGATATGACTGCAAAATGTTAGAAACTACTAATAATAGTTTATAGAACTTGTCATGTTTTATTTATGAGAATAAATGTGTCTATGCATTATACATTCTTAGGGGGGGAGAGTGATGTTGTTAAGAATGTATAATTTTAAAGACTTGCATTTAAGGAAGAAATCGTATGCTTGTGATATTTATGTTGAATAAATGTCATGTTTGTTGAATTTCAATTTTGGATGTCATTGGAATTGAGGTTTTTGCAAACTAATTAGTTGTCAATAGATTTATAGCTTAAAGGTTTTCTTGAAAAAGGGTGATTGGTTTGCATGCTTTAAAACTTCATTGACATAGTTAAACAAGTTTCCAGACAAATGGTGTTTAGTTTAATAACATAGTGGCATTGTATGACTTTGTTAAAATGTTTTATTTTGCCAATCGTCCCTACCGTCATAAAATAAGAGCACCCGGCTCTGCCCATTAGACATAACTGAGGGTCAGTGGGAGTAAGTTTTTAATTCCTCAAGTAAATTGGAGCATTCTCATAAGGAAAGATCATGTAAATATCTGCAATTGATATTTTAATGTGTAAGTGCCTCACTTTTGATTGGCGTATTTCGTTGGCAAAATCACAATGGGGTTCTATATGTAAGGGTAGCTTAGAATGGAAGAAAACCTCATTGTGTGATCAAGAGCTTCAAGGAAGGTAGCTCTCTTGACTTAACTCTATTTTGAAGAGATGTAGTTGCACACACTCACATTTTGCATGCTTTAATGATTGCATTTTGTATTCCCAAAGCCTTGCCATGCATTAGTCCTAGGAGTACATTTATTGCAAAGGGCGCTGTTCAAAGCGCTCTACAAGGCGCTGTACGAACAGCGCCCCTTTCAGACCTGATGAGAATGGGTCATTTTTTGCATCAGACCTGATGCATTTTGTTTTAGGCGCTGTACGTACAGCGCCCTTCCTTGGCCCGAGCAGATCAGAGATCCGGCGCTGTTCAAAAGCGCTGTTCTGAACAGAGCCCATGCTGAAGACATTTCATCTTCTTCTGAAGGCGCTGTTCAAGTCGCTCTACGTACAACGACCTGTATAGCACCCAAGGCAATTTCAGGCCACTTTTTCAAAACGATGTCACTTCACTTGGATCCCATTTATATATGTCTTGACAGCCTTGGCTCGTTTTTTAGAGCAAAAATTACACTTTTGAGAGCATCCTTGAGTATCTTCAAGCCAAGGTATCAAGACTTCATCTTTAAGCTTCCAAATCACAAAACCCTTCATCTTGCATCTTTCATTCATCATCTAGCATGATTCTAGGTTGATTTCATTTAGGGTTGTTAATTTTGCTCACATGACTTGTATCTAGAACATCATTCTCATATCTATATGTTCTTGCTTTACAAGATAGCTTTTTTATCACTTGAATTGATTCAAGATTGCATATTTATGACTTGACTTAGTTTCAAGATTGTTTTATTGTGGTTTGTGAGTTGTTTTGTGATAGATTATGCATATAGGATTTTGGTTGCTTATTTAGTGTTGTTATATGCATGTCATCTAGTGATATGATTTCTAGGAGTGTCTAACATGTTCATCCATGCCTAGATAAGCTTGAATGTCTAACCTTGCATTTTTAGCATCTTGAGTATTTTTCATATTCACCTTAGGTTGTGCTATCTCTTCACTTTAGAGACAAGTCTTGTATTTACCTCTTAGGTAGTTTGCAAGCAAGGGACATGAGTCACTATTAAAGGCCCGCGGGTAGCAAAGACGAATTAGTAATTTTAGGTGTGATGTGGTCAACCTAAATTGTAATCGTATTTGCAAATAGTGGATTCGAGGTTCTCGTGTGGCACACATAACAGCCCGTGGTTTTTTCCCCATGTGGGTTTCCACGTAAATATTGTGTGTTCCTTAATTTCCGCACTTATATGCTTGTTTTTGTTTATTGACTAGATTGGGGCATTTTTGTAAATTTGACTAATCTCGAAAATTGGGTAAAAATATTTAAAATCTATTCACCCCCCCCCCCCCCCCCCCCTCTAGATTACTTTAGGACACGTTTATATATATTTTCAATTGGTATCAGAACGGGTTCCTTAACATAATTAGGAGATCCCTTGCTCTTGTTAGAGTCTATTGCATTTGTTTGCATCCTTGTGTGTGGTTAGCTTGTTTGTGTGCATTCATTTCATTCTATCCCCAAACACAATGAGTGGAAATGGAATGGGAGGTGAGGGTGCCTCTAGCACAAGACCCCCCTTGCTTACCGGGGTCAATTACGCTTCATGGAAGGGTAAAATGGAAGCCTATGTGAGTCAAATTCATGACCGGGCATGGATGGCGTGAAATTTCCCTTAATGTAGTAGTGAAATATACCTAGAGGGGGGGTGAATAGGTATAGGCTCCAAATTCTTCCAATTAAAAATAATGCGGAAAATTACAAGGCAAATGCACACTTGATAAGATTTGGCAAAAGAATTGATTTCACTAAGACAAGAGTTAATCAATTTACAAGATGTGCAAACAATGTAATATATGGAAGATAAAAGAAAGTAAAGCAAAATTGAACACAATGATTTTAACGTGGTAAAACCTCAATGAGGAAACATCCACGGGTTGATACCACAACCACCGGCGAAGCAATCCACTATGTGAAAAAGGACTTACACACTCAAGCTATCACTCATGATATCCGCTCAAGCTATCAACTCCTAATCTACCCTCGGGCTAGTGAATCACCAAGCCTACTTCCTATCCGAGATGTGTCCTACACCTCTAGAAAGCAACTTCCTATCCAAGACGCTCACGTCTCTAGGAAGATTTCTTGCTTGCCTATCCGGATCCTCCCGACCCTAGACAAGACTTCCTTGCTTGATTATCCGAGTCCTCCCGACTCTAATCAAGGCTCCCTTGCTCTATCCACAAAGCTTCACTCACTTTGTTAGAGACTTCAACCTAATGCAAGGCTATGATCTAAAGTGATGCAAATGATGCAAGCACAATCAAATTAAGCTAGATGATCAATCAAGCAAAATGTACATGTTCAATGATAGTCTAGAATATGATTTCAACACACAATCACAAAAGTTATCTAGAAATCAAGACATGCAAATCAATAAGAACAAAGGTATCAATATTCAATTTAGCACACTAAAAACCTAGTTCTTAGATCATGAAATAAAACATAGAAAATAACATGAAGCACATCACTCATACATTTTCTAGAATCAATTTCATGATAGTTCAAGTTTAGCACATAAATGTTCAAGACTAATTACAAAGCTAAAACTCAATTAACAAATGATCAAATAACCCTAGCATGTGATCTAACATACTTCTTAACAAATTTCATCAATCAAATGGAAAGAATCAATAGTTGATCAAAATGAAATTGAAAAAGAAGAAGTTGAAAATCAAATACTGACCACGGACTGGAAATGGACCAGCTGAGAAAAATGCCGAAGTCAACTGCCTCTGGAAATGCTTGGGGTTTGTAGCTCTCTTCGAGACCAACAATTTTGGTTTTTGAATCGAATGATTTTGAGTTCGTATGAGAGAGATATGATCAAAACAAGTAAACGAAAATTGTTGAAAAACTGATGCGGGAAATGAAGTGTTCTTCAAAAATTACATAAGTGTGGAGGGAAGGAGGTTTGATTAAAAGGAGGGAAAAGGAGAGAATTTCCGAGCAAATCACGTGCTGCCACGTCAGCACCCCGTGGGGGGCACGTGGGGCCCACGGGATCTGAAGGCTCCCTTGCCCGTGGGGCCCACGGCCTCCCACACGGGCTGGCCAAGTGGCCACACGTGATTTGCACACCTCTCGCGTGCTCCCTCGGTTCGTTGCCCCATATCTTGAGCATCCGACCTCCGATTTTGAATCCGTTTTCGGATTACGAACCATGACTCTATCACGCACGACTACCACTACTCAACTTTGAAAAATGGTTGAGAAATCATCTCGGAATCCGATGATGAAATCAACACAACAAATGAGAACGAAAAGTAGCATAGTCAACTTGTTTGGACTCGAAACCTTATGAATGAGTAACCGAAACGACCGGAACTCGATAAGGAATTAAATAAGAACATGTTCAAGTCCTAAACACAAAATACGAAAACAAATAAACACATATTCACACAAACATGCCATATCAAAGAGATAGTCACAAAGCATGCAATTTCACAATGTTTGTCAATACAAGATCAATGCATGAGCATGCTATGAAGTGTGTGAATGTGTTATACCAAATGTTTGAACCACGATGCAGGGACACACATGTATGAATTGTGTGTGTGTGCGCTAACGCCTTGCAAGAGGGTGGAAGTCAAGTTTTACCTTTGACGATTTTCACCTCTTGAAGACGACTTTTGCACTAGATGTTGCTCTTCACTCTTTGAGCTTCCTTTCTTCAAATAATGTCCTAAGCAACAACTAATACAATCATAGAGTGTTTTGCAATGGAATCAAGCCAATACAAATAGTGAACCTTACAATCTCCCCCTTTGGCTATTCCATTGGCAAAAACACTCAACCTCACCATACAATGTTTCACTCAAATAAACTCAAGATGATAGCATACTCTCAATCTCACATTACAAAGAAATTCCTAGACTAAAAATCTTCAAGTCTTCAAGAATTCCTCTTTCGGTCTTCAAAGTACCTATGAGAGAAAATAGCAACCAAACAAGAGATCTTCTCTAAAGAAGAATGGTGAGTTATTTAACCAAACAACAAACATAGAAGATATCCCTTATCTCATACACAAATGCATTATCTCAAGTGAATAAAATATGTTCAAGTTAAAGCATTCCCTTAGTTTCCCAATTTCCAAGAACCAACTATCCTTAACATTGTCAAGAAAGAATTCTTTCTCCCCCTTAAGACAAGAATTCTTCCCCTTAAGACAAAGTCACAATTAAGCACAAAGAGGAATAAGATTCACACAATTGGAACAATTTCCACACAAGGTGTGAAGTATACAAAAACTCCCCAATATCAAACATGGTGAGGTATACATTTTCTCCCCCTTTTTGTCAAGGAATAGACAAGGGACACAAGAGATAAAGAACGAGATATTAAGCAAACAAATCGTATAGAAAGCGAAAGTTGAATAAACTAAAGCTCCCCCTTAACATGTGCTCCACATATTATCAACAAGTAGACTTGTTCACAAGGGACATCACACAATCACACAATCAAGCAATAAGAGAAAATATTTCATAACTTGTCAAAGTTCAAGAGAGAATCATAGATTTTCATTAATCTCTCAAAAATATTCTCACATTGCTAATGAATCAAGCACATAAGCAAAGTGTGTGTGTGTGAATGCTTCTCAAATATATAGTAGGAGTAATTGTGATATCAACATGCAAACTCTATCCACACCTATCCATCTAAAGCCTTTCCAAAAATAGGTCAAACCGATATTCATCCGGTTTTTGCTTTTAAAATGAATAGATATCAACATATGAGCGTGTGTGTGCATGTGGCTCGTTTTCCCGTTTCTATTTGTCAACCCGAGCTATTTCACAATTCTCAACTATACACCAATAAGCCTTTTAATTTTTCATTTCTTTTAGGCTTAGAATCAAAGATTTTTTTTTTTTAATGATTCATTTCAACACTTCTTTGATTTTACTAACAAAAACATATACTCCTCATGGCGGCTTTCACTCATCACAATGGCGTAGCCCTTTCCTACATTGGGTGGCTTCACAACCAACGTGTGTAGCCCTTTCCATGAGGGTGCTCGTTGATTACTATGTAGTGCCGAAGCAAAATGGATACATACCATAGGTCATCTATCATGTACTTAACAATAAACTTCTAGATGCATCCATTATCTACACATATTCAACCACATAAACTCAAAAACTAAAACATACAAGAGAAGCATTAGTGCACTTTTCAAAAATAAAATTTTTCAAGCTCAAGTGCATGATCTAAAAACAATAAAAGATACTTGTTAAAGATCATTACTTCTCAAGTGAGTAGCTCTCAAAGACAATGATATTCAATTAAAGTTTTGCTCATCAAGCCACTCACAATCACACAAAGACATCAATCAACACAAATCATGCCAATGGACATTCTAAGAGTCTTAAACCTCTCTTTGTCCAAGGGCTTAGTGAACAAGTCCACAAGTTGATTTTTAGTAGGCAAATGCTCTAGAGTAACAATAGAATGTTCAACTAGATCTCTAATGAAATGATGCCTAATGTCTATGTGTTTAGTGCGGGGAGTGTTGAACCAGATTTTTAGAGATATTAATGGCACTTAAGTTATCACAATAAAGTGTCATTTTTCCTTGTTCTATCTCATAATCCTTAAGGATTTGTTTCATCCAAAGTAATTGTGTGCAAGCACTTCCGGCCGCAATGTATTCAGCTTCGGAAGAGGAAAGGGAAACCGAATTTTGTTTCTTACTTGACCAAGAAACCAAGTTATTACCAACATAAAAGCAACCGCCCGATGTGCTTTTTCGGTCATCTATGTTTCCCTCCCAATCCGCATCACAATAGCCTACAAGGATATCATTGGTATCAAATGAATAGAATAGACCAAGACTATGAGTTCCTTTGATGTACCTAATGATCCTCTTGACGGCTTTTAAGTGAGATTCCTTGGGATTTGCTTGGAATCTAGCACACAAGCCAACACTAAAGCAAATATCGGGTCTACTAGCCGTTAGGTAAAGTAGACTACCTATCATGCTTCTATAAAGGCTTTGGTCAACACTTTTCCCTTTTTCATCTTTGTCAAGTTTTAAAGTGGTGCTCATGGGAGTTTCAAAATCTTTTCCATTTTCTAGGCCAAATCTCTTAACTAGATTTTTAGCATATTTAGATTGATTCAACATTATGCCCATGCTAGTTTGCTTTACTTGCATACCAAGAAAATAATTCAACTCACCCACCATACTCATTTCAAATTCACTTGACATAACACTAACAAATTCATCAACCTTGGTTTTATTAGTAGACCCAAAAACAATGTCATCAACATATATTTGTGCAACAAAAATATCATGATCATGATGTTTGATAAACAAAGTTCTATCAATGCCACCTCTCCTATATTGGTTGTCAATAAGATATTGAGTCAACCTATCATACCAAGCTCTTGGAGCTTGTTTAAGGCCATAAAGAGCCTTTTTCAATTTAAACACATGATTAGGAGAGTGTGGATCTACAAAACCCTTAGGTTGTTCAACATACACTTCTTCTTGAAGGTATCCATTGAGGAAAGCACTCTTGACATCCATTTGAAATAATTTGAACTTTTTAATGCATGCAATGGACAACAAAAGTCTAATGGACTCGAGACGAGCAACCGGGGCAAACGTCTCATCAAAGTCAACACCCTCCACTTGAGTGTAACCTTGAGCCACTAGTCTAGCTTTATTCCTCACAATCTTGCCACTTTCATCGGTCTTATTCCTAAACACCCATTTAGTGCCAATTACATTTATATCTTTGGGTCTAGGAACTAAAGACCACACTTCATTCCTCTCAAATTGATTAAGTTCATCTTGCATAGCCCCAACCCAATATTCATCAACAATTGTTTCATTAATGTTTTTGGGTTCAATTTGAGAAGTGTAGAAGCATAGGATATTTGGTTAGCAATTTGATTTCTTGTTCTAACCCCTTCATTTAAATCACCTATGATGTCTCCTTGATAGTGTAAGTTTCTAAGTCTTGGGTGAGAATGTTCAACAACTTGGTCATTTTGTTGATTATCATTTAAAGTATTTTCCAACCCTTGACTTACAACTTCAACATGACTATCAATTTCATCATCTTGACTAGAAACACTACTAGCCACATCAATAGGTGTATTAGTGTCATTTAACATGTTTTCTTTAGATTCATTGACACCATTATCATCACACAAATTAAGCATGCTAAGATCATCTATCTTCACATTGATAGACTCTATGATAGTCTTAGTAGTCAAGTTAAAGACTCTATATGCACGACTATTAATAGCATACCCAAGAAAGAGACCAACATCACTTTTTGCATCAAACTTTCCTAAGTGATCTCTATCATTCAAAATGTAACATTTACTCTCAAAAGTGTGGAAGTAACTCACATTAGGCTTCTTGCCTTTCCAAAGTTCATAAGACGTTTGTTTTGTGCCGGGCCTTTTGAAAACACGATTTGACACATAACAAGCGGTATTGACCGCCTCGGCCCATAGGTTTCTAGGGACTTTCTTGCTATTGAGCATGACCCTAGCCATCTCTTGCAAGACACGATTTTTCCTCTCAACAACACCATTTTGTTGAGGAGTTCTAGGTGCGGAGAACTCATGAGAAATCCCTAAACCATCACAAAACTCACTAAATTTTGCATTTTCAAATTCCGTCCCATGATCACTCCTAATGCGACATATTTTCTTGATATCAAGACCTTTTTCATTTTGAACTTGATTACAAAACTTTTTAAAGTAATCAAAAGCCTCGGTCTTGTTTCTAAGAAAATAAACCCAAGTAAACCTAGAGAAGTCATCAACGCATACAAAAATGTATTTTTTGCCATTAATGCTCTCGGTTTGAATTGGCCCCATTAGGTCCATATGCACAAGTTCTAAAGGTCTCTTGGTAGCTATGTAAGAATTTTTCTTATGAGGCACTTTGGTTTGCTTACCTAATTGGCAAGGTTCACAAACCACCTCAAGCTTTTAACCAAGATTAGGAAGACCTCTAACAATGCCATGTTTTTCAAGCTTTTTCAAATCTTTAAAATTCATGTGACCCAAACGTTGATGCCACAAATCAAGCTTATTGCACTCATGTGCCATGTTGCATGTGAGAGGATCTATCTCAAGACAATAGCAATTGTCTATAGACCTTTTGACTCTTAGGACGACATCGCCCTTTTTATCAATTATAGTGCATACATCTTTGTTAAAACCAACTTCTTGAAAAATTTCACACAAGTGAGTAATGCTTATCAAGTTAGCTTGTAACCCATCAACATACAAAGTATTGCGAAGTTTAGGCAATCCGGGGATACAAATTGTTCCCTTGCCAAGAACTTGCTTTTTGGTACCATCACCAAAAGTAACCCAACCTCCATCCTTTAAAACAAGATTCTTAAAGAACTCTTTGTTCCCGGTCATGTTCCTAGAGCAACCGCTATCTAGGTACCAAGAATAGGAGGAGTTGGCACGTAAAGCATATTGTGCAACATTACATTTAGATGTGTCTTTTCTAATCCACACATTTTTCACAACATGCTTCTCACTCTTACTTCTAACATGCTTTGACTCAATATTAGGCTTTTCAACATGCACCTTGACCTCATTGGTCACATCTTCAAAAATATCAAATAAAGCATTATCAATTTTCTTATGCATAGTGGAGTGAGGCACAACACAAGATTTAGCAAGCAAGTCATCAACAACTCTTTCAACAACATGCTTTTCCAAGGTCTTCCTAGGTCTATTACTATATCCATACATGGATGATTGCCTAGGTCCATTCAAAGACATATCATGAAAAGCATTATCAAGTTTGCATTTCCGAATGTACTCAAAACATCTAGGTCGAATATGTCCTATCATATTACAATGATGACAAATAGGAATAAATTTGAGAAGTTTACCATTTGCATTTGCTTCCATAGCATTTGGTCTTCTCACAATTTTACCTCTTTGAAGAGCAACCCTTGATGCTTCACCTCTTGCATTTGAGGTTGTTGCTTCTTGATGCTTAAGTTGTTGAGTTCTCCCATTGAACATCCTTGTTGATGAAGAGGCACCTCCGGTAGCTTTCATAGCTTTACCTTGAGAGAGTGTACCTACAATTGATTCAATGCTTGCTTTGACAAAAGTAGATTTGTTAGATGAAGGAGTCTCCTTCTCATTGATATAACCCAAACCTCTTTTGTCACATGGATGCTTTCCACTTTTAATGAGGGTTTCAACTTTATTAGAACTAGATGACATCTTGCTAATCACCCTATTAGCCTCATCAAGTTTCTCACGAAGCATCCTAAGTTCAATGGCATATTTTTCCGCTTTGCTATCACTAAACAAAACATCTTTATGTGATTTATCAAGCCATTGTTCATACTTTTTCTCTTGATTTAAATGCTCATTAAGTTTGGATTTAAGCACATTTTCAAGTTTCTTAGCATTAACAAGAGAACAATCTCTTTGCTCAATTTCTTGCTTCAAGATACCAAGTCTATCATTGCTATCCTTAAGATTCAATTCTAGACTTAGAATCTTGTCTTTAAGTTCATCGAATTCTTTTGAGCCAAGAGCATGATCTTCTAGCTTCTTGTTGAGGGACATATTGACTTTGGATAAACATTCATTTTCAAAAGTAAGATCATTGATCTTTTTCTCATCTAAGTCAATATGTTCAACAAAAGAAGCCACATAGGAATATACTTCCTTAATCATGATTTTATCGCAAACAAAAACAAACACAAAAATACTACAAAGAAAGGATCAATCTAAGTGCGTCTAGACACCCGCTCTGATACCAAATGAAATTTCCCTTAATGTAGTAGTGAAATATACCTAGAGGGGGGGTGAATAGGTATAGGCTCCAAATTCTTCCAATTAAAAATAATGCGGAAAATTACAAGGCAAATGCACACTTGATAAGATTTGGCAAAAGAATTGATTTCACTAAGACAAGAGTTAATCAATTTACAAGATGTGCAAACAATGTAATATATGGAAGATAAAAGAAAGTAAGGCAAAATTGAACACAATGATTTTAACGTGGTAAAACCTCAATGAGGAAACATCCACGGGTTGATACCACAACCACCGGCGAAGCAATCCACTATGTGAAAAAGGACTTACACACTCAAGCTATCACTCATGATATCCGCTCAAGCTATCAACTCCTAATCTACCCTCGGGCTAGTGAATCACCAAGCCTACTTCCTATCCGAGATGTGTCCTACACCTCTAGAAAGCAACTTCCTATCCAAGACGCTCACGTCTCTAGGAAGATTTCTTGCTTGCCTATCCGGATCCTCCCGACCCTAGACAAGACTTCCTTGCTTGATTATCCGAGTCCTCCCGACTCTAATCAAGGCTCCCTTGCTCTATCCACAAAGCTTCACTCACTTTGTTAGAGACTTCAACCTAATGCAAGGCTATGATCTAAAGTGATGCAAATGATGCAAGCACAATCAAATTAAGCTAGATGATCAATCAAGCAAAATGTACATGTTCAATGATAGTCTAGAATATGATTTCAACACACAATCACAAAAGTTATCTAGAAATCAAGACATGCAAATCAATAAGAACAAAGGTATCAATATTCAATTTAGCACACTAAAAACCTAGTTCTTAGATCATGAAATAAAACATAGAAAATAACATGAAGCACATCACTCATACATTTTCTAGAATCAATTTCATGATAGTTCAAGTTTAGCACATAAATGTTCAAGACTAATTACAAAGCTAAAACTCAATTAACAAATGATCAAATAACCCTAGCATGTGATCTAACATACTTCTTAACAAATTTCATCAATCAAATGGAAAGAATCAATAGTTGATCAAAAATGAAATTGAAAAAGAAGAAGTTGAAAATCAAATACTGACCACGGACTGGAAATGGACCAGCTGAGAAAAATGCCGAAGTCAACTGCCTCTGGAAATGCTTGGGGTTTGTAGCTCTCTTCGAGACCAACAATTTTGGTTTTTGAATCGAATGATTTTGAGTTCGTATGAGAGAGATATGATCAAAACAAGTAAACGAAAATTGTTGAAAAACTGATGCGGGAAATGAAGTGTTCTTCAAAAATTACATAAGTGTGGAGGGAAGGAGGTTTGATTAAAAGGAGGGAAAAGGAGAGAATTTCCGAGCAAATCACGTGCTGCCACGTCAGCACCCCGTGGGGGGCACGTGGGGCCCACGGGATCTGAAGGCTCCCTTGCCCGTGGGGCCCACGGCCTCCCACACGGGCTGGCCAAGTGGCCACACGTGATTTGCACACCTCTCGCGCGCTCCCTCGGTTCGTTGCCCCATATCTTGAGCATCCGACCTCCGATTTTGAATTTGTTTTCGGATTACAAACCGTGACTCCATCACGCACGACTACGACTACTCAACTTTGAAAAATGGTTGAGAAATCATCTCGGAATCCGATGATGAAATCAACACAACAAATGAGAACGAAAAGTAGCATAGTCAACTTGTTTGGACTCGAAACCTTATGAATGAGTAACCGAAACGACCGGAACTCGATAAGGCATTAAATAAGAACATGTTCAAGTCCTAAACACAAAATACGAAAACAAATAAACACATATTCACACAAACATGCCATATCAAAGAGATAGTCACAAAGCATGCAATTTCACAATGTTTGTCAATACAAGATCAATGCATGAGCATGCTATGAAGTGTGTGAATGTGTTATACCAAATGTTTGAACCACGATGTAGGGACACACATGTATGAATTGTGTGTGTGTGCGCTAACGCCTTGCAAGAGGGTGGAAGTCAAGTTTTACCTTTGACGATTTTCACCTCTTGAAGACGACTTTTGCACTAGATGTTGCTCTTCACTCTTTGAGCTTCCTTTCTTCAAATAATGTCCTAAGCAACAACTAATACAATCATAGAGTGTTTTGCAATAAAATCAAGCCAATACAAATAGTGAACCTTACATGGCGATTGAAGATGGATACACGCCACCTATGATGACTCCTACGGTAGGTGGAGAGGAAGTCCTCAAGCCGAAGGCACAATGGACTCCACAAGAATTTGAGGCTTCAAAATGGAACAACAAAGCCTGCATGCAATCAATCCTATGTGCCATGGATGACAACCAATACAAGCTCATTCAAACTACAAGGATAGCAAAGGAAGCTTGGGACATATTAGAGACGGCTCATGAAGGAACCGATGTGGTTAAGGATTCCAAGCTCCAAGTTCTCCAAACACAATTTGAGACCATAAGGATGGAGGATGATGAGTGCTTCAATGACTTCCAAGTGAAGCTCATGGATATAGTGAACCAAAGTCACCAACTTGGTGATCCCTACTCGGATAGAAGAATCAAGCAAAAGATCATGAGGTCACTTCCCGAGAGGTTTGAATCCAAAGTGACGGCATTTGAGGAAAATAGTGACTACTCAAGAATGAAGCCAAGTGAAGTTATTAGAAGGCTCTTGGCCTATGAATCTAGGAAAGGTCCTACAACTACACCTCCAAAGAAGCAAAAGAGTCTTGCCTTGAAAAGTGTCAAGGTTGAGAAAGATGAAGAAGACTCGGATGAAGAAATTGCTTTGATGGCAAAGAAGTTCAAGCAATTCATGAGATTTGAGAAGAGAGGGTTTGGCTCCAAGGGAAAGTTTGTAAAGAAGAAGGCTCCTTTCAAGAAAGTGGAGCAAGCTCAAGAGAAAGACCATAAGAAGGGTGTCCAGTGCTATGAGTGTAATGGGTTTGGACACATTGCTCCCGAGTGTGCTAATTTGAAGAAGAAGAAAGGAAGAGCCATGGCGGGTACTTGGAGTGATAGTGATGACCTAGAAGATGAAGACAAGTCTTCGGATGATGATGAAGACCAAGTTGCCAACTTCATTGCTTTCTTATCCTCTCACAATAGCAATGAAGTTATGAGTGATAAAGAAGAGGAAGAAGACAAGCAAGAAGAAGTAGATGAAAATGACTCAAATGGTGGGAGCAACTCCTCAACGGCAAATTTTGAGTTTGATGAAGAGATGGACTATGATGACTTCATGAGATTCTTTGAGAACTCAAGATTGAAGAAGAAAAAGGAGATACAAAAGTTGAAAGGGGAGAAGCTTGAGTTGACATCCAAAGTGACTCATTTGAGCAAGGAAATGAGTAAGGCAAAAGAGATAGAAGAAGGGTTGAAGATGGAGTTAGTCTTGGTCAAGAAAAGTGAACAAAGCTTGAGGAAATAGCTCATGGAAGCAAAAGAGTTGATTGCTAAGATGACTTCCGGAACCGAGAAGCTTGACAAGATGCTATCTTGTGGGAAGAGTCCTAGTGACAAGAAGGGGTTAGGATATGTGGAAGAAATGGAAGCCACATCCTTGAAAAAGACAACTTTTGTCAAGAGCAAGGAGGTTGATAATGCTCAAACCCCTCAACAATCAACCAAGTGGGTTGAAGTTGGTGAATCCTCCAAGCAAGCACAAGCAAGGATTCCAACAAGAGCTTTACCACAAGCTAGAGCTCCACAACCAAGACCCCCACAACCAAGACCTCCACAACAAAGGATCCCACAAGCTCAACATGGGGTCTTTCATGCTCAACCTAGAAGACATGCCAACTTGGCTCAACCACAAAGGAGAGAGTTGCCTCAACATCCAATAGCAACTCAAAATAGAAGAAGGTCACAAATGTTTGCTCAAGGCTATGGTATGAATTCCTACTTTACTCCTACTTGCCATTTTTGCGGAATTGAAGGCCATATTAGGCCTAATTGCCTTAAGTATATTAAATTGTGTAGAAGAGAAAGTATGATTGAGAAAAATATGCTTAGAAGAGCCACAATGCATGCACCTAGGAATTTTAGAGCTAATGGACCAATGGCTCCTAGAAATGACCATGTTTCACCTAGGATGAGTAGACATGATGACTATTATTACTATGTGGCCTAAGTTGCCTTAAAAGCAAATGCCTCTAACACTTGGTACCTTGATAGTGGGTGTTCTAGGCACATGACCGGAAACAAGAGTTTCTTTGAAACTCTTGTGATGAAGGATGGTGGGTTTGTCACCTTTGGTGATGGATCTAAGAAAAAAGTCATAGGGAAAGGTAATATATCTATTCCCGGTTTACCCTCCTTGCCCAGTGCTCTCTATGTTGATGGCCTGCAAGCCAATCTCATTAGTATATCACACTTAAGTGATGAAGGGCTTTCGATTATGTTTGGAAAAGTTGATTGCTCTATTCTTAAGGAAAATGGGCAAGTATTGTTGAAAGGCAAGAGATCAAGTGACAATTGTTATTGTCTTGAGTCTAATCTCATCTCTTGTAACTTGTCTACTAGTGAGCAAATTGAGGTGTGGCACCAAAGACTTGGCCATATGAACTATAGGGACTTGAAAGTCCTTGATAGGTTGAATGTTGTTAGGGGCCTTCCCAAGTTTGGGAAAAAGGTTGAGGGAGTTTGTGGACCTTGTCAACAAGGAAAGCAAACTAAAAGTGTGCACAAGAAAGGCAAATACCTCTCCACCAAAGAGCCATTGGAGCTCATCCATATAGACCTTATGGGTCCCATTCAAACCGAAAGTTTAGGTGGTAGAAGGTATATTCTTGTTGTTGTTGATGACTTCTCTAGGTTTACTTGGACCTACTTCCTTATAAAAAAAGTCCGAAGCCTTTGAGAAATTCAAAATGCTTTGTGTCAAAATTCAAAATGAGAAAACTTCTCACATTAAAAGCATTAAGAAAATTAGAAGTGATCATGGGAAAGAATTTGAAAATGCTAAGTTTGAAAATTTTTGCAATAGCTTAGACATTTCCCATGAATTTTCAGCCCCTAGGACTCCTCAACAAAATGGTGTTGTTGAGAGGAAGAATAAAGTCCTCCAAGAGATGGCCCGTGTGATGTTGCTTAGCAACAAAGTCCCTAGAAATCTTTGGGCCGAAGCCATCAATACGGCTTGCTACATAGGGAATAGAGTTTTCTTTAGGCCCGGGACTAAACAAACATCCTATGAGTTATGGAAGGGTAGAAAACCCAATGTGAGCTACTTTCACATCTTTGAGAGTAAGTGCTATATACTAAATGACTGGGATCAACTTGGCAAGTTTGATGCCAAAAGTGATGAGGGTATTTTCATTGGGTATGCACTTAAAATAGCAAGGCCTATAGAGTTTTTAATCTAAAGATTCAAAGTGTTATGAAATCATCAAATGTTGTCTTTGATGATTGTAGGCCCAAACATGATAACCATGAGGAGGATGTTTGTGAGGTGGATGACCTTCCTTTGAAGGAAAGTGGTGAGACTTCAAGTGGTGTGAAGTCAAACCAAGATGAAGAGGATGATTTGCCTCTTAATAGAGTTCCTCCTTTGGACTCTAATGAACCCGCTCCTTGGGTTAGAAAGCTCCATGATAAGGATGATATCATTGGAGAGGTTAGAGAGGGTGTTAGGACTAGGCGTCAAATAGCCAATCAAATTAGATACACTTGTTACACCTCTCAAATAGAACCTAAAAAGGTTGATGAAGCCTTGGAAGATGAGTTTTGGGTTCTTGCCATGCAAGAAGAGCTAAACCAATTTGAGAGAAATGAGGTTTGGACTCTTGTTCCTAGACCTAGAAACACCAATGTCATAAGAACTAAATGGGTGTTTAGGAACAAATCCGATGAGGATGGCAACATTGTGCGAAACAAGGCAAGGCTTGTTGCACAAGGATACTCTCAAATTGAGGGTATTGACTTTGAGGAGACTTTTGCTTCCGTTGCCCGTCTTGAGTCCATAAAGCTTCTTTTATCCATTTCTTGTGTGTACAAGTTCAAGTTACACCAAATGGATGTCAAGAGTGTCTTCCTCAATGGCTTATTGCATGAGGAAGTGTTTGTTTAGCAACCCAAGGGGTTTGTGGATCCACACCACCCCTCTCATGTCTATCACCTCAAGAAGGCTCTATATGGGTTGAAACAAGCACCGAGGGCTTGGTATGAGCGCCTCACTCTTTATCTTGTTGACAATGGTTACTCAAGAGGTAGTGTTGACAAGACCTTGTTCATCAAGTGCACTAAAGATGAGCTATTCATAGCTCAAATTTATGTTGATGACATTGTATTTGGTTCCACCAACCAATCCAAAGTTAGACAATTTGTTGATGTCATGTCTCATGAGTTTGAAATGAGCATGGTTGGTGAACTAAATTATTTCCTAGGCTTGCAAATCAAGCAAATGCATGATGGGATCTTCATATCCCAAGCTAAGTATGCGAAGAGCCTAGTGAAAAAGTTTGGCCTTGAGAATGCCAAACATTGTGACACACCCATGAGCACCACCTTGAAACTTAGCAAAGATGCTAGTGGAAAGGATGTGGAACAAAGTCTATATCGTGGCATGATAGGTAGCTTGCTTTACTTGACCGCAAGTAGGCCCAATATTTGTTTTAGTATGGGTGTTTGTGCTAGGTACCAAGCTAATCCCAAAGAATCTCACCTTGTGGCGGTGAAGAGGATCATTCGGTTTGTGAATGGTACCTCAAATCATGGGATATGGTACTCATTTGACACTAATCCAAGTCTTGTTGGATTTAGTGATGCCGATTAGGCGGGAAACTGTGATGATAGGAAGAGTACATCGGGCGGTTGCTTCTTCCTTGGGAACAATTTGGTCTCTTGGTTTTGCAAGAAGCAAAACTCAATTTCCTTATCCACGGCCGAGGCGGAATATATTGCCGCCGGTAGTGCTTACACTCAATTGATGTGGATGAAACAAATGCTAGCTGATTATGGCTTGAAGCAAGGTACTCTTACTTTATTTTGTGATAATATGAGTGCCATTAACATTTCTAAGAATCCCGTCCAACATTCTAGGACAAAGCACATTGACATTAGACACCATTTCATAAGAGAGCTAGTTGAGAGCAAAACCATTGCATTGGAACATGTGAGAACAAATGACCAACTAGAGGATTTGTTTACAAAGCCTTTAGACACCATTAGATTTGGGAACCTTAGCAAGTCTATTGGAATTTGTCAATTGGGTTGATTTGGTGTGTCTTGACCCCATATGGGGAGCTCAAGCAAAGAGAGCAAAGTTGCATGATCATGCATTATGCCAAATTGATACATTTTATGCCTCTTAATTAATTGCTTGAGATGATTGGTTGTACATACTTATATGTATTTTTCTTAATAAGTGTGCTACATTGCCTTGTGTTGACGGTGAAATTTGGATTGCCACGCACTCAACAATTATATCAATTTAATATAAAATAAGGAATTTAAGAACACATGCAAAAGACAAGTTTTATGTGGAAAACCCTTGAATGGGAAAAAACCATGGCGCCCCTGAGGGCAGAAGAATAATACTAGGTTTTCGTTGCCTTGTTACACGCTTAGATCTCTCTTACAATTGCTCTCTTTTCTCTCTCTAGATTTCTGAACCTCCTCCTCATGGGATAGGTGGGTCTATTTATACATGTTTAATTAGGGTTTCCCCTTGTTTTTAGCCGTGTGGGAGGAAGGTTTTCCTCTTTGATTCGTACTAGGATCTTTTCTTGTCACGGATCAGGATTTGATTTCTTTTCTTTTCATGATTCCTCGCTGTTCTGGGTCTTCTAAAAGTTTAGGGTTTATTTCTGTGTTTCTGCCGAGTCGGTTCAGGCCCAGTGTGCTGGTCCAGCGAGTACCTTTACTTTCTGGGTATCGTATATTTGGCAAGCACACTTCTACATTCGGCGAGTAGGTATTTAGCTTCGGTGACCATATCTTTGACTCTCTTTTGGCTTGAGCTATTTTATCATTCTGACTTGTCAAACTTCCTCCCTTAACCCGGTCAATGAGTGACGTGGCAGTCTTTCGGTTAGCTCTTTTGATGACGTGTTAGGTTGGCGAGTTTATACATACAACAATACCCCCATAAATACTTCGAGCTGGGCAAATGACTTGTTCTTCCCACTTCGTTTGCCTCTGCGAGTAGTATTTATATTTATGTTTATAAGATTTCAACACACTTTGCAATAACTCCTTCTTTCCTTTTAACCACGCGCTGTAATTATTAATTGATTCTTCCGGTGCACGCTTTCAATTTAAACCACACAACTTCTGGCGCTTCCACTTGCTTGACAGGTGAAGGGACATTCTGACGGCTTGGTTATCCCCGAGATGCCACATGTCATTTACTTGGTGGTGACTGTTGCGGTTTGGTAACTGTGGCCGTCATTCTCATTAATTGCGTATCATTGTACTTGATTGTTTTTTTTTTAATTTCGAAGTTCCCTCTTTTTAAGGCCCGATCGTTTCTTCTTTTTCACTTTGCTTTCTTCATTTATTCTTTCATCGTGTTTCATCAGAGTAGAAGAGAAAAGTTTGATCTTTTGTTTTTGTCTTCCTTATTTTTTCGAGAACTTGCTACAGTCTTTTCTCTGTGCCTCCTATTGCCGACGGTTCACCGGATTCGATTTTTCTTGCCTCTCTGCGTTCCCGACTTTCTTGCGTATTTTCGTGAATCTAGGGCTTTCTGGTGAGTTCCCATGGACCCTTCCTTACGTTCTTATCTTTTTAATCTGATGATGCAAGCCATGGAGCTTGGTGATAAAAGTACTGCAGACAAGATTGAATCCTTGATTCGTAATTTTCGCCCGGATTCTCCGGTCCTGGTTTCTGTTTATGTTCCATCTTCTGAAGATAACTTTATTCCTAACATCTTTCCTCCGTCTTCCAACAGTGATTCTCCCAATATGCCGAGATCTTCCAATCCAGGCGGCAGTAAACGACGCGCCCCTAGGGCTCCCCGTGAGTCCCTGTTGGATGCGCAGACGATTGTCGATTCTGATGTTAAGGACCATCAGAGAGATAGGCTACACTTCTTGCCGAACCGTCCGTGTTCTTTTGATACGGAGGTTAATGTGGTTGGCGAGGAAGAGCTCCGCAAATATAAGAGTCGTTTCGACATTCCTTTGCTGCACTTTTGAAGAAATATGGTGTAAGGCATAAGGTTGCTACACCATACCACCTACAGACTTCAGGACAGGTTGAGGTCAGCAACAGACAAATAAAGAGTATCCTAGAGAAGACTGTTAATTCCACTCGAAAGGATTGGGCTTTGAAGTTAGATGATGCATTGTGGGCCTACAGGACAGCTTTCAAGACGCCTATTGGGATGAGTCCATATAGGTTGGTCTTTGGGAAGGCGTGTCACCTTCCAGTAGAACTCGAGCATAGAGCCTTATGGGCAGTCAGAAAATTAAATTTTGATTATGACAAGGCTGGTGAGGAGAGGAAACTTCAGCTGTGTGAACTCGAAGAATTTCGCTTGGAAGCGTATGAGAGTGCAAAACTGTACAAGGAAAAGACTAAGTTGATACATGACAAGATGATAGTGCATAAAGACCTTCGTCTCGGTATGCAAGTGCTGGTGTTCAACTCCCGGTTGAAGCTGTTTCCCGGTAAGTTGAGGTCTAGATGGTTTGGACCATTCAGGGTCACGCAAGTTTTTCCCCACGAAGTTGTAGAAGTGCATAACGAGAAGAATGGCAACAAGTTCAAGGTAAATGGCCATCGGGTAAAGCCTTACATTAAGGATTTTGGAGCTGTCATTCGATTGGAGGGTGCCGTGCTTATAGAGCCGTAGAGCTCTCACACGTCTTACCTAGACGCTAAATCAAGCGCTTGGTGGGAGGCAACCCACCTAGGTAACATTTTTTTTTTCTATTTCGTTTATTTTCTTTAGATTCATTTGAGTCAGTAATTAGTGTGAGTCGTCTGTTTAGTGAAGAGTATTATTCAATCCAGGTTTGGGGGAATCGAGATTTCCAGTTGTGTTGAGCTGTGAGCAGATATGTTTTATGTGTGTGTTTGTTTGCCTTGATCAAACCAGGTTAGAACTGCACGAATTTGGGAATTAACGCTCAAGGGACCGCTCAAGATGCACATGCACGAGCCGCAGCACGAGCAACTTCCACATTCTGGAATGGCTCGCCTCCTAGACCGCTCAAGAGGACAGTGCATGGGCCGCGGTTAATGAGAGACCTGACTTCCTAGAAAATATACCGCTCAATGGACCGCTCAAGGGACCGCTCAAGTTGCACATACACGAGCCGCGGCACGAGCAACTTCCACATTCTGGAATGGCTCGCCGCCTAGACCGCTCAAGAGGCATTGTGCATGGCCAGCGGTACGTGAAGACCTGATGCCTGTAGAGTTTCACACGGCATGTACCGCTCAGGAGGCAAAGTGTCCACACAGCGGGCATATTTTGACAACAACACTGGTCTGGCTCGCTTGGTAGACCGCTCATGATGCATGTACCTGGCAAGCGGTAGGACCAGCGGTCACTTAAACAAAACGGTGCGTTTTGGACTCTCCAGGTAAGCGAAATTACGCTTTACCGCCGATCAGACCACTGCCCATGTAGCGTGTCTCATCAGCAGTAGGTGCCCAACTTGCCCTACTATTTATAACAGACAAGCAGTCTGGTGGGTCTCACTTGACCCACAGCTGCTGCGTCTTCTCTTCTCTTTTCCCTCCTCTTTCTTTTCTTCTCTTCTCAATTTCTCTCCAAGGTTCCGCCTCTCCTAGTTCGACTACAAGGTATGTCTTCTCCTCTCTCTTCTATTTTGCTTCAATGGCATTAACTTATGAAGTTTGGTTCTACAATGTGGTATAAAGAGATTGAGAGTTTTTTCGTGCTCAAATTCGGATTCTAAGTTTTAATGACTAATGGGCTTTGTTCAAATTGATATATTTAGCATGATTAAGTTTATTGGGTTGTGTTTTCACTTGGTATTTAGGGAATTTTGAAATTCTTTGTTCTTAGGAGAGTTTGAATGTTTTTGCTTGAATAATGGTTGCCATGCTTGAATTTGAAGGATATATTTGGTTTAGATGAACCTTGCATGTGATTATTTGGTGTTGCATGTGATTTATATGGCATTGTAAACATAGTTGGAGCCGAATTTTGAAACGAAATGCTGCCGAATTTTTGGTAGAAACTTGTTGTGTAATTTTGGCTTGTGTTATCTGCAGATGGCAAGGACTGCTATAGGGAAGCGTCCTCGGGTCAGTATATCCGATAAGGGGAAACAGAAGGCATTGCCAAAATAAGCACAACACAAGGACTTTAAGAGTCGGTTTAGCAACTTCCTCAGGCGACCTTGGATTATTGAGAGGGGAATTGATGTTGAGAGTTTGGTACAGACACCTGTTCCACAGATGGTTGCAGACCGCGGCTGGGGTGGATATGTTGCACGCCCACCAAGGCCGAACAGGGGGATTGTGACAGAGTATTATGCTAGTGCTATACCAGAGAGACTGTTGGTTGGAGGCCCAGAGTTAGTGCAGGGTGTTGAGGTTCATATAACTCCGGAGGCCATTAATCAGTACTTTGACGCTCCGGAAGTGGCTATCAGTAACGGTCGAGGGATAGAATATATTGCAGATCTTGACCCTTATAGAGGGCGAGTGGCTGCAGGCCTTAGGATGGATGGACAGGCGGAATGGGGTACATTAGTGAAGCTATACCAGCGCGACACGCATGCCGATGTCGCCTTTTGGAACCTTTTCCTGACATACTCACTGATGCCATCCCAGCACTGTTCAAAGATCTTTTATGACCAGGCCCGTGTGTTGCTCCGTTTGAGGTCAGGTGGCCCTATCAATATTGGACGGGTGATTTTCAATGCCATTCATGACGCCAGTGCGCACAATGACTAGTCCATGGTTTTTCCGTGTTTGATCACTGCTTTCTGTAGACAGGCAGGCATCGATGTGAGTGCAGGGTTAGAGAATCATGACCCGAGTATGATGAACTTGACGAACTGGAACCAACAGTTAGTCCTTTAGGGCCTTCCTCCTATTGGAAATTATGGGGACAGAAGACGTCGCCGAGAGGAGCGAGAGGCAAGAGAGGCTGAGGCAGCTGCACTTTTATAGGACCAGCCTCAAGGGGCACCACAGGCCGCTCAGATAGGCGGAGCTCAGCCAGGAGGTGATCCATTTACCACTCTTTTGCAGGCTATGCAGGCTCATATGGATTTGCGCTTCGGGCAGTTGGAGGGTCGATTAGAGACTCGTTTTGACACTATCGAGACAAACATAGAGGAGCTGCGTGGGATGTTGACTAGCCGGTCTTCTGTGGCTAGTGGGAGCCGCAGGACTTTGACCAGCGGACCCCGATTTTGAACTTTGATGATGAGCAGCAGATGCAGGATGACACGATAGACTCCGATCAGGGGACCGAGATCTTACAGCTATCAGATGAGGATGAAGGAGATTAGCAGGCTATGATTTTTTTTTTTTTCTTTTTGAACTTTTATTTTGCTTTTGTTTTTTTCTTTTGTTTTTCTTGCCTGTCTTTTCTTGCTTGTCAACATTGAGGACACTGTTGAGTTTAGGTTTGGGGGTATGTTGAGTCTTGGGTCATGTTTTTTCAGTGTTTTAGAGTCTGTCGTTCCTGCAGTAACCTTGATGAGATGTTTTGGTATTTAACTTTGAAATGATATGCTTAAATCACTGGGTTTAAACTAACATCTTGCCACTTAGAGTATTGCATTGCATTTTCAAAATTTATGACATGCTCTGGATGTGATAGTGGATAGGATGCATAGTTGGATTGCCATGATTAATAGTGGAGACTACCCTGTGAGTTCACTAAGCCAAAGTGCGTACATAAATGACATATATGAGGGATTATTTTGTTTCTACTCTTTAAACACTCAATAGTGTTCTTAACATTAGATTTGATCTCTATAGGTTGAACATTGAGCATTATAGAGCATTCATCATAAAAGATTTCACATGTTATCTTTGATCTTGAGTAAGTCAAACCAATGGAAGTGATGTTAGCCTATGTGTGCATGAACCACTTAAAAGGCCTGTAATATTTCCTACCCTTGTGTGTGTGCTCCATAGCCCTGTTTGAAGCCAAACACTGAGTTGCTTTCTTCACCACATTTACTGTAACCCATGTAAGCCTTATTATAGCCATACCTGTTAACTTGGGATCATGCTTTGAGATTGTGAAGAAGGTGGAAGAGTTCGCATAAGAAGTTGTGCGAAAGTGATATGAGTCAAATGAAGAATGAGCTGCATTCAATCCAAATGAAAGAGGCAAGGTTGTATTTTTTGTAGTTTAGAGTCTAAAATAAAAAAAATAAAAAAAAAATAAAAAGAAAAAGAAAAAGAAAGTTTTGCCACCAAAGTGAATGGTGAGTTGCGTATGCCAGAAAAAGAATCTAAGGAACACAACATGTCAAAGGACTTAAGTGTTGTATCTACTCTCGAAGGAGTGGGCAAAAGAGAATGGTGAATTAAGGGGACATCAATGAATGGTAAGTGGCATTATTCCACTTACAAAGGAAGTCAATGAAGACCTAAGAGCTTGTGCCAAGCCGTAAAGGTAACTGAAGACTCTCACTGAATGATCCTAGGTTTTTGAACTCCTACATCCCGTTCCTTTCTAACCTTTACCCAATAGCCCCATTACAACCTAATGAAAAGTCTAATTGATCTGCTGGTTATCCTTGCTATGAAAGTAGAAGTGTGTGTGTGTTTATCTTGCTCATAATGATTCGATTCTTTTCATGAGATCTTTGCATACAAATCAAGCGTTTTTTCAATGATATACTCATATGCGATTATAATTTGAAATTTCTTGTGCATAACTTCTTTCGCATATGCTTGATGAGTGTATTTGCCTAGGTTCTGTGTGAAATATGAGCGACATCTGGTGAGGCTTAGAGTCGAGGCGAATTACATCTATGGCGTTCGGCAAAAGTGTTTTTGATGCTAGAATATCTTGAGTTTGGGCTTTTCATCTAAAACTGAGCAATGCATTCAAATTTGTGACATAATGTTAGTCTTTACCTATTGGCTTTTACACGCATTGTTTCAATCTGAGCATTAATCGATTGCATCTCGAATGATTGGTTTTGGGGGATATGTTTGTGGGTGTCATAGCTGAGAACCCTCAGGAGACAACACTCCTCCTACTTGGGACACCTAGAGGTTTAAAGGCTTGTAGCATGTGCTCAATGCTATCGCGTTCCCTGCGAAAGTGGCTTTATTAGGATTTAGTTTTTCAGTTTAGGAATGTTTGGTTTTGCTCGAGGACTAGCAAAAGATAGGTTTGGGGGTATTTGATCAGTCTAATTCTATGCTTATATTTTGCCCTTTTTGCTTATGTTTATGCTTGTTTCTTGGGTCCTTTTGGTGGGTTGATGTGTTTGTTAAGTCTTTGCAGGTCTCTTTCCATAGAAATGTTGATCGGTTCTTATTTTTGGAGATGATGGAGTCAAAAGATGCAGAAAGGGCAAAAATTCCTATTTACCGCGGCCCATGCCGCTCATCATGCATGTGCACCGTCGGCGGTGCACTAGGCGTTCGAGGAAGGCCCATTTTCCACGGCCCATGCCACTTAGGAGGCAAGTGCCTCCCAAGCGACCCATCCAGCGACCCATTCCAGAAGGTTGAGGTGGGAATTTCCGCTGCCCATGCACGTGCCTACTCAGCGGCACGTTGAGCGGTGGTCCGCCTCCTCGTTCTCTCAAAACTGCAGAAGACCTATAACAAGAAGGAAAGGAAAAATAAAAGGGAGCCGACTCTTAGAGACATTCAGAGAGAGATATATACCACCATTATTTCATTCTTTTCATTCATTCCATCATTAGAAGAGTATTGGGAGCAGGAAGATGACGGAGATATCAAGTCAGAAGCATCTCACCATAATGGGTTCTATCTTCATCTCTTCTATGTTTTTGTTCTCTCCATTGATGTGTAACTTAACCTTTATTAGGGGATTGATGTAACCAATTTTGGACAACTCTATGTAATCAATTAGTCTATCTTTTTTGTTAATCAATTGGGTTTTAGTCTTGTCTGTTGAATTAATTGCTCTACATTACTGATTCATATTATTTTGTGGCCTCAATTGATATGAGTTTGTGATTTAGATTATCCATGAGATTAGGGTTTAGATTTGAATGGCCTTTTCCATCTAAATCACAATCATAAGCTTAATAGATTTGAAAGTTAATGTTTGCATGGCCTTGTTACATTGATTTGGCTTAGAGTTTTGTTCCAAAGGATTTCGTTACTATCACTTGACACATGGCCTTTGTGCGAGTGGTGGGAAGGAGATTCGTTCTTAATTGTTTATCAAAACAAGCCCTAAACTTTATTGAAGTGTTTATTGAGACTAATTGAGAGCATTGAGTGTCTAAGAAAGGTGCATCGATTCCCTAGTATCTCCCCATATATTCATTCTTTGATTTGATTATTCTTTGATTTGATTTCAATTGATTTTAGTTTTAGTTCAAGTAGTCATAATTTAGGTTAATTTTAGAGTTAAACAATCTTCCAAAGAAAAGCATTATGCAATTTAGTTTTCGCATTTAGAGTAACCTTTTGCTAGATTAATTGGTTTTGACCGATAAAATCGCCGATCCCAGTGAACGAACTTTCTTAATAAATTGAACACAGATTTTACTGCATCACAGATCCTTCCTCTTGGATGAGGAAAAAATGATTTCTGAGGGGATTTTTACACGCCTACATGCAAGGCTTCCTCGCTGTAAGCCTTTGTCTATTCCTTATCTTTTTTTTTTTTTCGTTTTATCCCGTTGGTTGACACTTTGTTTATTTTTCTTATAGTGTGTGACTTTGACACTGTTTGCGACTTGCAAGCCCGGGCGGTGAAGAATTCTGAGGCTGCCAGCAAAAGGCATGCTGCTGGTTTGGCCAAGGAGGGAATTGTTGGCCCGGATGGTGATGATCCTTCTGATGGCGAGGACGCCGGTGATGTTACCGGGGGAAGAGTTGAATCGGGGCGGCCTCTTAGGCGTGTAGGGGCTGCTGCGACTGTTCCTGTTACTGCTGCTGCTGCGACTGCCCCTGCCACTGCTACTGCTACTGCTACTGCTGCGACTACCCCGACTGCGACCACCCCCAGTCGTAAGGGTAAGGAGAAGGTTGGGGTTTCAGGAGGGGTCAGTGACATCCCTATTTTTAACGCGGATGTTCCTGAGACTCCTCTCGATCCTGCGAGTGACCTGGCCCCCAGAGCTAGGAAGAGTAAACGCCATGCTGAGAGCTCGCCTGATCATTTTGCTCGACCTCCCAAACGGGCTTCACGGGTGGTGCAGTTTGTTGTTTCTTCCGACGAGGAGGGCGCTGAGGAGCCAGCTGTCGCTGAGACCCCTTCTACCCAACCGGTTGTTCATGAGGGGCCTGCTGAAGCAGAGAATGTAGCGGTGCCTCCCTCTGAGGGGGTTAATGAACAGACTCTCCCCGCTTCTACTTCTCCCCGACCAGCTTCTCCTGCAATGGTTATGGGCGAGCCGAGTGTCTCAGATCAACCTAGGCCATCTGGCCAACCTGAGTTGACTGATCGGCCAGGCCCGTCAAAGCGGGCTAGGACCTTTGCTTCCGGTTCGGGTTTTTCCCACGAAGTCCCTCCTGCCGGACCGGTTGAAGCCGATGAAGGGAACGTGTCCCTTTTTGATTTTTCGGCTACTGAGATATGCTCCCACTTGGCTAATAATGATATATACATCGGCGATAGCTGGGGGCATGTTAAAGACAAGTCTTGTAATAGGAAGATGGAATTTTTCTTCAACTGCCACTCATTGGTAAGTTCTTCGCCACAAATCTCTATGTATTATTATTTTTCCGTATATTTTCTAACTTCGACTGTCTTTTTCCTCAGATAATGTTTGAGATGGGTGAGACTTATAAGTTTGGGATCAGAGCTTCCCGTGAGATTAAACGCTTGCGCGAGCAGGCTTCTGTTTTGGCGGCTGAAAAGCTCTCAGCTGAAGAATCCCATGCTCAGCAGCTTGCCCAGTTCAGAGAATCCTCAGATGGTCATCTGTCTGCTCGGCTGGCCGTCGAAGAAAAACTTTCTGCTGCTGAAGAGGAGATTCGCTCGTTAAAGGAGCTTCTATCCACGAGTCAAGAATCCTTCGCAGCACGTCTGGAGGCCGAGCGGGTAGCTGAGGAGGCTATGGAGAAGGCCGAGCAGGAGGCGGCAGATTTACGCAACTAGTTGTCTTCCCGTGACCTTATCTTCAAAAATTTAAAAGCTGTGCTGGAGGCTGAATCAGTTGATCGCTTCAAGAGATCCCCTGCCTACGATGCGCTTTTGTTGCACGAATTCGAGAAAGGCATGAGGCAGGCAAAGAAATTTTTTGATATGAAGGATCACTCTAACGAGAAAGCTCTGAAGCGCTTCAACAGGTCCCTCCAACAGCACATGGCCAGCGGTGTGGACTCGATTAAAGATCAAATAAAACGATAGAAAGCCCACTGCCGTTACAACAGGACTGAACCTCATCCCATGCATCTGGAGATCCCTAGCAAACGTGCCTTCAATTCTTACTACTCGGGTCAGAAAGGCAGCTTTTCTGGCTCTGGTGCTGAGCCAGACTTGGGTCCCGTTGCTGGAAGGGATTATGAGCCTTTCATGCCCACGGAGGATGAGGAAGTCATTTGGCCTTCGGACGAGGAGATTGAAGATGAGGAAGATAGCGAGGGCCCTCCTGCAGCTGGTTGAGTTTTTGGATTTTTCTATTTGTTTAGGACTGTAAATTTATTCTTTTTGTTCATTCATTTGTAAATGATACAAAGTTATAAATATATACTTTTCTTTGTTCAGCTGCCTTTGCTGAGTTTTTGGCTTTACTTAGTTTTTCACCAAGTTTATTTTTAGCATATTTTTTGCTTTTATTCAGCTGCCATTGTTGAGTTTTTGGCTCACTTGGTATTCGTCAGGATGTATTCGACCATATACCAAGTTTTTAGCGTATTTTATAGCTATATTCAGCTGCCACTGCTGTATTTTGGCGTACTTAGTATTTGTCAGGACGTATCCGACCATACACCAAGTTTTTAACATGTTTTGTCTTTGCTCAGCTAGCTTTGCAACTCCGGTTTTTGTTTCTCGCCAATTATCATTGCTGCGAGTATGAAACTCGTTTTTATGTGATGGTGTTGATATGCGATGGCGAATACCCTTTGTGACTGGCGAGTGCGATTGCGAATTCTCAGTAATAAATTACTCTTTTATTGAATATTTCCTGCAACTTTGTTAACATAGTCATAAAGAAAAAATGCTAAAACGAAAAACTGTTCTAAGACATAATAAAAAAGGTTAAAAAGCTCTAAACTTTTAAAAAAGTTAGGGAAAATATATCTTCAAGTACTGTGCATTGCATGGGCGGGGTAGTTCGCCAAAGCCTTCTCGAGTGATGCGATATGCCCCGTGGCCAGCTATTCCTATAATTTGATAAGGCCCTTCCCATTTGTCTGTGAGTGATCCTGCAGCTTTGTCTCTTGTTCCTGGATTCACCCTCTTCAGTACTAAGTCACCAAGCGAGAACCTCCTTTCACGCACATGTGAGTTGTAATATCTGGCTACCCTCTGTTGATACGCAGTATTCCTTATTTGTGCGCGCTCTCTTCTTTCTTCTAACTCATCCCGACCGCATTTCAGCATATCAATGTTAAGTTTTGGTTGGAAGAGTTGTACCCTTGGTGAGGAGAATGATGTTTCCACGAGAATGACAGCTTCAGCTCCATAAGCCATGGAATATGGGGTTTCACCTGTTGAACCCCTCTCTGTGGTTCGATACGCCCAGAGCACTTGTGGTAATTTATCCGCCCAGCTGCCCTTTTTGGTTGCCAATTTAGCTTTCAGGTTGTGCTTTATGATCTTGTTTACTGCCTCAGTCTGGCCATTCGTCTGTGGATGCGCTAGGGAGGCGTAGTAGTTGTTGATGCCGTATTTGTCACACAGCTCCTTGAATTTCCTACCATCGAATTGGGTCCCATTGTCCGTGATGATGGTGTTTGGTATCCCGAATCTGTACAGGATATTTTTCTTTACAAAGCTTATAGTATTCGCCTCTGTTATATGTACCAATGGTTCGGCTTCTACCCACTTCGTAAAATAATCCACGGCCACTATGGCATGCTTGGCCCCTCCAGTTGCTGTTGGCATTGGGCCAATTAAATCAATTCCCCAGATGGCGAACGGCCACGGCGAGGTGATGCTTTACAAAAGTTTAGGTGGTTGTCGGATGTTGTTGGCGATTTTTTGACACGCCTCACATCTCCCTGCTATTCTTTTGGGATCGGCGAATAGTGTTGGCCAGAAAAAAACCCTGCCTTAATGTTTTGTGGGCTAGGCTGGCACCCCCAGCGTGGTTCCCACAATTTCCACTGTGTATGCTTCTCAGGATACCTTCTGCTTCTTCAGGTCCGACACACCTCTGCAGTGCCCTTGAATACCCCTTTTGTACAGCTCTCCATTGAGTACTGAGTATCTTGTGGCTTTATACTTCAACCGTTTTGCTTCTAATGGGTCACTTGGGAGTACATCATTGACGAGATATTCCTTGATTGGTGTGATCCAGCTGTTCCTTTCGCCAAAGACTGCCCCTACTTCTTTTGATCTGAATATGCTCGGCTGCAACAGGCGGATCATGGATATACTTTTGGGCCAGATGTTAATTGTGGCGGATGCCAATTTGGCCAGGGCGTCAGCTTGCTCGTTTTCTTCTCTGGGGACATGAACGATTCTGTATTCTTTAAATCTTCCTAATAGTTCCTTTGCTAATTCCAAGTAGGTAATCATGCTTTCATCTCTCGCTTGGTATTCATCTAGTACCTGATTGACAACCACTTGGGAGTCGCTGAAGATTTCTACCTCATCTGCCCCTAGGACTGTGCAAACTTTTAAACCTGCTATGAGTACCTCGTATTCAGCTTGATTGTTAGTAGCTTTGAAGTCAAAACGCAGGGCACATTCGACTGAATCTCCTTCCGGGGTTGACACTACTACCCCTGCCCCACTGCCGTGTGTGTTTGACGAACCGTCGACGCGGAGTTGCCATTTGAACACTTTCTTATTTTGCTCCACCATCATTCTAGCTACCTCTATGCTTGGCTCGGTGAACTCTGCCACAAAGTCTGCCACTGCCTGTGCTTTGATTGCTGTCCGTGGGAGATACTCTACGTCAAATTCACTTAATTCGATCGCCCACTTTGTTAATCGACCGGATACTTCTGGTTTCTGCAGGATTAATTTCAGTGGGCAGTTGGTATATACCCCGATTTTATGGGCCTGGAAATATGGTCTTAGCTTCCTAGCTGATGTTATTAAGGCGAGTGCCATTTTTTCAGCCGGCGAGTACCTTGTTTCGGCTGGTAATAGTGCTTTGCTGGTGTAGTATATTGGCTTCTGGATTCCCTCTTCCTGTCGCACTAGCACGGAGCTTGTGGCTGCTTCAGAGACGAACAAGTACATGTACAACATTTCTCCTGTTTCTGGTTTTGATAGTAGCGATGCCTGTCCAAGGTAATCTTTCAAGGCCTGGAAGGCCTTTTCGCAAAAACTCACAAGGTGCCTAGCATCGCTGAGCAGATTCATAGCCAAGTTATTGGCGAGACCATTTTTGCTAGTGCTTGGATCTTCTCAGGGTTCACTTCTATTCCTCTTTGATGTACCTGATATCCGAGAAACCTCTCAGATGGTACGCCGAATACACATTTTGCTGGGTTCAATTTCATTCCATACCTGACCAGCATATCGAATGTTTCCCTTAGGTCGTCTGTATGTCTATCTGCTGTGATGCTTTTTGTCAGCATATCGTCAACGTAGACCTCCATATTTCTCCCTATTTGCCTGGTGAACATTTTGTTGACCAAGCGCTGGTAAGTTGCCCCAGCGTTCTTCAGGCCGAATGGCATAACTGTGTAACAATACAACCCCTGATCTGTGGTGAACGCTGTCTTCTCTTCGTCTGGCTTGTGCATCTTTATCTGGTTATATCCTGAATATGCATCCATGAAGCTTAACGTCTCATGTCCGGCTGTTGCATCGACTAATTGGTCAATCCTTGGTAGCGGGAAGCTGTCCTTGGGGCAGGCTTTGTTCAAATCGGTGAAGTCGACGCACATCCTCCATTGATTGTTTTTCTTTTTCACTAGGACTACATTCGCCACCCACTCCGGGTACTTGACTTCTCTAATTGACCTTGCGGCGAGTAACTTTGATACTTCCTCTTTTATTGCTGCACTTCTTTCTGGGTTAAAGCTTCTCCGTTTCTGCACAACCGGTTTGCACTTTTCATTCACAGCCAGATTATACGAAATTACGCTCCTATCAATACCTGGCATATCTTCGTGGCACCAAGCGAAAATCCTTTTATATTCCTTCAACAAGCTTGTCACATCTTTCTTAACTTGTTCAGTCAGCCTTGCTCCGATCTTCACTGTTTTATCTGGTTCTGCTTCATCTAGAACAACTGACTCAGTTGGTTCTTCTTTCTCTCTGCTCGTTTTGTCCCTTGGGTCCAGTTCGAAGTTTTCCGGATTATCTCCCTGTACTTCCCTGTCTACCTCAAATATGCTCAAGGTTTCCATCCCCGCTTTATCTTTGAAGATTGATAGGTTGGCGCGGCAAGCCATCTCCTGTGACTCTCTCAATTCTCCGACACCGAATTCTGTAGGGAATTTTATTTTCAACTCATGGGTTGAAGTAACAGCTCGAGCTTTGTTGAGAAACGGTCGGCCGAGTAGAGCGTTATACGGCCAGTTATGGATGTCAACTACGACAAAGTCTAACAAGATTGTTCGCCGGCATGGTGCTGTACCAAATCTCACCGGCAGCTTCACAGTTCCTAACGACCTAACTTCTGCACCACCGAATCCTTTTAATGGCACATGGAATGGTTCAAGATCTTTTATGTCCAGCCGCAACTCAACATATACTCTGGCACTTAAGATATCAGCTGAACTTCCATTGTCAATCATCACCCGAAGGACATCCCTATGGGCTATTCGAACCCCCACAACGATCACATCGTTAGGTTTTGCATCAATTCCGTCTGAGTCTTCTGCTATAAATGTTATGGGATCATGTCCTTCTCTTCCTTTCTTGGGGTTTCTCTGCACAGAATTGATCTCCATGCTTCTGCTTTCATACATTACTTCCCGGACTTCTGACATTCTTTCTCGATTGCTCCTCCCAGTATGAGGTCCGCCAAAAATGGTGTTTATAGTTGCGTTTGGGCTGTTCCTCCTTGGACTACTCCTTTCCTGCCTGTTTCTTTGGTGGTTATCCTGACGACCAACGTGCTTGTCCCCTCTCAAAGCAAAGTCCTTCAGGTGTCCGTCTCTAATCAAGCTTTCAATGTGATCGCGTAACTGAAAACACTTTGAAGTGTCATGCCCGTGATCTTTATGGAATCGGCAGTACTTAGTTGTATCTCTTCTGGCATTTGCTGATTGCTGCCGAGGGTATTTGGCGAGTCCCTTGTCTTCTACCACAGACAATATCTCCTCCTGATCGCCAGTTAAAGGGGTGTAATGGTTGTACCTTCCTCGAAATTTATTTGCTCGAGCGTTTCCTCTGCCTTCTCTTGGATATCCCTTTTGGCCCTTTTCTTCTCTCTGGCGATCACGTGACTGTGTCTTTTTGTCATCCTTGTGGTCCGGTTTTGAGTCAGGTTTGTGTCCATGCACATAACTACCCCCTTGTGCTACTTCTTCTTCTTCTTCCGCCAGTGCATAGTCGCCAGCTATTTCCATCATCTCCTCATAAGTTTTTGGTCTTTCCCTCCGTAGGTCAAAGGATAATCGCCCACTTTGTAACCCATTGGTGAATGCGGCGACCACAGCTACATCACTGGCGTCTTCAATTTGAGCAACCTCCTTCCCAAATCTCGCTAGATACTTCTTGATCGACTCGTTACGTTCCTGTTTCAGATTGGATAGATGAGCGAGTGACTTTCTTCTCTGGACACTCCCCATGAATTGCCTTATGAACGCTTTGCTGAGATTTGAGAAGCTACTTATGCTTCCGGGAGGAAGTCTTCCAAACCACCTAGAGGCAAGGTCGCCGAATGTTTGCGGGAAGGTAAGGCATAACAACCCATCGTTGGATGAGTACTGGGCCATAATGTTACAGAATCGGCGAACGTGCTCCTTCGGATCCCTATTCTCCTTGTACTGCTCAATGGTTGGCATTCTAAATCTGTCTGGAAATTGGGTGCGAGTGATAGTTTCGATGAATGGGCTATCTGACTCATCATCCGAAGATACATTACGACCATACCTTCGCGCCATTGCTGAAACTTTTCTTGATAGCTCTTGCAGGTGACATCTCGCTGACCAGTTGGTTCTCCTGCTGGATCGAGTCTACTCTTGATTGTTATTCTACCATGATTGCCTCTCTCATCCGGGCTTCTTCGATCTTCAGTGCTCTTGGATCTCCTTCGCTTCGCTCTTTTGGATCGTAACTCCCTTCGTGGACGAGGACTCTTATCTTCAGACGAGATGGAACGGTGTCTCCGCCGGTTCCGTTGATATGTGTCGCTGGAATTGACCCCATGTGTTCGCACCTGGTCTCGTTCCTCCCTGGATTCTTCATTCATCACACCTTTTCCCTTCCTTTGTTTTCTCCCCTCGAAATCCTCAGTGTGGTCCTGGGGAGTCTCCTCAGTGGATTGTCTTGCTTGAGTATTGGGAATTGCAATGTGAACTTCTGATCGTAGCCTTCTGGGTGGATGGATTCCAGGGGTGGTTAACTCGTAAGGAGATGAAACTCCCAACCCTATGGGGAGCGAAAGTCCTATTTTGCTGGCTTCGCTGATTAAGTTTACCAATGCAGCTTGGAAGTGCTGCAGAATCCCGGGATCAGCCGCCCTAGTTCCTAGTGTTGCTGCTGATTGTTCCCCGATCGTCACTGCCCTGTCTCCCGTCGGCGCAGTTGGTTCAACAACTAAATCTCCGCTGGAGTTACCATCTCTGTCGTTGTCGTTGTTCATGCTGTCTGATTCGTAAGGGTCCCTCGAAGTTTCTGTTCAAAGATCCTCCTCCTTCTAGCGCCAATTGTTGACGGTGAAATTTGGATTGCCACACACTCAACAATTATATCAATTTAATATAAAATAAGGAATTTAAGAACACATGCAAAAGAAAAGTTTTACGTGGAAAACCCTTGAATGGGAAAAAACCACGGCGCCCCTGAGGGCAGAAGAATAATACTAGGTTTTCGTTGCCTTGTTACACGCTTAGATCTCTCTTACAATTGCTCTCTTTTCTCTCTCTAGATTTATGAACCTCCTCCTCATGGGATAGGTGGGTCTATTTATACATGTTTAATTAGGGTTTCCCCTTGTTTTTAGCCGTGTGGGAGGAAGGTTTTCCTCTTTGATTCGTATTAGGATCTTTTCTTGTCACGGATCAGGATTTCTTTTCTTTTCATGATTCCTCGCTGTTCTGGGTCTTCTAAAAGTTTAGAGTTTATTTCTGTGTTTCTGCCGAGTCGGTTCAGGCCCAGTGTGCTGGTCCAGCGAGTACCTTTACTTTCTGGGTATCGTATATTTGGCGAGCACACTTCTACATTCGGCGAGTAGGTATTTAGCTTCGGCGACCATATCTTTGACTCTCTTTTGGCTTGAGCTATTTTATCATTCTGACTTGTCAAACTTCCTCCCTTAACCCGGTCAATGAGTGACGTGGCAGTCTTTCGTTAGCTCTTTTGATGACGTGTCAGGTTGGCGAGTTTATACATACAACACCTTGCTTGCAATCCATGTGATATTTATGCTCAAACATGCATTTTTGGAATAGGAGATGTACTTTGGAAGTACTTTTTGAATGACTTTTAATTGATCTCCATGACATGATGATTCCTTTTAAATGACATGCTTAAGTTGAAAAGTATGAGATGAAAATGTGAAATGTTTGATTGCAAATGTTAAATGCAAATATGTGTGCAAAAGCAATATTGAGACTTAAATCAATAAGTCTCTCTTTCTTTATTTGTAGAACAAGGCTACTATCATACGGGTATCTTACCCTGAAAAATCAAATAGGGTGCAAAGTCGCTCATGTCTTGTTTTGCCTATAAAGTTGGATATAGTTGCTCTTTATTTTGAAATACTAAAATTCTATATCCTTGCTTTTTTCCATGACAAAGGCTGAAATTGGTTTGAATTCTATTGGAAACCTTTGTTGTTTGCTTTGCCAAATACCATTGTTTTGGTCTTAGATGCAACATGTCTTGCATGCAAAGCATCATTGTCACACATTTTTCATAAAATAAATCTCCTTGAATCTCTCTTACTTGATTGAGGTGCATAAAATTGTCTATATGATTGCATATGTGTTCGTGCTACAAGCTAATGCTTACCCATTAGGGGAGACTCCCTTTGCCTATCTCATGACAAAAAGGGGGAGTAAGGTTTGGGGAGAATTTGTGCTTCTAGGCACTGCATTTAGGGGGAGTTGAGAGTGATTAACCCATGTTGGGAGATGATTGCATTTAAGGGGAGTTGGGGAGGTGCATTGCACTACATTGCTTGTTTTTTATTTATTTATTTATTTATTTTGAAATGGCATTTCTTTTGTCATTAGCATCTCTCACACACTTGTTCTTGGAAGGTATTTTTTCTTGTTGTTTGTGTGTAGCTTGGATTTTTTTCTACAAGCTTGGAATTGACTTGAAGATGTTCAAGACTTAGTCTAGGTGCTTTATTGTAATGTAGAAAATTTTTTTGTTGACCAATCTTTTATTTTGTGAGGTTGCTATGTGAGTGGTGATTTTGTCACGAAATAGCCAAAGGGGGAGATTGTAAGTGCCTCACTTTTGATTGGCGTATTTCGTTGTTAAAATCACAATGGGGTTCTATATGTGAGGGTAGCTTAGAATGGAAGAAAATCTCATTGTGTGATCAAGAGCTTCAAGGAAGGTAGCTCTCTTGACTTAACTCTATTTTGAAGAGATGTAGTTGCACACACTCACATTTTGCATGCTTTGATGATTGCATTTTGTATTCCCAAAGCCTTGCCATGCATTAGTCCTAGGAGTACATTTATTGTAAAGGGCGCTGTTCAAAGCGCTCTACAAGGCGCTGTACGAACAGCGCCGTACGAACAGCGCCCCTTTCAGACCTGATGAGAATGGGTCATTTTTTGCATCAGACCTGATGCATTTTGTTTTAGGCGCTGTACGAGCGCTGTACGAAAGCGCTGTACGTACATCGCCTTTCCTTGGCCCGAGCAGATCAGAGATCCGATGCTGTTCAGGCGTTGTTCAAAAGCGCTGTTCTGAACAGCGCCCATGCTGAAGACATTTCATCTTTTTCTGAAGGCGCTGTTCAAGTCGCTCTACGTACAGCAACCTGTATAGCGCCCAAGCCAATTTCAGGCCACTTTTTCAAAACGATGTCACTTCACTTGGATCCCATTTATATATGTCTTGACAGCCTTGGCTCGTTTTTTAGAGCAAAAATTACACTTTTGAGAGCATCCTTAAGTATCTTCAAGCCAAGGTATCAAGACTTCATCTTTAAGCTTCCAAATCACAAAACCATTCATCTTGCATCTTTCATTCATCATCTAGCATGATTCTAGGTTGATTTCATTTAGGGTTGTTAATTTTGCTCACATGACTTGTATCTAGAACATCATTCTCATATCTATATGTTCTTGCTTTACAAGATAGTTTTTTTATCACTTTAATTGATTCAAGATTGCATCTTTATGACTTGACTTAGTTTCAAGATTGTTTTATTGTGGTTTGTGAGTTGTTTTGTGATAGATTATGCATATAGGATTTTGGTTGCTTATTTAGTGTTGTTATATGCATGTCATCTAGTGATATGATATCTAGGAGTGTCTAACATGTTCATCCATGCCTAGATAAGCTTGAATGTCTAACCTTGCATTTTTAGCATCTTGAGTATTTTTCATATTCACCTTAGGTTGTGCTATCTCTTCACTTTAGAGACAAGTCTTGTATTTACCTCTTAGGTAGTTTGCAAGCAAGGGACTAGAGTCACTATTAAAGGCCCGCGGGTAGCAAAGACGGATTAGTAATTTTAGGTGTGATGTGGTCAACTTAAATTGTAATCGTATTTACAAATAGTGGATTCGAGGTTCTCGTGTGGCGCACATAACAGCCCGTGGTTTTTTCCCCATGTGGGTTTCCACGTAAATATTGTGTGTTCCTTAATTTCCGCACTTATATGCTTGTTTTTGTTTATTAACTAGATTGGGGCATTTTCGTAAATTTGACTAATCTCGAAAATTGAGTAAAAATGTTTAAAATCTATTCACCCCCCCTCTAGATTACTTTAGGACACGTTTATATATATTTTCATAATGTATGCTTAGTATATATGTATTGATACTATTATTACGTTAGCATACTTTGCAATTTGGCATGTATCATTGGACATGGATATGGAATGTTTTATTATATTTGTAGAGGTTAATTTTTTCATGCTCACATGTATATATGGATAAGGAAATATGTGGCTTATTATGTGATGATTTCACTGTATTTATCTTTTTATATATGCTAAGAGATCTCAGAGGTTTAACCATATGAATATTATGGTGGGAGAGAAAATTTAAGAGTTGCAAGATTATAATAGCCACAAGTAAAATAATTCTTATTGCACTAACCAAGATACTTGACTCTGGAGGTTTTGTGGAGCATGTTATATCCTACATAGGATGATTGATATTTTGATATATTTGGTTAGTGAGAGTTGTCTTTTATTAGATTAACTGCATTTGTTCTATACATGTTTGTTTTATATTGTCGAGAATATTATTGGTGTATTGTATATGCATGTTAAGATATTTGTCATATTTGTTATTGTGTGCACACGAATGTTTGATTATAGCAGGAAATCTCAAAACTATTAGCTTTGAGGGGGCAGTTCACTCATAAGGTATAAAGTTTTCACCGATGAGTGAACATTACTTAAGACAGAAGGATTTGCCCGTCTTAAGGGGGTATCTCAAAGCTTTTGACTTTGAGTGGGCAGTTCACTCATAAGATATAAAGTTTCCACCGATGAGTGAACATTACTTAAGACATAAAAGATTTGCCCGTCTTAATGGAGGATTAACTCATGGTCATTTGGCTAGTGAGTGTAAGATGCTTAAGACATTAAGTTTGGTCGTCTTAAGATCTTTTGCATAATGCGAAGGTGGACCTATATGGAAATAGGCATGATGATCACATTTGCATGTAATTTCCATACCACACATACATACTATTTTACTCGGGTAGGTAGAGCTAAGGGTATTTTGATTGCATATGGTCTTATGTCGATTAAAGATGTAATGATCTATGTAGTTGGATACTTAAGATTCTATTGGACTAAGGGGAAGGAAAGTGTTACTCTCTTAAACATTCTGTTTTGTGGCCACGTATAATCGTTTGTCAATTCAGAGTGTCATTTTCTAAAATGAATTTTAAATCTAAAATAATAATGTCTATGTAGCTCAAGTGGTAGAATGTAAGATTTTTATAAAATTGTGAGCAACATATGACATTATATTTTGAGTTTATGAAAACCGAATTGATTGGAGTGTTTAAGAGAGAGTTGACCGGATAAAGCCCGTTATTAATGTGATCAATATTTGTTGGGCTTGGTGCACCTTAACTACATTATATATATGTAGGATATGGTATGGGCTATTGTATATGTGTGGGCCTAGTATCTCCATCTTGCATCATTCAACTTCATTTGAACATAGGTCTTCATGGTTTCATGACTAGGTAAGTTAGAATTTCATTGAATATCATTTAATGTTCTTCTTCCTCTAGATTAGGTGTTTATTACATGATTAAATACCTAGACTCTATTTATTGCATATATTTATGAGTCTTGATAACATGATTGGATTTGTATTTTGATAGCTTAATTGATTAGGTCTTTTTGCCTAAAAATCTAAGTCATAAACATTCTTATGTGATTTATTGATAACTAGGTTGATAGATTGTCATTTAATCAACTAGTTAAGGCTTTGAATGTTTATGTGTGTTTGGTTGATAATTATGTTGTTAGAAATTCTCTATAACTAATTGAGTTCACATGTATGGACATGTTGACATTATTTGATAGCTAGGATTGTTTTGTGATTGATAACATCTAGCTAAGTCTATATGATTTGCATTTAGACATTGTTGATTATGACTCTTTGATTGCATTTGTTAATTGCATATTTATAGTCCTTGCCATGATTATTGACAACTTGTGTTGATTTGGCTTTGTTTGTTGACAATTAGTTGTTAGAAATCTCTACAACTAATTGAGACCTCATGTATGTCCATGTAGGCTTTGTTGATAACTAGGATGTTGATTTGCATTATAACATCTAGTTAAGCATATAGTGTTTAGTCTAGCACCTATTGCATTTGTGCATCATTGTGATATACACTTAGACTTTTTATTCTCTTCAAGAGTCAAAGTCTTGTGGCTTCTAGGTGAAGTTGCACAAGCATTGTACTAGCTCCTCTGTAAAAGGCATGCGGGTAGATTAGAAGGTGCTCACTCCAATAGTAGTGGATCGTGGAGATCACTTGAGGGTTTAACCTTCTCTTCATATAGAGGTTTTCTAGGGTTGGTCTAGGTCCGAGAATGGTGTGACTAGAGGTCAACCTAGGATTGTAATCATCATTACAAATAATGGATTCAAGGATTGTGTGTGGCGCACATATCAATCCGTGGTTTTTCCTTGTTGAAAGTTTCCACGTAAAAATCAAGTGTTCTTTAATTTCTGCAATTTATACTTGATTTTATTTTTGTGTGTTTGGGTTTTATATGTTAATATTGACTAATTGAAAAATTAGTAATAATCGATTAACAACCCATTCACCCCTCCTCTAGGTTGTTTAGACACACGTAATATATATTTTCACACTTGCATGGGCAGCGGTCCAAGTCATGTTCAAAACTTGATGCTTTTGCGTCGTGCATACCGCCATGGGTGCACTTGCCTCTAGGGCAGTCTCCACAGTGGCAGACTCCAGAGCCTTCACGCTCTGCGTACCGTGGCGCAAACACTTGCCCGTACCACGGTACGCACAGCGATTGTGTCGGCCAAGTGTTTTAAAAAATGGCCAAAATGGTAGAGCTTTGTGGTGACCTCATATATAAGTGCCACTTTGTCTCTAGGTCAGTTTCTAAGAGTTCATAATCATATTTTTGAGAGATAACATTTTCCAAGAGAAAAAAATCATCCAAGAACTCACCTTTAATTACTCAAACCCATTTCCATGTGCATCAAACATCATCTAGAATCATTTAGGATGTATCTATACATGGGTCTTCTTCAACACACATAACTTGGTAAGTTGTTCACTAATTTCATCCATTTTAGTGTCTTACTTAACAAAAAATATCATTTATTACTTGTATGCTTTTAGAACATATTCTATATACAAGATTGAGATTACTGTATTAATTGATTAAGAGTTGTATTGTGATAGCTATTGCTTAGGATTACTTTATTTAAGATAGCTATGTTGTATGCCATGTCATATAGCAATATTAATATCTAGGATCGTTATTATTGACATCTTTAATCCTAGATAAACATTTAGTGTAACCTAGCATTACTTGCATATTGAATATCATAATATTCACTTAGGTTGTTGATCTCTTCCATGTGAAGTGAAGCCTTATGATTAAGTTGCTTAGTGCACAAGCAAGTAGGTCTAGAATCACTATTAAAGGCCTGTTGGGTAGAGTGGAAGGGTTAGTTACCGTGGATGGTTTGACGTGGTTAACCTAGGTTGTAATCTTTCATTAAATTAGCGGATTTGAGGACCGTGTGTGGCTAGCATAGTTGCCCGTGAGTTTTTCCCTGTTGAGTGTTTCTCATGTAAATCAACCAACGAGCAATTTATTGTTTTCCGCACTTATAATTAGGTTGATTGATTTTTGACTAGATTGGGGTTTTGATTGAATATTGACTAATCAAGAAACATCGGTAATTAATTTGATCAAAATCTATTCAGCCCCCTTAGATATATTTAGACACACCATCATATTTGTTTCAGTGTAAATGTATATGTATTATTATTATTTTTTTAGAATATCAGAGTAGAAAAAAATAAAATGAAGGGAAATCGATCTGATGTAATTCCCCACTATTCGATTTATTTATTTTTTTAAGAAAAATAATTTAAAAATGTAATTCTTCATTTCTTAAGCCTGGGCATTAGTTTTTGAAGCCCGAGAGTCCTGAAATACCGAGATTCAGTGAATCTATTTTCCTTTTAATTATAATTTTTCAAAATTTTTAATTATTTTTCTGACATCGCGGGAGGTAACTACATGCAATGGCCTTCCATTGGAGATGGATCCCAATCCCGAAAGCTACTTCAAAAGACCATGTCCACAATAGGTTGGGAGACCGATACCACAATTGATGATAAAAGTAGGATATATCGCATATGAATATTTAAAATGAAGCACAATTTCTGGAAATAGATCTCATGGAAGGAATTGAAGTGCCATGAACGTGGAAAGAGCATGCATTGACTCATATTCCCAATATAGACTTCCTAAGAGATCAAATGGGCTTTCCCTCACTTGTATTTGGGGCCAAGGTGATTTGTGAAGGTGTATGGGATGGAATATATGGTAGGAGTGGGAAGGATAAAGTTACTAACCATATCAAGGTGTGTATACATTACATTACAACAAAATTAGCTCTATTACACTATACTACAAGCGTCTAGGCTATCAAATTTACATTGCACATTTGTGCTACATTTGTACTCATAGTTAAGAGTAACTTTACAGTTGAAGAACTTGAAGGCTTAAGTGTTTATAATTCACACTTATTCTTTTTTTTTTTTTTCTTCTTTTTTTTTTTTTTTTTTCTTTTTCTTTTTTTTCTTTTTCTTTTTTTTCTTTTTGTAAGCCTTTGCCTAGCACATTACATACATTGCCTAAGTACACGCTTTTACAAAAAATTAGAGCTTTACAATACATAACTTCTATTAAGCTATACACCTCAACATAATCAATAACTAGGGAATGGTTGGGGGTGTAGTGTTTGGCCTCAATTTGCAATGAATATAGGGGTGTGGGAGTGTTTAGGCTATTTTAGTAGTTTCGCACACACTCAAACCCAAAATCATTTCTAAAAGTCCATCTAACAAGGGAATACAAATCTTAACAAGCAGTCCACATTATTTAAGTTCTATGGCAATCAATGCAAAATGTATGTACAATGAGATCACAATTAAGAACAAAATCGAAGAGTGTTTAAAGAGTAGAAACAAAATATACCCTCTGAATTTGGCGCTAATAGGCTCGAAACCTCACTAGGGTAGTCTCCACTATTTTCCTAGGCTAAACAAGCAAAGAAATCTCATCCACCTCAACATCAAAAGATTGGCACTGTACAAGCAAATTTAAGTGATGCACGGAGCTAAAAGCATACAATGCATGTCTCTTCCGGCACGAAAAGAAAAGCAACTCAACATGGAGGCCAAAGATTTCAAAAACTGTCGAAATTAAAGTCGTCCAATGTCCTCTTTTTGGTGCATATCTTTAAAAGCACTTAAAATAATTTCTCAAAAATTTTACGCCATAGAGTAGACATATAAATACACACTTTTCATTTATAAAGTATTTCAAAATTCGAATGGGAAAAGTGTGAAAATGGACAATGAAAACAGTGAAAGCGCAGTTTCGAAAAACAGGGCATCGCCCATGACCTTTGGTCGAAGAAATGCTCATAACTTTTGATCCACAACCCGGAATTTTACGTTCTTTATATATTCAGAATCAGCACGAAAAATTGAAGAACGCAGCATGGGCAAAAAAATTAATTTCCTCACCAATGAGTACAGTTTTAATGAAACATTTGCCTCAAAAATATTCAAAACAGGGCAGTTTGGCAGAGATTTGAAAATTGTCTACAACAAACACTCTAAGATCTAAGCACAACACAAATCCACTCTGAGATCTAAACATAAGTAAAAATCACAAAAAATAAGCAAAGCATTATACCCTTGAAGCGCAAGCCCTCGCGAGTGGTTATTCGAACCAACCAAGCCTCCGCGAAGCTCTCTTGAGTTGTGTGGTCCATCCGTCCTGAGATTGTCTTTCCTTGCACAAAACAACTCAAAGAAAATCAAATGCATATGCTTTAAACTAAAATAAGAAAAATAACACGACTTACACCCCCAAACCTAGCCTAAACATTGCATGCATTCAATGAAAGGCAAGATTAAAAGAGATGTTTATTTTCAACATAACAAACTAATCCGCAAAGCAATAAAAAGCAATAAATCTAAGATATTTACAGAACCTAAGCTAAAACTAGTAACTATCAACGAATAAGCCACCTCCCCGGCAGCGGCGCCACTTTGACGACACGTCGTTGCGATGTCGGTCAAAAGATGAACATTTAAGTTCGACCTCGCTAGCACGCGAGTCACAGGGACTAGCACAGCGGCAAGTGAGGGTATCGTTCCGCAGGGAGGTGGGATCCGTCGACCGTCACCGGTTCTAGCTATTATTACAACACTCCGAGAGAACTCGTGTGTTGCGGGTGCGGAAAAGTGTAAATGATAATATAAATAAATAAACTATATACTATAATATGTACATGGATAGGATGGAATGGAGAGATGCATGAAATGTGGTGTACACTAGAGAAACGATTCAACCGTAACAATACTCCTAATTAAGCGCTAGACTCACTTAGTCCCTCAATATGCAAGTATATCATAGGCTCGTGTCCCCTTAATTGATCTCTAATCTCTCTCGAGTCTTAGAAATCACATCCACACATACAAAGTACACATGAATTCATTAAGTGCCGTGGCACACACACAAGAGCCCTGTATGCCAGCCTAGTGTATCTCTCACTGTCTGGTCATAAACAGTGGTTATTTCGTTGGGCACTTAATGCGCAACCGCGTGGGCCATACTACAGCCAATAATTCATTCACAATGGCTAACCAAATACGGGATGGCAACCAAGTGAAAGCATTAAGAATACGAGATACCCATACAACACGTATGTTATATGCTCGTGTCCCCTTAATTAATCTCTAATCTCTCTCGATGTCTTAGAGATTACATCCATGCATAAATGCTTGGATTCACTAAGGACTGTGGGACACACACACGAGCTCTACACGCCAGCCTAGTGTATCTCTCACTGTCTGGTCAAATGTAGAGGATATCACGCTGGACATGTTAATGTGAACCACGCAATATATAACACATAGCCTAAATATCATCCACAAGGTGGCTAACCGAGTGAAAGCATTAAGCAATGAAATACCATATAACTACACAAGCACAAGAGGAATTCAGTTTGTCTTTACTCTAGATACGGATTCGGTTTTATCAATCTCCCTAGGATGGCTAGATATGGGAAACAAGTTTACCAAACAACAATGTGCAATAAGTTGGTTGTTATACATTAAGACTATTCAATTTAGGTTAAGGGTTCATTCTCTTGATTTGGGAATTTTCCCTAAATCAATTTATTACCCAATCCGGCCAAGGATGAGCAATTGTGCCTTGATAACAAGACCCATTAAGCACAAGAATTGGAACCCAGGCCAATTTAGCAACTAAATGCCTGAACTGAAACCTTTCCCACTCTTTGGAGCTAAATCTCTAACACTCCAATTACTCTAAACATGGCATTTTGGTCATCCATCAATCAATCAACAATCATGGGAAGTTAAATTACACTACTCCTACATTAAATTACTCTACTCCTAATCCCAATCATGGACACATATCAATTTCGGACCTCCACACACATGGATATTGCAATTAAAGCTAAATTCATGAAATTAACAAAGAGTGAAACAAAACCCACAAGAATTTAAGCACAAACAACATATATTACACAAGTGTAGGGTTTACAATATTCCCCAAATCAGGGTTACACATCAAAGAAGCAAGAAATACAAAGAAATGAGTAAAAAGGAGACAACCTTTGAAGATAAGTCCTCCAAAGATGCTCCAAACCTTCCTAGCTCGAAATTGGTCCAAAGACCACTCCTATTCCTTGCAATTTGCCCTAAAATGGATGGAGGAAGTGTAAAATGGGGTTGTGGAGATGTATGGGGAGCTCCCATGGAGGAAAAACCTCCATGGGAGCTTGGATCCTCCTTATTTGGTGGAGAATGTGAAGAAAATGGAAGAGAGAGAGAGAGAGAGTTGGGCGGAGGAGAGAGAGAGGGAGTGAATGGGTTCTGTGAAAAACTGAAGAGAAGAGGGGATATATATAGTGGGGAGAAGGGTTTAGGTCAGAATTAAGGGGAAAAGACGAAAATGCCCTTAAGTGGCAGATTTTTGGGGGGTCTCGCGGGTGACTTTCCAGCAGCGCGCACCGTTACGGAAATAGGCATAACTTTCTCCACAAATATTGGAATTGCGATCTTGAAGAACTGTTGGAAAGAAGACTTCTGGATCTTTCCAACCATATATAGCACGAAACCTAGTTCGATCGGAGGAGAGAGATATGGGCCCCGAAAGATGAGAAATCTGCAGGAAACTTTCATCGAAATTCCGCCTTGGTTTTGCGCCCTATTCTGTGCCCTAGGGCGCAGAATTACAAAAAGTGGGTCTTCTGGTCCCTTTCTACGCCCATTTTTGCTGCCCCTTAACGCAGAACAAGGGCGCAAAACCAACTTTCAAAAATTGCACTTTTGCCCCAACATTTCTCTATTTTTGCACTTTAGCCCCTGTGATGAAAAATTACCTGAAACACTTATTTAAAACGTTAAATACCCGGTTTTACCCGGAAAACAAGTATAAAAGATAAAAGTAAGGGGCTACACAACGTGTAGAAATAAGAGTTATCAGCAGGATATTAGTTGGAAGATTAAATGGTGAAGTTTAAATGTATATGTATTATTATTATTATTTTTAGAATATCAAAGTAAAAATAAAATAAAATGAAGGGAAATCGATTTGGTGTAGTTCCCCACTGTTTGATTTTTTTTTTTTTTTTAAAGAAAGATAATTTAAAAACGTAATTCTTCATTTCTTAAGCTCGGGCTTTAATTTTGAAGCTCGGGCATTAGTTTTTGAAGCCTGTGAGTCCTGGAAGAACGGGCTTCAATGAATCTATTTTCCTTTTAATTATAATTTTTTGAAAATTTTAATTATTATTCGGACACCACAAGAGGTAACTACATACAGTGGCCTTTCGTTGGAGATGGATCCCAATCCCGAAAGCTACTTCAAAAGACCATGTCCACAATTGGTTGGGAGACCGAGAACACAATTGATGATATTAGTTGGAAGATTAAATGGTGAAGTGTAAATGTATTTTTATTTTTATTTTTTTGTTAGAATATCAGAGTAGAAAAAAAATAAAATGAAGGGAAATTGATCTGGTATAGTTCCCCACTATTTGATTTTTGTTTTAAAAAGAAAAATAATTTAAAAATGTAATTCTTCATTTCTTAAGCCTAGGCATTAGTTTTTAAAGCCCAGGAGTCCTGGAAGACCGGGCTTCAGTGAATCTATTTTCCATTTAATTATAATTTTTTGAAAATTTTAATTATTTTTCTAACATCGCGGGAGGTAACTACATGCGGTGGCCTTCCATTAGAGATGGATCCTGGTCCCGAAAACTACTTCAAAAGACCATGTCCACAACAGGTTTGGAGACCGAGACCACAATTGATGATAAAAGTAGGATATTAGTTGGAAGATTAAATGGTGAAGTGTAAAATGTATTTGTATTTGTATTTTTTGTTAGAATATCATAGTAGAAAAAACAAAATGAAGGGAAATCGATCTGGTGTAGTCCCCACTGTTTGATTGTTTTTTTAAAAAGAAAAATATTTTTAAAATGTAATTATTTATTTCTTAAGCCCGGTATTTAATTTTAAAGCTCGGGCATTAGTTTTTGAAGCTTGGGAGTCCTGGAAGACTGGGCTTCAGTGAATCTATTTTCCATTTAATTATAATTTTTTGAAATTTTTAATTATTTTTTAGACACGGCGGGAGGTAACTACTTGCGGTGGCCTTCCATTAGAAATAGATCCCAGTCCCAAAAGCTACTTCAGAAGACCATATCCATAATAGGTTGGAAGACCGAGACCACAATTGATGATAAAAGTAAGATATTAGTTGGAAGATTAAATGGTGAAGTGTAAATGCATTTGTATTTTTATTTTTTGTTAGAATATCATAGTAAAATAAAATATGAATTCCCAGGCTTAACATATGAATTCTCGAGCTAAAGGGCGTGTTTACTAATCAAGAATGAATGGAATTGGAATCAAGTTTTTCCGGAAAGGGAATGAAGGGGAATTGGAATCAAGTTAATAAATTACATTCCAATGTTTACTAACAATTTAGGAATCGGAATCAAGTTAATAAATTATATAATCAAATTTATTTCATTTCTAGTATTTACTTAAACTAAGGAATCAGAATGATAAATAACTGATTACGAAAATACCCTTGTGTACATAACATGATGAAACCTTTTTTTTTTTTATGAAAAAATATATTTTATATTACTCATAACACTATAATTATAATAATTAACATTTTTATATTGTAAAATTTGAACTAATTAAATAAATAACTATTGAGATAACTAGATAAAAAAAAATAAAAAAAAAATTGTAGGCTCGCAGTAGCATGTTTATATATATATATATATATATATATATATATATGACATGAATATGTAGTTCATAAATAGCTAGTAAAATGTACATTTGATAAAGAGATGACTTAATTAAAAAAAAAATGAAATGGAAGTAATATATAAATGAGAGATATGAATATGCAGTAGTTATTATTATTATTATTATTTTGAAAAGTGTTGTAGTTATTTTTACTTCATAAATAGTATTGTAATATATATATATATATATATATATATATAAAGATGAATTTTTTTATAAATCACAAAGCTAGAATAATATAAATTATTAATTATATAAACCAATATGAAGATTAAAAAAAAAAAAAGTAAACCAATACGATTTACATAAATTAAAAACAAAAGTCAATAATCATGAAGAAGACTATTGTTTTATTTATTTTTTTAAGTGAGGTTATTTTAGTAAAACTATCATGAATTCTCTTTTCAATCAGGAAAGGGAACTTGATTCCTATGGTGGGTGAGAGAAATCAAGTTCCATTTCCTTCAAGAATTTATTTTCTGATTTGTGGGTGGAGTCCACGGAATTTAATTCCCTAAAAATTTAGTAAACAGTGAAATTCAGAAATCAAGAACTTAATTCCCTTTTATAAGTAGGATTCCTGATTAGTAAACATGCCATAAATTATTAATTCTTGAGCTTAACTGATTAATTCCCGGGTTTAACCATAATCAACATAATCAACCATTCACCAAATAGTAACCAACACCACCCCTAGTCAGTAGTTACTAGAAAAACAAAAACATATACAAATAGCATAATCCGTTCCAAATAGCATAACCAACATCTAATACAAAAACAAAGGTACAAAGGTAAACAACAAGTTGGCATGCCACACTGACTTAGGACATCCTTCAAATCTATGATCAGATGACACTTGTTTTGCTAGTTTTTTCTGGTGTGAATGCAATCTCTATGGTCTGGAAACCGCCATAATTTTTCATTTGGATTAACAGGCATCTATTTAAAAACAAAACAAAAAATAATTAACACTCAAGAAGAAAAAAAATATTGATTTTATAAATGTAGAGAGAAAAAGAGAATTGAATAGGAAAACTAAGTATCTACATTTAAACAAGCTATACATATAAAGCCGGGGAATTGGAATTCAAGCACGAGAATTGGACTTTCAAGCCCTGGAATTAGACTTCCAAGCTTGGGAATTGGACTTTAAAGCCTAAGAATTTTACTTTCAAGCTCTGGAATTAGACTTCCAAGCCTAGGAATTGGACTTTCAAGCTTTGGAATTGGAAATTATGCTCATGTAACATGACAACACAACGACAATGCAACCCCAAAACAACGCTTCATCCCCACCAAAAAACACGAGAAACACAAGAACATTCAACAATAATCATCTAGCTCAAACACCTCTATTTCAAACAAATGGCACATATCCAATAAAATGGTCAAAGTTAATCATGCATTGGGTCAATATATATTGCCCCACCTCATCATTTGGAGGTTGCAAGACATTGTGGAAAAAAAATGTTTATAGAATCAAAGTAAAACTGTGGGCGAGGAGAGTTATGATCTCCTTCAGATATGATAATATTCTTGTCCCCCTGCAAAAATAGTGCATCAAAATATAACATGCTATTGAAGAAATGAAATTGGAAACAAGAAAAATAGATTGCACAAAGAGGATATCTCTCTCTCTCTCTATATATATATATATATAGATAGATAGATAGATAGATAGATATAGAGAGAGAGAGAAAAGCTTCAAACTGCACAAGATGGAAGTACTAGAGAAATTTACACGTCAATAAGTTGGCCACCATTTTTGTTAAATTGAGAAGATTGAAATTCAATACACTCTCTCAAAATGACCAGAAAAAAATAGCCTAACAAAAGCAATTCAAACAATATTTTACCAACAAGCTGATCTAATGGTATTCACAGAGACTTCCCAAGTATAACATGTTAAGAATTTGAGTCCACTACTACAAAACTGGGTTGACCTAGTCTAAAAAAAAGTTTAGCTGTTTTACCATTTCGACAAGGATGAATTGTAGAGATAAGATGCGCATGCAAATTAATGCCCTGTGCATGTATGATAAAGTATAAATTCTAATAGAACTCTAGCATGCAAAGAAGAGACTTACCACATAAGCTTCAAATATTCGATCCAAGTGATGAGGGAGTATAAAATCGTCATCAACTGCATGCCCAAATAAAACTAGGACAAAGCAAGAATTTGCAGCCTACAACAATACAACAAATAACAAAAAGAAGGATCACCTGTAGCAACAACAAATTAACACAATCATTAACCTTTCAATTTCATAAATAATTGTTCACAGTTCCCATGAATATTTCGTAACCACAAGTATCACATCCACCAGAAAAGTGAGATGGTCCACAGAAACAAGAGCATGAAAGTATAGTGACTCCCTGAATTTCATGAATCGGCACTAATTACACTTTAAATAGTTTACATTAAGCAACTTTAAAGGTAATCAAACTGAATATATCAGGTGGTTTAAACTATAGGCAAGCATGATCGAATAAACTAATGAAAAAATGTATCATGGTTGATAACCAATTGTTGCTGTCCATGAGCTCCTCGAAATGCTTACGTTCATGGGTATAATTTGCCCAGTATAAACACTGTTTTTAGTCTAAATGTTCTTTATATTAGGAGATAATAATCACACGTTATACTATCAATAGAAAAAGAGAAAATGAATGGACTATTACCTAGCTTGGTCTTCACCTTTCACAAAAGATGCTAGGAACTGTTACAAAAGCAAAATGGAAGAGAACCCTGACACGTAGCTGAAAATACCGAAAAAGAGCAATCTTAGGACCAGAAATAAGTTAATTAGACTTGCTTGTTACATTACGACAAGAACCCCATATACAAGTACAAAAAGAAGCTAAGCACCTAACCAAAATCATCAAACAACTAGCAGGATTTGACAAACAATATACCACAGATCAAAACAAAACTAGTACTATTTGCATATAAATCTAACAAAAGCTATTGCATACCTTGAGTCTGTGCCCAGAATTAGTGCAGCAAGCTTTCCACACCAACTTAATCCTTCAACAAACTAGCAAAGTGTTTTGGATCTAAAGCAAAATTGACTGTGGTATTAATATAGAGATGTCATTAAATATAACGATAAGAGTAATGTCATTATAGACATTGATAGAAGGATTAAAAGTTACTTAAGTCCAATACTAAAGAACTCAACCACGGTGTTTCCAGGGCCATACTGATCTTCGGTAGAGTAGCAAGATCAAGTAATTGCAATTCAAGTCATAAAGAAAGCAGCTCATGGCTTTTACATATCAACTAATCAACCTACCATTTCATCAATTCCCTAAACCCATCTAACCTTCGTATGTAAAGATCAATGACCGGTTGTAATGATAATATTTCTCAACTGTTCCGATATTCAAAAGGTCAGTACTGGTGAACATAAACTTTTATCAGCTATCAAAGATTTAAAAAGCACATGGAAAATTTGATTAAAGAAAAAAATATGCCTTTCTGAAACATATTTGTGAATATTTTACTCAACTCTCATATTCTTCAATAACCAAACACAAGGTAAAGAAACTGTGTAGAACAATTACAGGAATCTTTATGCTTTTATGTTTATGCACTAAAACCCATCACCCATGTATCAATAGAACATGCAATATCTTAGAAACAGAAATGATTTATACCTGTGATCCTTCAGGCTGTCATGTTATCAATACAAATGCTGGAAACACGATCCACAATAACATTATCATCAATAAATGAAAAAATATGCGGAAGAGAAAAATTATAACAAACAACAAGAAGTTGGAAAACAAGAGAAAAAGGAAAGTGAGAGAAAGAAAAAACAAATCCAGTTACATTATTTAATATAAAGTAAATCCTCATAGAGGTTTAAGATCAAAACAGTACAAATATATTGAATGAGAAAAATAAATAAACAAGTAAACATTCAAGAGAGAGGGAAGGAAGGAGAGGCAGAGTAAATAACAAGAAGCAAAAGCTTAAGACTTCAAACCCAAAATGCAAGCTGAATGAACCAGGAACAACATAATTTGTCATTTAATTTCTAGAAGAAAAAAATGCATGCTATTGTTTCACTTGTTTCAATTTTAGAGTTTTGTAAATGGCTAATCGGTTACTGATACAAGGTCAAGAAGATTGATTATCCAAGAGATTTATTTATCCTCCGAATAAATCAAAAAGATCAAAACTTAAGTTTTTAACAAATAAAGCCTATTTCGAATAAAGAAAGATATAGAATTTTATCTGGGCAAGTTCCAAATGAGAGATTGAAAATCCGAAACACTAATTTCTCTGCCAAACAGAGCAAAAGGATCAAAACTTTACAAAAACTCTCCACATTTTGTATTTCGAAAAAAGAAAGACTTTAAAGTTCTACATGCTAGACTTAATTTATAAGACTACCAGCCGGAAGACTGTCTAAAATAGCTGCGATTAACGACCTTCTTTGCATCCTAATTTACTCAATTGAATCGAAAACAATCAAGAATGTTAGATGATATTAATGTATGCACTAAAAAGATTGAAAAAGTATATAAAAACCTCAAATTTATTGTTTCAAATACTTGAAATCGTACATTGTGCCTTGAATGAATAAATATAGTATTTGTTATTCATTTTTGGATCTTTAAGAACAAGTTAAGAGTTACTTACACTGTAAATATTGCAGACGAAATGCCAAGTGAATGAAGCGCATCAATTTAGTTTGGTGCAAATTCTCTTAGGATGTGGTTTCATTTCCTCATCATCAGATGAAATAACAATTAAGTCATTTTTTGTTCCACTTGTGCTGGCCTCATCACCCAATCTCCTAGTTACATGGTACTCTTCATTCATTGCCTCTCTAAGATCTTGATTGGTGGCACTGGGTTTGTCAAGAGCAATGCAGGGTTGGGTTACGTAGGACTCTGCAAATATTGGATATACCCCACAATGTTTCACTTCATACGTTTCGCCAAAACATGGAGGGCCGAACACAACTGTACAATCTGTGAAGCCATCCTTAAGTAGCTCAAGATGTGAACAGTCACGATACCCTAATACAACATGGTCCGAGTTGATGAATCGTCTGTCATTATACCCTTTATAAGTGCGGAGGATAAAAAAGCCATCAAGTTCAAATGGTGTAGCCTGATTGGTTTTAATATGGCACTTATAAAGGAGTGGCATTAAATAACTGTCTTCACAATCATATCCCTTAAAAGCAATAACGGCACATAAAGCCAATCCCAGGAATTTACGGTTATACCAATTATGCATTTGATTGTGGAACCAATCCGGCATTTCACTTCCCGGATAACACATGCCCAGTTCAATCCCCTCTTTATACTGCTATAACATGAAAATCATAGTTATTACTAATGAAAGAGATATAGAGATGTTAGAATTTTAAAAGGAATACTCTGTTACCATGTTAAAATCCATAGTAATTTCTAATGAGATATACAAAGATGTTAGAGTTCTATAAAATAGTTACTCTGATATTTGAAAATTAATTGGACACTACATAGGATTTTACATTTATTTCATTTTGATTCTCTCTAAATACAAATATGGCATTACAAGGCTTTACAAAGAAAATCTAGGATGAACAATTTATTACATTCATAATCAGTTCATCGCTATCCATATCACACTAGCATCTCCCAATGTTTATATATTTAAAACCTACCAACATAGGAGAAATTTATTAAAACTAGAGGAAAATACATGAGATGAAGAAAACAGCCACCAGTAAAACTTGTTAATAGAAAAAGAAACATAAACAAACAATGTCAAGTTTTCATTAAACATGCTTGGAATGTCTTCGAGGCTTGGAATTAATAGGAGATAGAATGTTAAAAGTTGGCAGTAATGATATTAATTAATGAAGAATCTATTAAATTTCTAGATTTTCACCTTTTCTGCTGTTGCCCTATGCTGAATTATTTGTAGTGACTCTGCCAAAATGTTGCTCAATGCTTTCTGATTAAGCTTTGGACTGTTGATAAATGTGCATTTTAATAACGGAACTCCATTCATGCAGCGTTCAGCTACTACTTGTGCAAATTCGGAGGCATCTGGTGATGTTTGGAGCTGCTCGCAATTCATTGCTTCTAAATACTCCAGATTTGGTGGAAATTCTGTTAATGATTGAAGCTTATTGCAATTGTTTACACAAAGCTCTCTCAACATTGAAAGTTGTTTCATGCTTTTCGGTAGACTCCTGAAATCATTTCCACCAAGCTCTAATATTTCCAAGGAGGACAAAGAGCCAATATCTTCAGGAATTTCCATTAGATGGCAGTTATTTAATAATAATTCTCTTAAAGAGCATAATGAACCCGATAAAGATGGAATCTTCAAACCTCTGCATTCAGACAACTGGAATCTTTTAAGTTTCTTCATACCTAACACAGAGGACATTGATAACTCTCTAATTACTGTTCCAGATAAATTAATATCTTCAAGAGAATCCAGTTTACAGATGTTGGCTGAAATAATCTTGAGATTTTCACAATCTGAAAGATCTAAAACAGAAACTCCCGTTAAATTTTCAATTGCCGAGGGAACTTCTTTAATTCCTGTCCGTCTCAAATTTAACTCTTTAATATTCCCTGAAATCTGTGGAAACTTCATGAGATTACTGCAGAAAGAGAGATCAAGAGTTATAAGAGATTCGAAATGAACATTTCTTGCAAATCCTCTTACACTTTTGCATCCCTCTAGAAACAGATAACGAAGGTTTTTGAGACCTTGGATTGATAAGCTAATGTCAAGCAATCTTCTACAATCTTTGAGATTTATAACCTCCAGACATGGGGAATCTGACAAGTCTGGGATCCTAGTGAGGCACTGAGAGCAAGAGAGAATAAGCCGCTTTAATTTTGGGGCATGCTGTAACAAAAGAAGGCAAAAGTAATTAGTTATCTCCAATCTTCATATAATTTATATATATTAAAGGATAAAACATATACCTTTTTTCCTTCCCAAAGTCGTTCAACTTTGCTATGAGAAAGGTTAAGTTCAATAAGATTCTCTAAACTTAAATTTGATGGCAGTACTTTTGAAGGATACCCAACCCAGTGGAGATACCTCAGCTCATCCGGAAGATACTTCAGGCCACGGGGAAGACGCACCAGAGAATAGTTTTCCCATCGGTAGAATTTGAGAAATCTAACATTGTGCATTTTCTTGAAGACTTGAGAATCCAGTTTCAGATTCGTGTTTTGTATTATGGACATATTTAGGAATATGCCTTTAACTGCTTCAGTTCCCTTACAACCAAAATAGAAAGAATAAATTTCAGCATACCATAACAAAGCTTCCTAAAATTTATGAAGAACTGTTTGATTGAAGAAAAAAATCAAGCAAGTTGATTCATCAATGGAGATCTAACATAAGAAACAAAACAAAAATTATTTGGCACTTACAGTATTTCTCTGTAGTACAAGACGGACATCATTTTCATCATGCAACCTACTTCGTTTCCCTGGCTTGTTGGATTCTTCACAAACAATTTCCCAGCCCATTTTTTGCAATAAATCATGCATTTCTATCCTATTGTCAGGTGATGCTGTTATGAGAGACTTATCAATAAGGGCACTAAGTCCAAACTGTGCAGAAAAGTAGCAGCCATTTAGTATATCTATTGTAAAACCTATATTCTCTCCTTTAAAGAAACAAGCAATATCAAGAAATATATCCTTCTCTTCGGTATCTAGTATATCAAAACTAATTCTCAGTAGATTATTAATTTCACGGTTAGAAATCTTATCTAACTTATGCAATGCACTTTTCCATTCTTCTTTGCTCTTTTGATGCAAGGAGGAGCCAACCACTTTAAGAGCCAATGGATTGCCATTGACATAATCTACTACCCTGTCAGTGAACATCATAAAATCCTTAGGAGGATAGTCTTGTTTGAAGGCATATTTGCAAAAGAGTTGAACAGCTTGGTGGTACTTGAATAACTCAACCTTGTATATGAACTCCACTCCATAATTACACAATAATTGTCTATCTCTAGTTGTTATTATAACTCTACTTCCTGGACCCAATCCATTAAGCCCTCCAGTCAAAATTTCTAGTTGTTTCAAGTTATTCACGTCATCAAGAACAATTAAAACCTTTTTTCTTTGGAGCCTGTGCTTGATATATGGGGGTATATTGTGAGTGCCTCCTTCTACCTTTTGTCCTAAAATTTGGGAAAGAGCTCTGTCTCGACTATAATCTAGTCTACCAAACTTTTCTGATTCCCTGACATTTTCTACAAAACAATAACTATCAAATTGATGATAAATTTGGTTAAAAACAGCTCCAGCAATAGTTGTTTTACCTATACCACCCATACCCCAAATTCCAACAACTCGAAGATCTAACATGTCACTGCATAATAATGATTTAACTTTCTCAATGCGTGAATTTATTCCAACCAGGCCTTCAGAATCACTGGAGGTCGATATTTCATTCAATTTATTCGAAACATCTTTGACAATTTCGTTTATAAATCTGGATTCATCACTACAAAATGAAAAGAACAAACAATCATGCAATGAGTCAAAATGAATCACAACTTAAGCAAAATTTATAATATGAAAAATCTTTCCCTTAATTTTTTTCCTCTCTTCCCTTTTGTTTTTCATAAAAGAGTGAATTCCTAAGTTTGCATTATAATGAACAGAAAAGAGACCGTAATTGGATCAGAATTGATAATTTATTAGATTTCATAACAAATCATTGTTAACCAAGTTTGCAAAAGACAAGCTTAGCTTCTCCAAAAATAGAGATTATTAGTCATCTCTGTCATATTCTTATTTGTAGAGATAGCATGGATGATGGATGCTTTATATTTTGATCTGCGTATAACTATTCAGAAGATCAAACTAGTATGCGAAATGATCAAAGTAGTAGAGTTCTTAATTTCATTTGCAAAGTAATAAATAATAAGGACTTATATTAGTTACCAGTAAAATTAAAACTTGTAATTTATGAATGGATGCAGAACAAGAGTTAGATTTACCTAATTATGGAGGAATGCCATCCGGATAGATTGGATGCTTTAGTCAAGGCAGCTCTCCACATCTGCTTCTCCTCTTGAGATACGTTTTCATGGTTAAGAATAGCATCCTCAAAACTCCCCGTTTGCTTCCGTACATCGGATGGATTTACATTATAGAAGACTGGTATAACAATTTGTCCATCTGTTTTCTTACATTCAAGAATCTTTACGAGTTCGCGCAAGCACCATTTGGATGTTGCATAGTGCTTTGAGAAGATGACCACTGAAATATTTGAGTTTTCAATTGTTCTTGAAAGGGTTGGCCAGATTTCATCTCCTTTATCAAGAAAGTCATCAACAAAGAATTCAATTTGTTGACGAGACAAAGCATCACAGAGATGACTTCTAAATGTGCCACGGATGTCTTCACCTCTGAAACTAATGAAGACATCATTCTTTCTCCCACAATTACTGGTAGAAGAACAAGTTGATTGTGAAGCACCCATTGATCAGAACAAATACAAGACTTAATTTGTGCAACAAAAAGTTACTGGAGAGAAGAAAAGGATGTTGAGAGTAGATCATGTGACATTACGATGTATGTAAAGTTCATATATAGAATGAGTTCAACTTTAGTTACTTAGTGATTAAGTATTTCGGTTTCGCCGCCTTTCTTGACTTGTTTTTAATTTTATACTTAGGGGGGTGTATTCAATTAGGATTCTTGAAGACATTTAAAAACATTTTTTAAGTGACGGATTTTCATGGATTTTCATGGATTTCTATAGACTTTTATAAATCCACATGGACTTTTATGGATTTATTTAGACATCTATCTCAGACATTTATGGATTTGTTTAGACATCTATCTCAGACTTTTATGGATTTGTTTAGACATCCATAGATTTTCATGGATTTGTTATCTCTGACTTATCAATAGTAAGCTAATTATAGCTAATTATAAAAAAAAACCTTTGAAGTTGGAATGAGCAAAATTTGATACACCAGTTACTCAAATAAAATTTGACGTGTAATGTATTTTTTATTTTGTCAATAGAACTTTAAATATCTATATATATATATATATATATATATATATTGAAATAAAACTTATAAAAAATATACCAATCACACACACATATATATTAAAAAAAGAAAAGAAAAAAGGAGCGAAATTAATTATGTAAAAACCGCACTCCTCGTTCAAACTTATAAAAAATATACCAATCACACTCCTCTCAATTTCTCTCTTTTTATTTTAACTTTCTCTCATTAAAAGCTAATTTCGCTCACAAATTTGATTTGATTTCTCTTTCTTGTTCTCTACACGGAAATTTGATCGTATAGTTTGAATAAGGTCAAAACAAGTTAAAATATAAAAGTAATTTTATACGATCAAATATGAATTACATTTTAATATACGATTTAATAGTTAAAATATTACATTTTAGTTACATCAGTACGCACTGATCAGAACGGGACCGTATATATAAATTTATTATTATTATTTTATCTTATGTACACGCCCTATTTTTGATTTTTTTGTTCATGCAATATTTGTTTTCTTGTTGATGTTTTTAAAACATTTTGATAAATTTCTTACAAATTGCACGGTAGTGTATATATATTGAGAGAGAACATTTTGATACTGTTGAATATTTTTTTTTTATATTTTTTTTGATATCTTATCTGTGTTTATTTTTACACACCGGATTGAATAAATTATTGCTGCCATAATAAATATATGTTTGGCAGTTTATAATATTAAAGATTAGTCTCATATACGTTAAACAACAAAAGTTAAAATATGTGTTTTATTTTGTGTTGTTTTGACTAATATGATGGTATGAATCTAGTGTGTAAGAGATTTTGTGCTATGACGTGGTTTTGAATCCGTTAGATTGTTGAATAGAATTTTGTGATTGAATTCTTTATTGTTTTCATGTGTGTTGTATCTGGTGATGATTGCTTGACTGAGACACTCCCATGGCGGATTCCGGTGGGATGTAAATCTGTGTTTTAGGTGCAATTTTCACACATGTTGATGAGTCTCACCATGAAGTGGGTCGGTTTACCAAATGGGAATGGGTCGATGGACCTTGAACCAGACCCATGCCCATGTGCAGTTGCACCAGACCTGGGTCACAACCGGGTCGATGGGTTTTTGCACAAAACCCGTGCGATTTGAGGAGACGAACCAGGTCGTTTGTGATCGACCAGCACCCTGGTGCAAATCGATCGTCCTAGACCCATCAGATGAAGTTCGGTCCTCCAAGCGACATGTTTTAGGCATAGATCGAACGTTCTTCTTCTTCTTCATCTCGTACCAGATCCGATTTGCGGATCGATTGGTTTTGGTACGGGAAACTCGCCGAGTTTCTTGCGGTCGGCCGTCGTCGGGAAGCGGTTGCCGCCGTTTTGGTGGTCGAAGGAACAAGGATTGAATGGTGGCCATGAAAGCTAGGGTTTTTGATTGATTTTGCTTTGGGCCACCTTTTGTGAATTAGATATAATATGAGGACTATTTTGCTATTGTCCTAGGCCCTTTTAGAATTAATATAACATTGAGGTATCTATGTGTAATTGGTTATGTGTTGGGGCAGATTTATAATTTCAGGAAATATTTGGGGCCAATTTAATATTATGATACATATAGGGGGCAATTTGAAATTTACCAAAAATCATGAGGCAATTTTTTTAAATTTTCCAATTTTTTTTTTTTTGGTGAGAATAGTTGCAGTTTATAAATAGTTATTATGATTTCGGATGATTATGCTTTCACGTAGTGACTAATCATTAAGTTTTCATAATAATTATTAGTTTTTTTAAAATTATTAATAATTGATAGAATATTCTTGTGAATTGGATGACTATGTCTTCATGTAGTGAACTAGTTATTAAAATTTTGAGAAATTCGTCGGTTATCGATTATTAATGATTTTGATTCAATAATTGATAGAATATTCTCGTGAATTGAATGATTATGTTTTCACGTAGTGACTAATCATTAATATTTTGATAAATTCGTCGGTTATCAATTATTGATGAGGTTAAAATTAATAATCTGTTTCGAATATTCTCGTGAATTGGATGATTATGCTTTCACGTAGTGACTAATCATTTAGATTTTGAGAAATTCGTCGTTAACGATTATTAATTTGGTAAGTTTTAATGATTGATTGAATATTCTTGTGAATTGGATGATAATGCTTTCACGCAGTGACTAATCATTAAGATTTTGAGAAATTCGTCAGTTAACGATTATTAATTTGTTAAGTTTTAATAATTGATAGAATATTCTCCTGAATTTGATGATTATGCTTTCACGTAGTGACTAATCATTAAGATTTTGAGAAATTCGATGGTTATCAATTATTAAATTTGAACTGCAATGATTTAATTATATGCATATGATGGGTGATATTCTTCTCCGTATGAGATTTATCATCTTGAGATATTCACTTATACAATATGTTATGAATGTTAGACACATGTGATGGGTGATGTTCTTCTCCGTAGGAGGTTTATCATTTTGAGGTATTCATTTATATAATGTGATATAAATGTTAGAAATTTTGGAAGTTGCCTTTAATATATTTTCATTTAATTGAATGAAAGTGCCCAACACTTATTGATGCCTATATATTCTATATGCTCACGGATAATATCCTCTCAACATAAATTTAAGAAGGTTATATATTTCTCATTATTTTGTATAATTTTGAAATAGAAATTATGTGTGACCGTGTTGGATTGATTAAGAGAAATAATATAAATTTATGCTGGGTATAATGATATTGGATTTGCAGTTCTTTGTTTACAAATGTATAATCTATAAATTATTATAAAGTTGGATGGTTATATTTTTACGTAGTGGACTAACCATTAAAATTTTATAATGATCTTTTGATAAAATTATATAATCAATTGTGTTTGGAATATTGATGGGGTTGGATGACTAAGTTTGCACGTAGTGAACTAGTTGTTAAGATTCCACAATATTCGTTGGATTATCAATGATTAAGCTTTTGAACTGTAATGAGGTAAAACTATACATGTGTTGATCATCTTCCGAGAGAGTCATCGCATGTGGTAAGTTTTTGTGAGCATTAAAGAATAAAGAGTGTTGTTCATCTCCCAAAGATGTTAATCACTTGTAGGAAAATTTTAACACGTGCGTTGTGGTCGTTGTCCTAAAGATAGGTCAAGATGTTGTGTTGGATTTCCATGGAGGTTAAATTATCATTTGTAATGATTATGGAAATCGGTGTGAGCATGAATATACTGTGTTTTAATTCATTTTAAACACATCTACTATTTCTAAATGCATGTCATTAAGATATTGGTTGAATAACCTTCTTTTTTTTTTTTTTTTTTTTTATGGATTAAATGAGATGCTCCAATTGGTTTTTTAAAGAGAATTGAATAGAAAAACTGAGTATCTATATTTAAACAAGCTATACGTATAAAGCCAGGGAATTGGACTTTAAAACCCGATAATTGGATTTCAAGCCCGGGAATTGGACTTTCAAGCCCGTGAATTTTACTTTCAAGCCTTGGAATTAGACTTCCAAGCCTGGGAATTGGACTTTAAAGCCCATGAATTTTACTTTCAAGCTCTGGAATTAGACTTCCAAGCCTGGGAATTGGACTTTCAAGCTCTGGAATTGGAAATCATGCTCATGTAAGTACGTAACATGACAACACAACGGCAATGCAACCCCAACACAACGCTTCATCCCCACCAAAAAGCATGAGAAACACAAGAACATTCAACAATAATCATCTAGGTCAAACACCTCTATTTCAAACAAATGGCACATATCCAATAAAATGGTCAAAGTTAATCATGCATTGGGTCAATATATGGATTTCAAGCCCGGGAATTGGACTTTCAAGCCCGTGAATTTTACTTTCAAGCCTTGGAATTAGACTTCCAAGCCTGGGAATTGGACTTTAAAGCCCATGAATTTTACTTTCAAGCTCTGGAATTAGACTTCCAAGCCTGGGAATTGGACTTTCAAGCTCTGGAATTGGAAATCATGCTCATGTAAGTACGTAACATGACAACACAACGGCAATGCAACCCCAACACAACGCTTCATCCCCACCAAAAAGCATGAGAAACACAAGAACATTCAACAATAATCATCTAGGTCAAACACCTCTATTTCAAACAAATGGCACATATCCAATAAAATGGTCAAAGTTAATCATGCATTGGGTCAATATATGGATTTCAAGCCCGGGAATTGGACTTTCAAGCCCGTGAATTTTACTTTCAAGCCTTGGAATTAGACTTCCAAGCCTGGGAATTGGACTTTAAAGCCCATGAATTTTACTTTCAAGCTCTGGAATTAGACTTCCAAGCCTGGGAATTGGACTTTCAAGCTCTGGAATTGGAAATCATGCTCATGTAAGTACGTAACATGACAACACAACGGCAATGCAACCCCAACACAACGCTTCATCCCCACCAAAAAGCATGAGAAACACAAGAACATTCAACAATAATCATCTAGGTCAAACACCTCTATTTCAAACAAATGGCACATATCCAATAAAATGGTCAAAGTTAATCATGCATTGGGTCAATATATGTTGCCCCCACCTCATCATTTGGAGGTTGCAAGACATTGTGGAAAAAAAATGTTTATAGAATCAAAGTAAAACTGTGGGCGAGGAGAGTTATGATCTCCTTCAAATTTGATAATATTCTTGTCCCCCTGCAAAAATAATGCATCGAAATATAACATGCTATTGAAGAAATGAAATTGGAAACTAGAAAAATAGAATGCACAAGGAGGATATCTCTCTCTCTCTCTATATATATATAGATATATAGAGAGTGAAAAAAAACATCAAATTGCACGAGATGGAAGTACTGGAGAAATTTACACGTCAATAAAGTGGCCACCATTTTTTATTAAATTGAGATTATTGAAATTCAATACACTTTAACAAAAGCAATTCTCAGAACTTAACTACAACAATATTTTACCAACAAGCTGATCTAATGGTATTCACATAGACTTCCACTACTACAAAACTGGGTTGACCTAGTCTAAATAAATGTTTAGCTGTTTTACCATTTCGACAAGTATGAATTGTAGAGATAAGATGCGCGTGCAAATTAATGCCTTATGCATGTATGATCAAGTATAAATTCTAATAGAACTCTAGCATGCAAAGAAGAGACTTACCACATAAGCTTCAAATATACGATCCGAGTGATGAGGGAGTATAAAATCGTCATCAACTGCATGCCCAAATAAAGCTGGGACAAAGCAAGAATTTGCAGCCTACAACAATACAACAAATAACAAAAAGAAGGATCACTTGTATGCAACAACAAATTAACACAATCATTAACCTTTCAGTTTCATAAATAATTTTTCACAGTTCCCATGAATATTTCGTAACCACTAGTATCACATCCACCAAAAAAGTGAGATGGTCCACAGAAACAAGAGCATGAAAGTATGGTGACTCCCTGAATTTCATGAATTGGAACTAATTACACTTTAAATAGTTTACATAAAGCAACTTTAGAGGTAATCAAACTGATCATATCAGGTGGTTTAACCTATAGGCAAGCATGATCGAATAAACTAATGAAAAAATGTATCATGGTTGATAACCATTTGTTGCTGTCCAGGAGCTCCTCGAAATGTTTACATTCATGGGTATAATTTGCCCAGTATAAACACTGTTTTTGGTCTAAATGTTCTTTATATTAGGAGATAAAAATCACACGTTATACTGTCAATAGAAAAAGAGAAAATGAATGGACTATTACCTAGCTTGGTCTTCGCCTTTCACAGAAGATGCTAGGAACTGTTACAAAAGCAAAATGGAAGAGAACCCTGACACGTAGCTGAAAATGCCGAAAAAGAGCAATCTTAGGACCAGAAATAAGTTAAGACTTGCTTGTTACATTACGACAAGAACCCCCATATACAAGTACAAAAAGAAGCTAAGCACCTAACCAAAATCATCAAACAACTAGCAGGATTTGACAAACAATATACCACAGATCAAGACAAAACTAGTACTATTTGCATATAAATCTAACAAAAGCTATTGCATACCTTGAGTCTGTGCCCAGAATTAATGCAGCAAGCTTTCAGCACCAACTTAATCCTTCAACAAACTAGCAAAGTGTTTTGGATCTAAAGCAAAATTGATTGTGGTATTAATATAGAGAGGTCATTGAATATAACGATAAGAGTAATGTCGTTATAGACATGGATAGAAGGATTAAAAGTTAATTACTCAAGTCCAATACTAGAGAACTCAACCACGGTGTTTCCAGGACCATACTGATCTTTGGTAGAGTAGCAAGATCAAGTAATTGCAATTCAAGTAAGTCATAAAGAAAGCAGCTCATGGCTTTTACATATCAACTAATCAACCTACCATTTCATCAATTCCCTAAACCCATCTAACCTTCGTATGTAAAGATCAATGACCGGTTGTAATGATAATATTTCTCAACTGTTCCGATATTCAAAAGGTCAGTACTGGTGAACATAAACTTTTATCAGCTATCAAAGATTTAAAAAGCACATGGAAAATTTGATTAAAGAAAAAAATATGCCTTTCTGAAACATATTTGTGAATATTTTACTCAACTCTCATATTCTTCAATAACCAAACACAAGGTAAAGAAACTGTGTAGAACAATTACAGGAATCTTTATGCTTTTATGTTTATGCACTAAAACCCATCACCCACGTATCAATAGAACATGCAATATCTTAGAAACAGAAATGATTTATACCTGTGATCCTTCAGGCTGTCATGTTATCAATACAAATGCTGGAAACACGATCCACAATAACATTATCATCAATAAATGAAAAAATATGCGGAAGAGAAAAATTATAACAAACAACAAGAAGTTGGAAAACAAGAGAAAAAGGAAAGTGAGAGAAAGAAAAAACAAATCCAGTTACATTATTTAATATAAAGTAAATCCTCATAGAGGTTTAAGATCAAAACAGTACAAATATATTGAAAGAGAAAAATAAATAAACAAGCAAACATTCAAGAGAGAGAGAAGGAAGGAGAGGCAGAGTAAATAACAAGAAGCAAAAGCTTAAGACTTCAAACCCAAAATGCAAGCAGAATGAACCAGGAACAACATAATTTGTCATTTAATTTCTAGAAGAAAAAAATGCATGCAAGAATATGCAAAATATAGTTTCACTTGTTTCAATTTTAGAGTTTTGTAAATGGCCAAGAAGATTGATTATCCAAGAGATTTATTTATCCTCCGAATAAAGCAAAAAAATCAAAACTTAAGTTTTTAACAAATAAAGCCTATTTCAAATAAAGAAAGATATAGAATTTTATCTGGGCAAGTTCCAAATGAGAGATTGAATATCCGAAACACTAATTTCTCTGCCAAACAGAGCTTCTACATGCTAGACTTAATGTATAAGATTATCAGCCGGAAGACTGTCTAAAATAGCTGCGATTTACGAGCTTCTTTGCATCCTAATTTACTCAATTGAATCGAAAACAATCAAGAATGGGTGCCATAAAAGGTTTAGATTGCACTTAGCTTTGCCATCTTCAAATTAACCAATTGACATCCAACTTTGCCATTCAATTGTGTAAAATTAACCTTCGGAAAGAGTGTAAACCAATTGGTTAATTGAAGATGGCAAAGCTAAGTACCAAGAAGTAAGTCGATGAATAAATTCCAGAGGACCTCATGCATTTATCATACAACAAAAATGATAAGTTTTGACTTGAGATGAAATTTGTGAAATTCTATTACCTTTTGGGATATCATCCTAGATTAAGTTTTGACTTGATCAAACAAATTAAACAAAAAGAGAAAAACAATATTAACAACTCACTTTCAATTACAATAATTAAAAAAAAAAACAAAATTTGAAAATGTGTTAAATCATCCTACATTACTAAGAGATTTGATAGTTCAAATTATAGCAATAATGTTAGATGATGTTAATGTATGCACTAAAAAGATTGAAAAAGTATATAAAAACCTCAAATTTATTCTTTCAAATACTTGAAATTGTACATTTTGCCTTGAATGAATAAATATAGTATTTGTTATTCATTTTTGGATCTTTAACATGTGCCCTTAGAGGACCCTAATTGTAAGAACAAGTTAAGAGTTACTTACACTGTAAATATTGCAGATGAAATGCCAAGTGAATCAAGCGCATCAATTTAGTTTGGTGCAAATTATCTTAATAGGATGTGGTTCCATTTCCTCATCATCAGATGAAATAACAATTAAGTCATTTTTTGTTCCACTTGTGCTGGCCTCATCACCCAATCTCCTACTTACATGGTACTCTTCATTCATTGCTTCTCTAAGATCTTGATTGGTGGCACTGGGTTTGTCAAGAGCAATGCAGGGTTGGGTTACGTAGGACTCTGCAAATATTGGATATACCCCACAATGTTTCACTTGATACGTTTCGCCAAAACATGGAGGGCCGAACACAACTGTACAATCTGTGAAGCCATCCTTAAGTAGCTCAAGATGTGAACAGTCATGATACCCTAATACAACATGGTCCGAGTTGATGGATCGTCCGTTGTAATACTCTCTATAAGTGCAGAGGAGCAAAGAGCCATCAAGTTCAAATGGTGTACCATGATTGGTTTTAATATGGCACTTATAAGGGAGAGTCATATAATAATAGTCTTCACAACCATATCCCTTAAAATCAACAACGGCACATAAAGCCAATCCCAGGAACTTACGGTTATACCAATTATGCAGAGGTATTTCCATTTGATTGTGGAACCAATCCGGCATTTCACTTCCCGGATAACACATGACCAGATCAATCAACTTTTTATACTGCTATAACATGAAAATCATAGTTATTACTAATGAAAGAGATATAGAGATGTTAGAATTTTAAAAGGAATACTCTGTTACCATGTTAAAATCCATAGTAATTTCTAATGAGATATACAAAGATGTTAGAGTTCTATAAAATAGTTACTCTGATATTTGAGAATTAATTGGACACTACATAGGAGATATATAATTGTAAGAGTGGAGAGAGAACTCAACGGATTTTACATTTATTTCATTTTGATTCTCTCTAAATACAAATATGGCATTACAAGGCTTTATAAAGAAAATCTAGGATGACGAATTTATTGCATTCATAATCAGTTCATGTATATTATCTTCTATGTGTATATCTATCATGAATAAAGTTCATCGCTATCCATATCACACTAGCTTCTCCCAATGTTTATATATTTAAAACCTACCAACATAGGAGAAATTTATTAAAACTAGAGGAAAATACATGAGATGAAGAAAACAGCCACCAGAAAAACAATGTCAAGTTTTCATTAAACATGCATTAAAACTAGAGGAATGTCTTCGAGGCTTGGCATTAATAGTAGATAGAATGTTAAAAGTTGGCAGTAATGATATTAATTAATGAAGAATCTATTAAATTTCTGGATTTTCACCTTTTCTGCTGTTGCCCTATGCTGAATTATTTGTAGCGGCTCTGCCAAAATGTTGCTCAATGCTTTCTGATTAAGCTTTGAACTGTTCATATATATGCAGTGTAAATACGGAACTCCATTCCTGCAGCGTTCAGCTACTACTTGTGCAAATTCGGAGGCATCTGGTGGTGTTTGGAGCTGCTCGCAATTCATTGCTTCTAAATACCCCAGATTTGGTGGAAGTTCTGTTAATGATTGAAGCTCATTGCAATCGTTTACATAAAGCTCTGTCAACATTGAAAGTTGTTTCATGCTTTTCGGTAGACTCCCGAAATCATTTCCATCAAGCTCTAATCTTTCCAAGGAGGACAAACAGCCAATATCTTCAGGAATTTCCATTAGATGGCAGTTATTTAATAATAATTCTGTTAAAGAGCATAATAAACCCGATAAAGGTGGAATCTTCAAACCTCTGCGTTCAGACAACTGTAATCTTTTAAGTTTCTTCATACCTAACACATAGGACATTGATACCTCTCTAATTACTGTTCCAGATAAAATAATATCTTCAAGAGAATCCAGTTTACAGATGTTGGCTGAAATAATCTTGAGATTTTTACAATCTGAAAGATCTAAAACAGAAACTCCCGTTAGATTTTCAATTGCCGAGGGAACTTCTTTAATTCCTGTCTGTCTCAAATTTAACTCTTTAATATTCCCTGAAACCTGTGGAAACTTCATGAGATTACTGCAGAAAGAGAGATCAAGAGTTATAAGAGATTCGAAATGAACATTTTTTGCAAATCCTCTGAGACTTTTGCATCCCTCCAGATACAGAAAACGAAGGTTTTTGAGACCTTGGATTGATATGCTAATGTCAAGCAATCTTCTACAATCTTTGAGATTTATAACCTCCAGACATGGGGAATCTGACAAGTCTGGGATCCTAGTGAGGTACCAAGAGTAAGAAAGAATAAGCCGCTTTAATTTTGGGGCATGCTGTAACAAAAGAGGGCAAAAGTACTAGAATAAGTAATTAGTTATCTTAAGTAATTAGTTAGTAATAAGTACTAGAATAAGTAAAGTACTATAATTTATATTAAAGGATAAAACATATACCTTTTTTCCTTCCCAAAGTCGTTCAACTTCGCTATAAGAAAGGTTAAGTTCAATAAGATTCTCTAAACTGAAATTTGATGGCAGTACTCTTGAACAATACCCAACCCAGTGGAGATACCTCAACTCATCCGGAAGATACTTCAGGCCACAGGGAAGCACCGGACGATAGTTTACCCATCGATAGAATTTGAGAAATCTAACATTATGCATTTTCTCGAAGACTTGAGAATCCAGTTCCAGATTCGTGTTTTGTATTGTGGACATATTTAGGAATATGCCTTTAACTGCTTCAGTTCCCTTACAACCAAAATATAAAGAACAAATTTCAGCATACCATAACAAAGCTTCCTAAAATTTATGAAGAACTGTTTTAATTCATCAATGGAGATCTAACATAAAAAAACAAAACAAAAATTATTTGGCACTTACAGTATTTCTCTGGAGTACAAGACGGACATCATTTTCATCATGCAACCTACTTCGTTCCCCTGGCCTATTGGATTCTTCACAAACAATTTCCCAACCCATTTTTTGCAATAAATCATGCATTTTTATCCTATTGTTGGGTGATGCTGTTATGAGAGACTTATCAATAAGGGCACTAAGTCCAAACTGTGCAGAAAAGTAGCAGCCATTTAGCATATCTGTTATAAAATCTCTAGTCTCTCCTTTAAAGAAACAAGCAATGTCAAGAAATATATCCTTCTCTTCGGTATCTAGTATATCAAAACTAATTCTTAGTAAATTATTAATTTCACGGTTAGAAATCTTATCTAACTTATGCAATGCACTTTTCCATTCTTCTTTGCTCTTTCGATGCAAGGAGGAGCCAACCACTTTCAGAGCCAATGGATTGCCATTGGCATAATCTACTACCTTGTCAGTGAGCATCATAAAATCCTCAAGAGGATAGTCTTGTTTGAAGGCATATTTGCAAAAGAGTTGAATAGCTTGGTGGTACTGGAATAACTCAACCTCGTATATGAACTCCACTCCATAATTACACAATAATTGTCTATCTCTAGTTGTTATTATAACTCTACTTCCTGGACCCAATCCATTAAGCCCTCCAGTCAAAATTTCTAGTTGTTTCAAGTTATTCACGTCATCAAGAACAATTAAAACCTTTTTTCTTTGGAGCCTATGCTTGATATATGGGGGTATATTGTGAGTGCCTCCTTCTACCTTTTGTCCTAAAATTTGGGAAAGAGCTGTGTCTCGACTATAAACTAGTCTACCAAACTTTTCTGATTCCCTGACATTTTCTACAAAACAATAACCTTCAAATTGATGATAAATTTGGTCAAAAACAGCTCCAGCAATAGTTGTTTTACCTATTCCACCCATACCCCAAATTCCAACAACTCGAAGATCTAACATGTCACTGCATAATAATGATTTAACTTTCTCAATGCGTGAATTTATTCCAACCAGGCCTTCAGAATCACTTGAGGTCGATATTTCATTCAATTTCTTCGAAACATCTTTGACAATTTCGTTTATAAATCTGGATTCATCACTACAAAATGAAAAGAACAAACAATCATGCAATGAGTCAAAATGAATCACAACTTAAGCAAAATTTATAATATGAAAAATCTTTCCCTTAATTTTTTTCCTCTCTTCACTTTGGATTTTCATAAAAGAGTGAATTCCTAAGTTTGCATTATAATGAACAGAAAAGAGACCGTAATTGGATCAGAATTGATAATTCATTAGATTTCATAACAAATCATTGTTAACCAAGTTTGCAAAAGACAAGCTTAGCTTCTCCAAAAATAGAGATTATTAGTCATCCCTGTCATATTCTTATTTGCAGAGATAGCATGGATGATGGATGCTTTATATTTTGATCTGCGTATAACTATTCAGAAGATCAAACTAGTATGCGAAATGATCAAAGTATTAGAGTTCTTAATTTCATTTGCAAAGTAATAAATAATAAGGACTTATATTAGTTACCAGTAAAATTAAAACCTGTAATTTATGAATGGATGTAGAACAAGAGTTAGATTTACCTAATTACGGAGGAATCCCATCCAGATAGATTGGATGCTTTAGTCAAGGCAGCTCTCCACATCTGCTTCTCCTCTTGAGATACGTTTTCATGGTTAAGAATAGCATCCTCAAAACTCCCCGTTTGCTTCCGTACATCGGATGGATTTACATTATAGAAGACTGGTATAACAATTTGTCCATCTGTTTTCTTACATTCAAGAATCTTTACGAGTTCGCGCAAGCACCATTTGGATGTTGCATAGTGCTTTGAGAAGATGACCACTGAAATAGTTGAGTTTTCAATTGTTCTTGAAAGGGTTGGCCAGATTTCATCTCCTTTATCAAGAAAGTCATCAACAAAGAATTCAATTTGTTGACGAGCCAAAGCATCACAGAGATGACTTCTAAATGTGCCACGGATGTCTTCACCTCTGAAACTAATGAAGACATCATTCTTTCTCCCACAATTACTGGTAGAAGAACAAGTTGATTGTGAAGCACCCATTGATCAGAACAAATACAAGACTTAATTTGTGCAACAAAAAGTTACTGGAGAGAAGAAAAGGATGTTGAGAGTAGGTCATGTGACATTACGATGTATGTAAAGTTCATATATAGAATGAGTTCAACTTTAGTTACTTAGTGATTAAGTATTTCGGTTTCGCCGCCTTTCTTGACTTGTTTTTAATTTTATACTTAGAATGACTTGTTTAAGGATGTTTAAGGAATCTTTTCTTATTTGTCTGTCGTTTCTTCACTTTATGCAGAGGAGAAAATGGCTCCTTCCTTGATGGGGACCGGCTACCATACGCAGTAAAATATATAGGTATCATACCATGTCATCCATCAATTAATTATTACCATTGGATGAAGGAAAAAGTTACTCCAACGGTTAAAAAAATTAATGTATTAAAATACAATTAAAATAGGCAACCCATGTAACCGATCGCTCTCTCTACTCTTATCTCACGAACGAACCCAATTCCCAATTCTCGTTCACTCTCTCCTATGTCACCCCATTGCAGATGGAGCTCAATCTCCTCCACAAGCAATTTTTCAACTTTCTTTTTTTGGGAAACATATGTAAGATTTTTATAAAATTGTGAGAAACATATGACATTATATTTTGAGTTTATGAAAACCGAATTGATTGGGGTGTTTAAGTAAGAGAGAGTTGATCGGATAAAGCCCGTTATTAATGTGATCAATATTTGTTGGGCTTGGTGCACCTTAACTACATTATATATATGTAGGATATGGTATGGGCTATTGTATATGTGTGGGCCTAGTATTCCTTTTAGGACTAGCCATCTTATTAGGGTTGAGAATCATTTATGGGTTAGGATTCTAGCAAGTTATATACTATTTATAGGGGGTCCGTACTCTCGCTCATGTATCACACAGTGATTCAGAATAAAAGTAACCTCTCCATTGGGTTATCTGAAGTAAGGTGAGAAGAGAGTAGAAGACTTCCTATTGTTTTCTTTTGTTTTCTTTTCAGGTTATTGTGCTTGTGCTATCATGGATTCTAGTTTCCGCTGCGCTTCCAGGTACGCATCTATTCATACTTATGCATACAATACGAGATCTAATTATATTTATATATAATGCTTACAGTGGTATCAAAGCCGCTCGCATTGTTGCATAAGTTGAATATTTTTTTTTATATTTTTCTTGATATCTTATCTGTGTTTATTTTTACACACCGGATTGAATAAATTATTGCTGCCATAATAAATATATGTTTGGCAGTTTATAATATTAAAGATTAGTCCCATATACGTTAAACAACAGAAGTTAAAATATGTGTTTTATTTTGTGTTGTTTTGACTAATATGTGGAAGAGATTTTGTGCTATGACGTGTGGTTTTGAATCCGTTAGACTGATAATAAACAAAATAAATAATTTATGAGGAAAATTATTTCGTAAGCATAGAATTTTGAAAATTGTTAAATTATTTCGAAAATTATTGTTGAATAGAATTTTGTGATTGAATTCTTTATTGTTTTCATGTGTGTTGTATCTGGTGATTGCTTGACTGAGACACTCCCATGGCGGATTCCGGTGGGATGTAAATCTGTGTTTTAGGTGCAATTTTCACACATGTTGATCAGTCTCACCATGAAGCGGGTCGGTTCACCAAATGGGAACGGGTCGATGGTCCTCGAACCAGACCCATGCCCATGTGCAGTTGCACCAGACCTGGGTCACAACCGGGTCGATGGGTTTTCGCACAAAACCCGTGCGATTTGAGGAGACGAACCAGGCCGTTTGTGATCGACCAGTACCCTAGTGCAAATCGATCGTCCTAGACCCATCAGATGAAGTTCGGTCGTCCAAGCGACGTGTTTTAGGCATAGATCGAACGTTCTTCTTCTTCTTCTCGTACCAGTTCCGATTTGCGGATCGATTGGTTTTGGTCCGGGAAACTCGCCGAGTTTCTTGCGGTCGGCCGTCGTCGGCAAGCGGTTGCCGCCGTTTTGGTGGTCGAAGGAACAAGGATTGAATGGCGGCCATGAAAGCTAGGGTTTTTGATTGATTTTGCTTTGGGCCACCTTTTGTGAATTAGATATAATATGAGGACTGTTTTGCTATTGTCCTAGGCCCTTTTAGAATTAATATAACATTGAGGTATCTATGTGTAATTGGTTATATGTTGGGGAAAATTTTTAATTTCAGGAAATATTTGGGGCCAATTTAATATTATGATAAATATAGGGGACAATTTGAAATTTACCAAAATCATGAGGCAATTTTTTAAAATTTTCCAATTTTTTTTTTTGGTGAGAATAATTGTGGTTTATAAATAGTTATTATGATTTCAGATGATTATGCTTTAACGTAGTGACTAATCATTAACTTTTCATAATAATTATTAGTTTGTTTAAAATTATTAATAATTGATAGAATATTTTTGTGAATCGGATGGCTATGTCTTCATGTAGTGAACTAGTCATTAAGATTTTGAGAAATTCATCGGTTCTCGATTATTAATGATTTTGATTCAATAATTGATAGAATATTCTCGTTAATTGAATGATTATGTTTTCACGTAGTGACTAATCATTAAGATTTTGAGAAATTCGTCGGTTATCCATTATTGATAAGGTTAAAATTAATAATCTGTTTTGAATATTCTCGTGAATTGGATGATTATGCTTTCACGTAGTGACTAATCATTTAGATTTTGAGAAATTCGTCGTTAACGATTATTAAGTTGGTAAGTTTTAATGATTGATTGAATATTCTCGTGAATTGGATGATTATTCTTTCACGTAGTGACTAATCATTAAGATTTTGAGAAATTCGTCAGTTAACGATTATTAATTTGTTAAGTTTTAATAATTGAAAGAATATTCTCGTGAATTTGATGATTATGCTTTCACGTAGTGACTAATCATTAAGATTTTGAGAAATTCGCTGGTTATCAATTATTAAATTTGAACTGCAATGATTGAATTATATGCATATGATGGGTGATATTCTTCTCCGTATGAGGTTTATCATCTTGAGGTATTCACTTATACAATATGTTATGAATATTAGACACATGTGATGTGTGATGTTCTTCTCCGTAGGAGGTTCATCATCTTGAGGTATTCATTTATATAATGTGATATAAATGTTATAAATGTTGGAAGTTGCCTTTAATATATTTTCATTTAATTGAATGAAAGTGCCCAACACTTAATGATGCCTATATATTCTATATGCTCACGGATAATATCCTCTCAACATAAATTTAAGAAGGTTATATATTTCTCATTATTTTGTATAATTTTGAAATAGAAATTATGTGTGACCGTGTTGGATTGATTAAGAGAAATAATATAAATTTATGTTGGGTATAATGATATTGGATTTGCAGTTCTTTGTTACAAATGTAAAATCTATAAATTATTATAAAGTTGGATGGTTATATTTTTACGTAGTGGACTGACCATTAAAATTTTATAATGATCTTTTGATAAAATTATATAATCGTGTTTGGAATATTGATGAGGTTGGATGACTAAGTTTGCACGTAGTGAACTAGTCGTTAAGATTCCACAATATTCGTTGGATTATCAATAATTAAGCTTTTGAACTACAATGAGGTAAAACTATACATGTGTAGATCATCTTCCAAGAGAGTCATCACATGTGGTAAGTTTTTGTGAGCATCAAAGAATAAAGAGTGTTGTTCATCTCCCAAAAATGTTAATCACTTGTAGGAAAGTTTTAACATGTGCGTTGTGGTCTTTATCCTAGAGATAGGTCAAGATGTTGTGTTGGATTTCTATGGAGGTTAAATTATCATTTGTAATGATTATGGAAATCGGTGTAAGCATAAATATACTATGTTTTATTTCATTTTAAACACATCTACTATTTCTAAATGCATGTCATTAAGATATTGGTTGAATGACCTTTTTTTTTTTATTTATGGATTAAATGAGAGGCTCCAATTGGTTTTTTAAAGAGAATTGAATAGGAAAACTGAGTATCTATATTTAAACAAGCTATACATATAAAGCCAGGGAATTGGACTTTAAAACCCGGGAACTGGACATTCAAGCCCATGAATTTTACTTTCAAGCCTTGGAATTAGACTTTCAAGCCTGGGAATTGGACTTTAAAGCCCATGAATTTTACTTTCAAGCTCTGGAATTAGACTTCCAAGCCTTGGAATTGGACTTTCAAGCTCTTGAATTGGAAATCATGCTCATGTAAGTATGTAACATGACAACACAACGGCAATGAAACCCCAACACAATGCTTCATCCCCACCAAAAAACAGAAACACAAGAACATTCAACAATAATCATCTAGCTCAAACACCTCTATTTCAAACAAATGCCACATATCCAATAAAATGGTCAAAGTTAATCATGCATTGGGTCAATATATGTTGCCCCCACCTCATCATTTGGAGGTTGCAAGACATTGTGGAAAAAAAATGTTTATAGAATCAAAGTAAAACTGTGGGCGAGGAGAGTTATGATCTCCTTCAAATTTGAAAATATTCTTGTCCCCCCTGCAAAAATAGTGCATCGAAATATAACATGCTATTGAAGAAATGAAATTGGAAACTAGAAAAATAGAATGCACAAGGTGGATATCTCTCTCTCTATATATATATAGATAGATATATAGAGAGAGAGAAAAAGCATCAAATTGCACAAGACAGAAGTAATGGAGAAATTTGCACGTCAATAAAGTGGCCACCATTTTTTATTAAATTGAGATGATTGAAATTCAATACACTTTCTCTCAAAAAGATCAGAAAAAATAGCATAACAAAAGCAATTCTTAGAACTTAACTACAACAATATTTTACCAACAAGCTGATCTAATGGTATTCACATAGACTTCCCAAGTATAACATGTTAAGAATTTGAGTCCACCACTACAAAACTGGGTTGACCTAGTCTAAATAAATGTTTAGCTGTTTTACCATTTCGACAAGGATGAATTGTAGAGATAAGATGCGCGTGCAAATTAATGCCTTATGCATGTATGATCAAGTATAAATTCTAATAGAACTCTAGCATGCAAAGAAGAGACTGACCACATAAGCTTCAAATATATGATCCGAGTGATGAGGGAGTATAAAATCGTCATCAACTGCATGCCCAAATAAAGCTGGGACAAAGCAAGAATTTGTAGCCTACAACAATACAACAAATAACAAAAAGAAGGATCACTTGTATGCAACAACAAATTAACACAATCATTAACCTTTCAGTTTCATAAATAATTTTTCACAGTTCCCATGAATATTTCGTAACCACTAGTATCACATCCACCAAAAAAGTGAGATGGTCCACAGAAACAAGAGCATGAAAGTATGGTGACTCCCTGAATTTCATGAATTGGCACTAATTACACTTTAAATAGTTTACATAAAGCAACTTTAGAGGTAATCAAACTGATCATATCAGGTGGTTTAACCTATAGGCAAGCATGATCGAATAAACTAATGAAAAAATGTATCATGGTTGATAACCATTTGTTGCTGTCCAGGAGCTCCTCGAAATGTTTACGTTCATGGGTATAATTTGCCCAGTATAAACACTGTTTTTGGTCTAAATGTTCTTTATATTAGGAGATAAAAATCACACGTTATACTGTCAATAGAAAAAGAGAAAATGAATGGACTATTACCTAGCTTGGTCTTCGCCTTTCACAGAAGATGCTAGGAACTGTTACAAAAGCAAAATGGAAGAGAACCCTGACACGTAGCTGAAAATGCCGAAAAAGAGCAATCTTAGGACCAGAAATAAGTTAAGACTTGCTTGTTACATTACGACAAGAACCCCCATAGACAAGTACAAAAAGAAGCTAAGCACCTAACCAAAATCATCAAACAACTAGCAGGATTTGACAAACAATATACCACAGATCAAGACAAACTAGTACTATTTGCATATAAATCTAACAAAAGCTATTGCATACCTTGAGTCTGTGCCCAGAATTAATGCAGCAAGCTTTCAGCACCAACTTAATCCTTCAACAAACTAGCAAAGTGTTTTGGATCTAAAGCAAAATTGATTGTGGTATTAATATAGAGAGGTCATTGAATATAACGATAAGAGTAATGTCATTATAGACATTGATAGAAGGATTAAAAGTTACTCAAGTCCAATACTAGAGAACTCAACCACGGTGTTTCCAGGACCATACTGATCTTTGGTAGAGTAGCAAGATCAAGTAATTGCAATTCAAGTAAGTCATAAAGAAAGCAGCTCATGGCTTTTACACATCAACTAATCAACCTACCATTTCATCAATTCCCTAAACCCATCTAACCTTCGTATGTAAAGATCGATGACTGGTTGTAATGATAATATTTCTCAACTGTTCCGATATGCAAAAGGTCAGTACTGGTGAACATAAACTTTTATCAGCTATCAAAGATTAAAAGCACATGGAAAATTTGATTAAAGAAAAAAATATGCCTTTCTGAAACATATTTGTGAATATTTTACTCAACTTTCCCTCATATTCTTCGATAACCAAACACAAGGTAAAGAAACTGTGTAGAACAATTACAGGAATATTTATATGCTTTTATGTTTTATGCACTAAAACCCATAACCCAAGTTTTCATTAAACATGTTTGGAATGTCTTGGAGGCTTGGCATTAATAGTAGATAGAATGTTAAAAGTTGGCAGTAATGATATTAATTAATGAAGAATCTATTAAATTTCTAGATTTTCACCTTTTCTGCTGTTGCCCTATGCTGAATTATTTGTAGTGACACTGCCAAAATGTTGCTCAATGCTTTCTGATTAAGCTTTGAACTGTTCATATATATGCAGTGTAAATACGGAACTCCATTCCTGCAGCGTTCAGCTACTACTTGTGCAAATTCGGAGGCATCTGGTGGTGTTTGGAGCTGCTCGCAATTCATTGCTTCTAAATACCCCAGATTTGGTGGAAGTTCTGTTAATGATTGAAGCTCATTGCAATCGTTTACATAAAGCTCTGTCAACATTGAAAGTTGTTTCATGCTTTTCGGTAGACTCCCGAAATCATTTCCATCAAGCTCTAATCTTTCCAAGGAGGACAAACAGCCAATATCTTCAGGAATTTCCATTAGATGGCAGTTATTTAATAATAATTCTGTTAAAGAGCATAATAAACCCGATAAAGGTGGAATCTTCAAACCTCTGTGTTCAGACAACTGTAATCTTTTAAGTTTCTTCATACCTAACACATAGGACATTGATACCTCTCTAATTACTGTTCCAGATAAATTAATATCTTCAAGAGAATCCAGTTTACAGCTGTTGGCTGAAATAATCTTGAGATTTTTACAATCTGAAAGATCTAAAACAGAAACTCCCGTTAGATTTTCAATTGCCGAGGGAACTTCTTTAATTCCTGTCTGTCTCAAATTTAACTCTTTAATATTCCCTGAAACCTGTGGAAACTTCATGAGATTACTGCAGAAAGAGAGATCAAGAGTTATAAGAGATTCGAAATGAACATTTTTTGCAAATCCTCTGAGACTTTTGCATCCCTCCAAATACAGAAAACGAAGGTTTTTGAGACCTTGGATTGATAAGCTAATGTCAAGCAATCTTCTACAATCTTTGAGATTTATAACCTCCAGACATGGGGAATCTGACAAGTCTGGGATCCTAGTGAGGTACCAAGAGTAAGAAAGAATAAGCCGCTTTAATTTTGGGGCATGCTGTAACAAAAGAAGGCAAAAGTACTAGAATAAGTAATTAGTTATCTCCAATCTTCATATAATTTATTTATTAAAGGATAAAACATATACCTTTTTTCCTTCCCAAAGTCGTTCAACTTTGCTATGAGAAAGGTCAAGTTCAATAAGATTCTCTAAACTTAAATTTGATGGCAGTACTTTTGAAGGATACCCAACCCAGTGGAGATACCTCAACTCATCCGGAAGATACTTCAGGCCATGGGGAAGACGCACCGGAGAATAGTTTTCCCATTGGTAGAATTTGAGAAATCTAACATTGTACATTTTCTCGAAGACTTGAGAATCTAGTTCCAGATTCGTGTTTTGTATCATGGACATATTTAGGAATATGCCTTTAACTGCTTCAGTTCCCTTACAACCAAAATATAAAGAATAAATTTCAGCATACCATAACAAAGCTTCCTAAAATTTATGAAGAACTGTTTTAATTCATCAATGGAGATCTAACATAAGAAACAAAACAAAAATTATTTGGCACTTACAGTATTTCTCTGGAGTACAAGACGGACATCATTTTCATCATGCAACCTACTTCGTTCCCCTGGCCTGTTGGATTCTTCACAAACAATTTCCCAACCCATTTTTTGCAATAAATCATGCATTTCTATCCTATTGTCGGGTGATGCTGTTATGAGAGACTTATCAATAAGGGCACTAAGTCCAAACTGTGCAGAAAAGTAGCAGCCATTTAGTATATCTATTGTAAAACCTATCTTCTCTCCTTTAAAGAAACAAGCAAGGTCATGAAATATGTCCTTCTCTTCGGTATCTAGTATATCAAAACTAATTCTCAGTAGATTATTAACTTCACGGTTAGAAATCTTATCTAACTTATGCAATGCACTTTTCCATTCTTCTTTGCTCTTTCGATGCAAGGAGGAGCCAACCACTTTCAGAGCCAATGGATTGCCTTTGGCATAATTTACTACCCTGCCAGTGAACATCATCAAATCCTCAGGAGGATAGTCTTGTTTGAAGGCATATTTGCAAAAGAGTTGAACAGCTTGGTGGTACTTGAATAACTCAACCTCGTATATGAACCCCACTCCATAATTACACAATAATTGTCTATCTCTAGTTGTTATTATAACTCTACTTCCTGGACCCAATCCATTAAGCCCTCCAGTCAAAATTTCTAGTTGTTTCAAGTTATTCACGTCATCAAGAACAATTAAAACCTTTCTTCTTTGGAGCCTATGCTTGATATATGGGGGTATATTGTGAGTGCCTCCTTCTACCTTTTGTCCTAAAATTTGGGAAAGAGCTCTGTCTCGACTATAATCTAGTCTACCAAACTTTTCTGATTCCCTGACATTTTGTACAAAACAATAACCTTCAAATTGATGATAAATTTGGTCAAAAACAGCTCCAGCAATAGTTGTTTTACCTATACCACCCATACCCCAAATTCCAACAACTCGAAGATCTAACATGTCACTGCATAATAATGATTTAACTTTCTCAATGCGTGAATTTATTCCAACCAGGCCTTCAGAATCACTTAAGGTCGATATTTCATTCAATTTCTTCGAAACATCTTTGACAATTTCGTTTATAAATCTGGATTCATCACTACAAAATGAAAAGAACAAACAATCATGCAATGAGTCAAAATGAATCACAACTTAAGCAAAATTTATAATATGAAAAATCTTTCCCTTAGTTTTTTTCCTCTCTTCACTTTGGATTTTCATAAAAGAGTGAATTCCTAAGTTTGCATTATAATGAACAGAAAAGAGACCGTAATTGGATCAGAATTGATAATTCATTAGATTTCATAACAAATCATTGTTAACCAAGTTTGCAAAAGACAAGCTTAGCTTCTCCAAAAATAGAGATTATTAGTCATCTCTGTCATATTCTTATTTGCAGAGACAGCATGGATGATGGATGCTTTATATTTTGATCTGCGTATAACTATTCAGAAGATCAAACTAGTATGCGAAATGATCAAAGTATTAGAGTTCTTAATTTCATTTGCAAAGTAATAAATAATGACTTATATTAGTTACCAGTAAAATTAAAACTTGTAATTTATGAATGGATGTAGAACAAGAGTCAGATTTACCTAATTACGGAGGAATCCCATCCCGATAAATTGGATGCTTCAGTCAAGGCAGCTCTCCACATCTGCTTCTCCTCTTGAGATACGTTTTCATGGTTAAGAATAGCATCCTCAAAACTCCCCGTTTGCTTCCGTACATCGGATGGATTTACATTATAGAAGACTGGTATAACAATTTGTCCTTCTGTTTTCTTACATTCAAGAATCTTTACGAGTTCACGCAAGCACCATTTGGATGTTGCATAGTGCTTTGAGAAGATGACCACTGAAATATTTGAGTTTTCAATTGCTCTTGAAAGGGTTGGCCAGATTTCATCTCCTTTATCAAGAGAGTCATCAACAAAGAATTCAATTTGTTGACGAGACAAAGCATCACAGAGATGACTTCTAAATGTGCCACGGATGTCTTCACCTCTGAAACTAATGAAGACATCATACTTTCTCCCACAATTAGTCGTAGAAGAACAAGTTGATTGTGAAGCACCCATTGGTCAGAACAAATACAAGACTTAATTTGTGCAACAAAAAATTACTGGAGAGAAGAAAAGGATGTTGAGAGTAGATCATGTGACATTACAATGTATGTAAAGTTCATATATAGAATGAGTTCAACTTTAGTTACTTAGTGATCAAGTATTTCGGTTGAGGGAATCTTTTCATTTTTCTCTGTCGTTTCTTCACTTTATGCAGAGGAGAGATTAAATAGCAGTGGGAATAGGAGAAAATGGCTCCTTCCTTGATGGGGACCGGCTACCATATGCAGTAAAATATATAGGTATCATACCATGTCATCCATCAATTAATTATTACCATTGGATGAAGGAAAAAGTTACTCCAACGGTTAAAAAAATTAATGTATTAAAATACTATTAAAATAAGCAACCCATAGAACCAGTCACTCTCTCTACTCTTATCTCATGAACTAACCCAATTCCCAATTCTCTTTCACTCTCTCCTCTGTCACCCCATTGCAGATGGAGCTCAATCTCCTCCACAAGCAATTTTTCAACTTTCTTTTTTTGGGAAACATATGTAAGATTTTTATAAAATTGTAAGCAACATATGATATTATATTTTGAGTTTATGAAAACCGAATTGATTGGGGTGTTTCAGTAAGAGAGAGTTGACCGGATAAAGCCCGTTATTAATGTGATCAATATTTGTTGGGCTTGGTGCACCTTAACTACATTATATATATGCAGGATATGGTATGGGCTATTATATATGTGTGGGCCTAATATTCCTTGTAGGACTAGCCATCCTATTAGGGTTGAAAATCCTTTATGGGTTAGAATTCTAGTAAGTTATACTATTTGTAGGGGGTCCCTACTCTCGCTCATGTATCACACAGTGATTCAGAATAAAAGTAACCTCCCCATTGGGTTATCTGAAGTAAGTTGAGAAGAGAGTAGAAGACTTCCTATTATTTTCTTTTGTTTTCTTTTCAGGTTATTGTGCTTGTGCTATCATGGATTCTAGTTTCCGCTGCGCTTCCAGGTACGCATCTATTCATACTTATGCATACAATACGAGATTTAATTATATTTATATATAATGCTTACGGTGGTATCAGAGCCACTTGCATTGTTGCATAGGTTGAATATATATATATATATATATATATTATGAGGAAATGGGGCAAAATAACACTTTTTAAAGTTGGACTTGTGCAACTATCACTACATTACTAAGTCTTGTTTTATTAGCACCAAAAAGGGTATTGAGACCAAAATGCCCCCACTTTTACTTTTGTTCACTTTTAATTTTCAATTTCCCTCACTTTCCTCACTTTGTCCAAACAGCTCATTCTTCCTCTCATTTCTCCCATTTCATAGCTCATTCTTCAATTTTCAATTCCGTTCAACTTTTACTTTTGTGTTTTGTATTCTTCGTTGACGATAACCGAGCGAAGTGAGAGTGAGGGATTCGACGGCGACCACAACTACGGCACCGGAAGATGACGGAATCCAGACTCTGACGACACGACGACGACAGTTATCAGAGACTGAAGAGTGGCGATTGAAGGTATTTTTTGGAAAGTTAGGGTTTTGTTTTGAAATTTGATTCTGTTGATTAATTTCGTTTTGGTTGAATGTTATCGTATGGAGGAGTTTTGTTTAAAATTTTGGTTAATAGAGGAGTTCTTTATGCATTTGATTTTCTGAAAAAAGTTGCTTCTCAATTTTAATTGTTTGCTTTACATGTTTTTGTGTTCTCTCTTTTCAATGGGTTTCTTGATCCAGATTTATTTGGGTATTATCTATTATTTATCAACTTTGTGTTATTATTTGTGCATTTCTTGTGTTTGATCTATTTCTCTTGTTTGATTTGTGAACTTTTTACTTTGTTTTCTCTGATATGCATAGTGCGGTTTACTTGCTATTGGGAAATTGGGAAACTCTTGAAAATCGTTTTTCTGCTTGAAATTAGTGGAAACACAACATTAAAATGTTCTGTTTTTATCTAGGAAAATAAAGAAAAAAAACATTGAGTATTACTGTGTTGGTTTGTTTTACTTTGGAGATCAATGTTTGATTTGTTATTGTCCTCTTGTAAATTTGCTTCAACGTGTAAAGCTATGGTACTTTCTTGCTGGGTTTGTTTTACCCTTTCGGGAATGTACTTTCTTGCAAGGTGGTTGAAGAAGGTGCCGTGAGTAAGGGCTTCAGATTCGTTCAGTTTGATTCAGAGGAATCAGCCATGGTTGCTTGTGCTGCTCTTCATGATACTTTAGTTCGTGGGAGGAAGTTGTGAGTCTCTGTTTTCTTGAGGTCTATTTGTTACTTATACTGTTTATTGTTTGTAAATTTGTTGTCGAAAATATGCATTTGGGGTATTCTTTCTCGGTGGGCAATTGATATTTGTGGGAGTTCATATATGATTCTTATAATATTACACTTGCATTGTTCGGGTTTCCACAAGTGATAGGTAACTTAAAATGAAATGAAACAAAATGTATCTTTTCTCAAAGGTTAGTTGAATTATATTTTGGAATATAGTCAATTTTCTAATTAGTTATTTGTTAGTTGTGCTGTATTCTAAATAGGTGAAGCTTGTGTCATAACCTGTTCACTTTTCCTATTTAATATGTTTTATTCTAAATGCTAGTTTTATCTGTTGAGTATAATTCGAGAGATATCAATTCTTTTGCGGATGCATTGGCTAAAAAAGGTGATGGGGGTGGTGATATGTTGGAATGGAGATTGTCCTGATGGGTTTTTGTGTGTGTTGGGGTTGGGCTGGTTTTTGTTTATTTTCTGGTTGCCCTATCAAAGTGCAGCGACAAAGGGTCTGGTGTGTTTTGTAGCCTCTATCGCTGCCTTTTGATGCTTGTTGGGTTGTTGCTTGTTTCCTTGGTGTTGTGTTTTCGTGTGGTCTCTTGGCCTCTGAATAAAGATGCTTTTCAAAAAAAAAAGTTTGCTCTCATATAAATGATTTGTTTGCTGCACTTCTTCCTCAGACATGTCTCCAAATTTTTCAAGAAGAATGACAGGACAGCTGCCGGTGAAGACTTGAAATTCATAGATGTTTATGTGAAAAATCTGGTTAAAGATGTGACAGGGGATTTCCTTCGTAAGATGTTTTCTAAATTTGGGGAGTTGAGATGCTGTCATCATGAAGGATGTAAAGGGTAAATCAAAAGGATTTGGGTTTGTCAAATTTAAATCACCAGAAAAAGCAAAAAAGGCTGTAGAGGTCTTGAATGGTGCACAACTTGGTAAGTATCCAACTTGATATTTCTGAACTATGTGGAGATAAATCATTTGTTTCTAGTTTTTTTTTTTTTTTTTTTTTTTTTTCCTGTTCTTAACTCATGAAATCACAGATTCCAACGAAACAGACCCAATTTGGAAAAACTGGAAACATTGATCATGCTTTAAATTGATTTGCTTGTAAGTGATAGAACAATTCGTGCATATTTGTTAACGGCTTACACAAATTAATGATATTGATCATGCACTCATTGTGAACTGGTGCTTGTTTAATGCTGGAATTGTATTGGATTGAATTCTTAGTTTCATTTGCTTACTTCTTTCGTTTATGTTTTGTAGTCCACGAAATATTCTACCTCCAATGTTTCTTACAAAGATTTGAACTATGGGAATTATTGGGGTCTGAAAGCTACTACTAGTCACAAGAAGGAAAGCATAAAAAGTGGTTCCCTTGGGAGTTCAGCTCAGGGAAGTCTTGCCACGCCAACAACCCCTGTGAACAAAATGAATAACACTAGGGATGTTCTCGACCTCAACACTCTTGCTGGAATAGTTTGTGTTTTTTGAGACTTATTTGATGTTTTCGATACTTAATGTTATTATTTTCGAGACATATTTATAATTTCGAGAATTATTTATTCTATAATCGAGATTTATATAATGTTGGATACTTATTTATATATTATCGAGACTTGTTTATATCAATTTCAAGACCTATTTATATCATTATTGAGACCTATTTATATAAATTTCAAGACCTATTTATTGCATTATCGAGACCTATTTAAATCATATTCGAGACATATTTATATCATTTTTGAGACTTATTTATATCAATTTCGAGATATAAATGGAAGAATTCGAGACTTACCGGGATGAATTAGACTTACCGGAATGAATTAGACTAGTTTTCATATGGTTTTTTGATAGTGTTACATGTTTCCAAAAAGATGAACTACCGGATGGAAGCTAGAAATCGGGTTCAAGCAGCACATTCAAAACAACTACAAGCAAAATAGACGTGCGGAAGGCATATATAAATCTCGAAAATATGTTAAATAAGTCTCGAAAAGGCATATATAAATCTCGAAAATACATATATAAGTCTCGAAAAGGCATATTTAAGTCTTGAAAATACATATATAAGTCTCGAAAAAACATATGTAAGTCTCGCAAACTATATAATAAGTCTCGAAAAGCATAATTAAGTCTCGAAAAAGGTTGATATTTCTGGAAAAATCCCTAATTGGCATATATAATTCGCTCTCATTGAAAATTTCTAAAGATAATTACTAAGCCATATCTTTTGAAAATCGAACACAGTATATTCACAAACAAAAATCAACATACTCAATTCCATTCAGAAACCTACATGTACTCAATGCCAGATTCAAAAACATTCAATACATTACACAATAATATTCACTACTCTGAAACACCGGTGGAGTTCGAAAAAACTTCAACTGCCATTCTAAGTAGCATCTGTTCCGTTTGTTCATCAGTCCATTCGAATTTATTTTTCATCGCACCAAGCCGACTTGGAAGTTTTCAGTTTCCTCTTAAGATTCACCATCTTTTTTTTTTTTTGAAAGTATTAGAATCTTTTGTCTCTGCATTCCAGTGCTATCTACTTTCTTTTTTTAATTCAAAAATTACAATTCTCCTTTTCTATCTCAAAAGATGTGTAACTAAATCAGCTACAAGAAAAGCAGGTCTCAAGAATGGAAAATGCTACATTGAAAGTGCTTTTGACACAATCATTTGCTTAACTAATATACAGCTCAAACAACAAGAGATACACAAATCCTAACTAGCAATCTAGCATCATCACTGCCACTTGTGTGATATATGTTTCAAAGTTCTGGTAGCATTAGAGAGAATGTGGATGTGATATTGATCCTGGCTAGCATGACGTGTAATTAGTGAGATGTCTGGGTGGGTGCAGGCAGACGGAGCAAGGGTTATGCAACTCGGAGTGACACTCCAAGCTCGATAGGTACAAGTGGAATAAGAGAATGCAGGACAACTGTAATCAATGGCCTATAACTTGGTTCGGGCTGTACACATAGTACTGCCACTGCAGCAACCTGATATAATTGCTTTAAGTCCATGGTGTCTCTGATTACAGGATCAACGATGTTTGGAAGCTTTGATCTGTCAGTGAGCTGAGGCATTGCCCAGGTGACTATTGACTTGCATTGAGATGGTGACATCTTTTCCACTGGCCTTCTTCCCATCAGAAGCTCTAGCAGTACAACTCCAAGGGCTTATACATCGCTTTTATCAGTAAGTTTACCTGAAATTGTAATTATCATTATAATTTGCATGCTTTCGATGATCACTGAAATCGACATGGAATCACTATCTGGTAATAAAGAAAACAATGATGCTGGAAATGTTTTAAGAGAATTCTGTTATCCTTCTTGTAATCCAGAGAGTCCTGGATAGCAAATTCCATACTACACCAAATTTACATGGTTTGCAAAATGACAGCAAGTGAATAATACATTTCTCAAGATTATTCATATCACTACGACTGCGCAAGAATCTCGTAGTTTTATTATGTTTAGGCACTAGCAGCTGTCTTCTAGGCCAAAATTTAGCAACCTGAACATATGGACTCATGGAACAGAATTACGGTCAAATTAAGGCGCAAACAAGAATGTTTATCAGAAATGGAACTATAATAGCACATGACAGAAGCCTAAGGAGCTTACAAGATAGAAGAACTTTTCGATGACATATACAAGTAAAAGCAACATATGTAAATAGGTCAAGTAACCATTAATATGCATAATAAGGTCATATCGAACTTTAGCATACCCTCTAAAAGGTACTCTGGGGCAACATAGCCTAGAGTTCCGGAAAGCTTCACATTAAACTTCACCATCTGTATAAAGTTCCAAACAAAACATACAATCATATAACTACAGTTAGTCTCCAATGGAAAAATTATTTCGGGAAAACATGAACACACCTCCAGTAAGTCTCGATTATTCACCAATAAGTCTCGACAATAATTAAATAAGTCTCGAATACAAATGAATAAGTCTAGATAAAGTGTAAGAAAGTCTCGAATATCCTGAAAAAGTCTCGAAATGAATAAACTTCTATTCGACAAACACAAACACAAACCCACCAACACCACCACTGTTCATCTTCTCCTATTCGACAAGCACAAACCCACCAACACCACCAATGTTCCAGATTCAAACAAACCCCATTCACATTCAAACAAATCCCATTCAAATTCAAACAAAAAAGCAAACTCATCATTCACATCAAATTGACAACAAATTCACAAAAATAAAAATTGAAAAGCAATTTTTTTTTTAAGATAGATTCAAACAAATTCAAATCAACCACACAACAAAAAAACAAAATAAATACAGATTCACTCGTATAACACCACCATTCATATTCAAACAACAAAAGATCACCACTAACATCAAATTCACAAAAAACTAAATCAAAACCAACCAAAACGAAATAAATTTCAGAAAATCAACAATATCATATTTGAAAACAAAACCCAAACGAAAATACCTCAAATCTTGCGAGAAATCTGTTCGACGTGTCGCCGGAGTCTTGTGGCTGCCATCGAAGTCATCGCAGTTGTCGCTGGTGCCGTCGACGACCTTGCAGTTGTCGCCGTCAATGAAGTTGTCTTGCTTCAACTCTTTCTCTCTTTCCTTCCTTAAGAAAATTTGAGATGAAAAAAATAAAAAAAAAGTTAAAAGTAAATAATAAAATCCAAAATGGCTGATGCCCTAATATGAGGGTATTTTTGTCCGAATACATACTTTAGTGCTATTAAAACAACACTTATTAATGTGGTGCTATTTGTGCAAGACCCCCCTCAAAAAGTGCTATTTAATTTTTGGACCCTATATATTATATCGTATCTATGCTTATTAATACACACCGGATTGAATAAATTATTGCTGCCATAATAAATATATGTTTGGCAGGTTATAATATTAAAGATTAGTCTCATATACGTTAAACAACAAAAGTTAAGGGTAGGTAGAGATTAAAGACTAGTCTCACATACATACTATTTTACTCGGGTAGGTAGAGCTAAGGGTATTTTGATTGCATATGGTCTGAAGTAAGTTGAGAAGAGAGTATAAGACTTCCTATTGTTTTCTTTTGTTTTCTTTTCAGGATATTGTGCTTGTGCTATCATGGATTTTAGTTTCCGCTGCGCTTCCAGGTACGCATCTATTCATACTTATGCATACAATACGAGATTTAATTATATTTAGGGGTAATTACCTTAGTGGCCATCAACTCTTGCCACCACTATCAAAATGGCCACCAAATGGGGAAATGGATGGAAAATGGCCATTTTTGGCAAACATTGTTACACTAATGGCCATTCCATCCAATTCCATCCATTTCCATTCAATTCCATCCAATAAGTGGCATTTTGGTAAATATAAGGATAACATTAATTTATTTTAGATATTCTTTGGAAATCAATTTTTTCTTTTGTTTTTTGAAACAAATAATTATATTTAGTGTCTACATATACATATAGCATATCTCAAACATATATATATATATATATATATATATTTGTGTGTGTGTGTGTATATACATATATATTTCTTTTCAACTTATCTCAAATATATTTTTTAGAATTTTTAGGTTTTGTAACCTTAAACTTTTCAAAAAAGAATATATATATCTTTTCAACTTATTTCAAATATGTTTTTTAGAATTTTTTGATTTTATAGCCTTAATCATTTCAAAAAAGAAAATATATATATATATTTCTTTTCAACTTATCTCAAATATATTGTTTAGAATTTTTAGATTTTGTAGCCTTAATCTTCTCAAAAAAGAAATACATACATATATATATATATATATATATATATATATATATATATATATTTGAGATATGCTATACGTATATACACACTAAATATAATTATTTGTTTCAAAAAACAAAAGAAAAAATTAATTTCCAAAAAACATATAAAATAAATTAATTAATGCCATCCTCTTATTTACGAAAATGCCATTCATTGGATGGAATTGGATGGAAATGGATGGAATGGCCATTAGTGTAACAATGTTTGCTAAAAATGGCTATTTTCCATCCATTTCCCCATTTGGTGGCCATTTTGATAGTGGTGGCAAGAGTTGATGGCCACTAGGGTAATTACCCCTTATATTTATATATAATGCTTACGGTTGTATCAGAGCCGCTTGCATTGGTGCATAGGTTATATATATATATATTTTTTGATATCGTATCTGTGTTTATTAATACACACCGGATTGAATAAATTATTGCTGCCATAATAAATATATGTTTGGCAGGTTATAATATTAAAGATTAGTCTCATATACGTTAAACAACAAAAGTTAAGGGTAGGTAGAGATTAAAGATTAGTCTCACATACATACTATTTTACTCGGGTAGGTAGAGCTAAGGGTATTTTGATTGCATATGGTCTGAAGTAAGTTGAGAAGAGAGTATAAGACTTCCTATTGTTTTCTTTTGCTTTCTTTTCAGGTTATTGTGCTTGTGCTATCATGGATTCTAGTTTCCGCTGCGCTTCCAGGTACGCATCTATTCATACTTATGCATACAATACGAGATTTAATTATATTTATATATAATGCTTACGGTGGTATCAGAGCCGCTTGCATTGTTGCATAGGTTGAATATATATATATATATTTTTTTTTTTTGATATCGTATCTGTGTTTATTAATACACACCGGATTGAATAAATTATTGCTGCCATAATAAATATATGTTTGGCAGGTTATAATATTAAAGATTAGTCTCACATACGTTAAACAACAAAAGTTAAGGGTAGGTAGAGATTAAAGATTAGTCTCACATACATACTATTTTACTCGGGTAGGTAGAGCTAAGGGTATTTTGATTGCATATGGTCTGAAGTAAGTTGATAAGAGAGTTAAAGACTTCATATTGTTTTCTTTTGTTTTCTTTTCAGGTTATTGTGCTTGTGCTATCATGGATTCTAGTTTCCGCTGTGCTTCCAGGTACGCATCTATTCATACTTATGCATACAATACGAGATTTAATTATATTTATATATAATGCTTACGGTGGTATCAGAGCCGCTTGCATTGTTGCATAGGTTGAATATATATATATATATATATATATTTTTTGATATCGCATCTGTGTTTATTAATACACACCGGATTGAATAAATTATTGCTGCCATAATAAATATATGTTTGGCAGGTTATAATATTAAAGATTAGTCTCATATACATTAAACAACAAAAGTTAAGGGTAGGTAGAGATTAAAGATTAGTCTCACATACATACTATTTTACTTGGGTAGGTAGAGCTAAGGGTATTTTGATTGCATATGGTCTTAAGTAAGTTGAGAAGAGAGTATAAGACTTCCTATTGTTTTCTTTTGTTTTCTTTTCAGGTTATTATGCTTGTGCTATCATGGATTCTAGTTTCCGCTGCGCTTCCAGGTACACATCTATTCATACTTATGCATACAATACGAGATTTAATTATATTTATATATAATGCTTACGGTGGTATCAGAGCCGCTTGCATTGTTGCATAGGTTGAATATATATATATATATATATATATTGATATCGTATCTGTGTTTATTAATACACACCGGATTGAATAAATTATTGCTGCCATAATAAATATATGTTTGGCAGGTTATAATATTAAAGATCAGTCTCATATACGTTAAACAACAAAAGTTAAAATATGTGTTTTATTTTGTGTTGTTTTGACTAATATGTGTAAATCTCTGTTTTAGGTGCAATTTTCACACATGGTGGTGAGTCTTACCATGAAGCGGGTCGGTTCACCAAATGGGAACGGGTCAATGGACCTCGAACCAGACCCATGCCCATGTGTAGTTGCACCAAACCTGGGTCATAACCGGGTCGATGGGTTTTCGCACAAAACCCGTGCGATTTGAGGAGACGAACCAGGTCGTTTGTGATCGACCAACACCCTAGTGCAAATCGATCGTCCTAGACCCATCAGATGAAGTTCGGTCGTCCAAGCGACGTGTTTTAGCCATAGATCGAACGTTCTTCTTCTTCTTCTTGTACCAGATTCGATTTGCGGATCGATTGGTTTTGGTCCGGGAAACTCGCCGAATTTCTTGCAGTCGGCCGCCTTCGGGAAGCGGTTGCCACCGTTTTGGTGGTCGAAGGAACAAGGATTGAATGGCGACCATGAAAGCTAGGGTTTTTGATTGATTTTGCTTTGGGCCACCTTTTGTGAATTAGATATAATATGAGGAATTTTTTGCTATTGTCCTAGGCCCTTTTAGAATTAACATAACATTGAGGTATCTATGTGTAATTGGTTTATGTGTTGGGGCAGATTTATAATTTCAAGAAATATTTGGGGCCAATTTAATATTATGATAAATATAAGATGCAATTTGAAATTTACCAAAATCATGAGGCAATTTTTTTAAATTTTTAAATTTTTTTTTTTTTGTGAGAATAATTGCATTTTATAAATAGTTATTATGATTTCGGATGATTATGCTTTCACGTAGTGACTAATCATTAAGTTTTCATAATAATTATTAGTTTGTTTAAAATTATTAATAACTGATAGAATATTCTTGTGAATCGGATGGTTATGTCTTCATGTAGTGAACTAGTCATTAAGATTTTGAGAAATTCGTCGGTTATCGATTATTAATGATTTTGATTCAATAATTGATAGAATATTCTCGTGAATTGAATGATTATGTTTTCACGTAGTGACTAATCATTAAGATTTTGAGAAATTCGTCGGTTATCGATTATTGATGAGGTTAAAATTAATAATCTGTTTTGAATATTCTCGTGAATTGGATGATTATGCTTTCACGTAGTGACTAATCATTTAGATTTTAAGAAATTCGTCGTTAACGATTATTAATTTGGTAAGTTTTAATGATTGATTGAATATTCTTGTGAATTGGATGATTATGCTTTCACGTAGTGACTAATCATTAAGATTTTGAGAAATTCGTCGGTTAACGATTATTAATTTGGTAAGTTTCAATAATTGATAGAATATTCTCATGAATTTGATGATTATGCTTTCACGTAGTGACTAATCATTAAGATTTTGAGAAATTTGTTGGTTATCAATTATTAAATTTGAACTGCAATGATTGAATTATATGCATATGATGGGTGATATTCTTCTCCGTATGAGGTTTATCATATTGAGGTATTCACTTATACAATATATTATGAATGTTAGAAACATGTGATGGGTGATGTTCTTCTCCGTAGGAGGTTCATCATCTTGAGCTATTCATTTATATAATGTGATATAAATGTTAGAAATTTTGGAAGATGCCTTTAATATATTTTCATTTAATTGAATGAAAGTGCCCAACACTTATTGATGCCTATATATTCTATATGCTCACGGATAATATCCTCTCAACATAAATTTAAGAAGGTTATATATTTCTCATTATTTTGTATAATTTTGAAATAGAAATTATGTGTGACCGTGTTGGATTGATTAAGAGAAATAATATAAATTTATGCTGGGTATAATGATATTGGATTTGCAGTTCTTTGTTTACAAATGTTTAACCTATAAATTATTATAAAGTTAGATGGTTATATTTTTACGTAATGGACTGACCATTAAGATTTTATAATGATCTTTTGATAAAATTATATAATCAATTGTGTTTGGAATATTGATGGGGTTGGATGACTAAGTTTGCACGTAGTGAACTAGTCATTAAGATTCCACAATATTCGTTGGATTATCGATGATTAAGCTTTAGAATTGCAATGAGGTAAAACTATACATGTGTTGATCATCTTCCGAGAGAGTCATCACATGTGGTAAGTTTTTGTGAGCATTAAAGAATAAAGAGTTTTGTTCATTTCTCAAAGATGTTAATCACTTGTAGAAAAGTTTTAACACGTGCGTTGTGGTCTTTGTCCTAAAGATAGGTCATGATGTTGTGTTGGATTTCCATAGAGGTTAAATTATCATTTGTAATGATTATGGAAATCGGCATGAAAATACTGTGTTTTAATTCATTTTAAACACATCTACTATTTCTAAATGCATGTCATTAAGATATTGGTTGAATGACCTTTTTTTTTTATGGATTAAATGAGATGCTCCAATTGGTTTTTTATCTTATTGAGGATTAAAGGATAAACAAAGTTTAGAGAACTCACTGTTGAAAGTTTGGTTAAGGTCTTTACCTTAGATTAATATATTCTATGAAGTTATGTCTTTTGTTTGTTATTCTGATAAAGGGTAACAGGATACAAACACCATAAGAGTAGTCTGAAATTTTGACAATTCAACATAGCAAGTCAAAGAAAAATGCTGAGAATATAAAATAATTTGTTTTTGCAAGAAAATGTACCCTTTGATTTATGTTTTGAAATATTTGATTGATTATCAATTAAGCACTTAGTGGGTTGTTTCTTGTGATACATTTTATATTATAAATTCTTCCAATGAACTCAGTATTTAACATGGACCTAATAGTTTAGAGGTTTTATTATAATTCAATTGAATTCATGGTAATTTTTAAATTATCTTTAACCTCTAAAATTTTTATTGGATGATATTTCTGATTTTGGTCTTGTAATGCATAGTATAATTTTTATAATAAGATTGAGAATTTGTAGTAATATCTTAAAGTTTATTCAAGATAATACATTATTTTGCTTATGAATTTCACCTAGTGAGTTATATGGTGATTTTTTTTTATAAATAATAATCTTTATGGATCTTCGAACTCTTCTTGTATTATAAATTTTACTTTTGGGTTTTAGAATTATATTGATGATTATTCTTGCAGTTTAGATATAATCTTTTTAATCACATGATCAAAGGTAGAATGGAGATAATTGATTTGTAGGGCATTTTGATTTTTTTTTTTTTTTTAAATTCTCGGTTTTAAGTCTTTGGATTAATTGTATTAAAATTGATCTCATAAAATATAAGGATATGATTGCAAAATGTTAGAAACTACTAATAATAGTTTATAGAACTTGTCATGTTTTATTTATGAGAATAAATGTATCTATGCATTATACATTCTTAGGGGGGGAGAGTGATGTTGTTAAGAATGTATAATTTCAAAGACTTGCATTTAAGGAAGAAATCGGATGCTTGTGATTAGGGGTGGGCGTTGATTGGACCGGTTCGGTTTTCTATAGAACCAATAAAAAACCGATAAAGTTCGGTTTTTGAAAAAGTGAACCAATCCAATCAAATTGACATTTGCCAACTGATCAAAAACCAACCGAATTGGACCGGTTCGGTTCGGTTAGGTTTTAGGCCTAATGGGCCAAATTTATGGACTTATTAAATTACATAGTTTTTCCATATATTGGGCATATTGGAATGAATCTGGCTAAAATAAAAAATAAATACACAATCCACATCTTAAAATAAATACACAGTTCACATATGATGGCCAACCTGATTTTCAAAATCACAATTCACAATCTTAAAAATGACACTTCACAGCATGATGAGCAGTCCACATAGTGAAAACAACACTTCCTCATCTTAAAGAAATAAAAACAACACTCCATAGCATCACAATCCACAGTCCACAACATAATAAATAGCATAAAATACAGTAAAAATAACATTCCCCTTTGAAGGGGCTATTTCTAAAGAGCCACTTCCTACTACCTCATCACCCTTAGAACTCGAGGAATCAACAACATTGGTCGGCAAAACATCATCATCATTCATTTTTCTGTCATGAAATAAAAATATCACATATATAAGTTTATAACAAACTAACAATACCCTATTGACTTATACTGTTACACATATATTGAATAATAGCAACTTAGCAAGTCTATGACATATTGACATATATGTTTTAATGCTGGAATAAAATCATACAGATTACAAACCAAAACAAAACAGGGGAAGCAAACACCCACACTAGAACAACCAGTAAAGACAACCAAGAGCACCAGATCACATCCACCTCAATAGAACACATTTATAGAGCTGATTTAAAGGTTGACAATTAGCAGATTTTACTTGGCAAAATGATTTAATCTATATATTAAAAAAAAAATCTATAAAGCTGATTGAGATACTTCAAATTTATCAACCTAAAAGATAATTTGCATAGAAATCTAAAGCATTATTTAAGCAAAATTTGATTAAATAAGTCTATTGTGAAGGTCAATAATTAGCCAAACCTTTCTGGTACGCAGTGAAGTGAGATCCAATTATTCAGTTGGAAGATATGGTTTGTGGTGGTGCACACGGAAGGTCTTGTAGTTTCAACTGGGAACTCAATAACTTAGTTATTGATTAAATTATTTAAAATTTATTGAAAATTATTGATTAAATATCACTAATCACAAGTCCAGCACCAAGAACTCCAAGAAGCATATATAGACAGTATTATTAGACACACCAAACTGTTAAGAAAAATGAAAAAAAATCAAAATAATTTAGAATAAAACGAATCGAAGAATCGAAGAGGAATCAAAAATAATTTAAAATAATCACTTTTGAAATCTTGCTATACTTTTGAAGAGGAATTGAAGAATACCCTAGCTAAAAAAAAGAAGAGGAATCGAAGCTTACCTGGTGCAAAATCGAGAAGATTGATGCGAAATTGACGACGACCGGTGGAAGATGGCTGATCGACGACGACCGGCGGAGATGGCTGATCGACGACGAGCAGCAGGCGAACGACGTGGAGACTGGGTGTGGTCAGTGGTGTACTAATGTGGCCTGTGGGCGTGACTGCGTGAGGCGTGAGCTGCTGTCTGGTCTGTTGAACTGAAGAAGTGAAATAGATTTTAGGGTTTTTTTTTATACTATTACTGGTTCAGTTTACCGGTTTTAGATATCAAACCGGGAAAAAACCGGTTCAACCGGTTTTTTTTTTAAATTAACCGAACTGAACCGGTTCTTCAACAAAAATCGAAAAAAAAACCGGTCCAACCGGTTTGATCCACTGGTTCGGTTCGGTTGGCCGGTTTTTGGCCCACCCCTATTTGTAATATTTATGTTGAATAAATGTCATGTTTGTTGAATTTCAATTTTGGATGTCATTGGAATTGAGTTTTTGCAAACTAATTAGTTGTCAATAGATTTATAGCTTAAAGGTTTTACTTGAAAAAGGGTGGTTGGTTTGCATGCTTTAAAACTTCATTGACATAGTTAAACAAGTTTCCAGACAAATGGTGTTTAGTTTAATAAAGTAATGGCATTGTATGACTTTGTTAAAATGTTTTATTTTGCCAATCGTCCCTACCGTCGTAAAATAAGAGCACCCGGCTCTGCCCATTAGACATAACTGAGGGTCAGTGGGAGTAAGTTTTTAATTCCTCAAGTAAATTGGAGCATTCTCATAAGAAAAGATCATGTAAATATTTGCAATTGATATTTTAATGTATGCTTAGTATATATGTATTGATACTATTATTACGTTAGCATACTTTGCGATTTGGCATGTATCATTGGACATGGATATGGAATGTTTTATTATATTTGTAGAGGTTAATTGTTTCATGCTCACATGTATGTATGGATAAGGAAATATGTGGCTTATTATGTGATGATTTCACTGTATTTATCTTTTATATATGCTAAGAGATCTCAGAGGTTTAACCATATGAATATTATGGTGGGAGAGAAGATTTAAGAGTTGCAAGATTATAATAGCCACAAGTAAAATAATTCTTATTGCACTAACCAAGATACTTGACTCTGGAGGTTTTGTGGAGCATGTTATATCCTGCATAGGATGATTGATATTTTGATATATATATATATATATATATATATATATATTAACGTTTTATATATAATAACGATGCTGCACCTAACTTTTGTATACATTATATAATATATAATATATGCATAAGTCAAAAAAGTGATGCACGTGAAGAATATATATATAATATATAATGTATACAAAAGTTAGGTGCAGCATCGTTATTATATATAAAACGTTAATATATATATATATATATATATAATATGCAAAAGACAAAAAGTTGGTGCAGCACGTGAACTAATATATATAAAATATAATGAACAATAAAAGCAAACATATCAGACTCGTTATTATGTATATATAAATATTTTAACAACCAACCAAACAATATAAAAAAAACAAACAAAATAAAGAAGCAAAAAATGAAGTGAGCCGTGTGAGTCCCCGTGGCACCAACGCGGGCAGAGCAGCAAAATGGGCGTGGGTGTGGCGTGGCCCACGGGGCAAAAAACTAAAGATGCCACACACACAAGCCATCACATGCCACCTCTCTTTGTGTTGCAATCATGACACACAAAGCCTTCAGTCCAGTTCTGAACACGGAATTCGGAATTCAATTCCGTCTTCGGAAAATTAACCCGAACTCAATTATAAATATGGAAAATTATATAAACTTTCAATTTAAGCTCGGAATTGAATTTCGGTTTCCGATAAAAACACGGAATGTCCCAAATGTCTCGGAAATCATCCGAAACATATAGACAAGTCTCCGAATCGCTCGGAACTCATCTATGGACAAATCCACACATAAAAATATAACAAAGAAGTGCAAGTGTGATAAGTGACATGTGAAGAGAATGCACACAAATGCAAGTATGCTAAGTGAGTGTGTGCACTAAATCTCTTCATAGAAAAATTAGCACTAAACATATACCTTTGGAGTGCTTAACACTTGCAAGGGCCTTGAGCTTGAACATATTCCTAAGCTACCCTTACATGATCCCCACATATGGTTTGATCACGAAATAAGCCAATTAAAAACTACGGGAATTCTTACAATCTCCCCCTTTGGCTATTTCGTGACAAAACCACCACTCACATTGATTCCTCACATAAAAATAGAAACAACGGGATAACATAGATCTTCTACAATACAAAGAGATAATAAACAAAATAAAATCTTCAATGCTCCAATCTCTTGTAGAACAACCAACCCTACAAAACAAAGTTTCTATATTTTTCCAAAAAATACATGTGAGATTAATCAAGTGATATCAAAACAAGCATTTGCATTTTTAGAATTTAGGCACAACATTACAAAATATATGCAATGTATGATAAATGCAATGCTCCCCCTCAAAGGGTTACTCCCCCTCAATGTGTTATCTCCCTAATGTGAACAATTGCAACACCAATTTGCATCTCCCCTTACCATATCCTACTCCCCCTTTTTGTCATGATATAGGCCAAGGAGTAGTCCCCAATCGGATCACTCAAGGCAAAGAGAGATAGTAGCATACTAAATATTTGCATAGTCATATAAGCCACTTTATGCATCTCAATAAATTGGAGAGAAACAAGGAGATTTATTTTTTTATTGAAAATGTGTGAATAATCATGCTTTGCATACAAGACATGTAGTATTCAAGTCCAAAATACAATGGTATTTGACAAAGCAAATGACAAAGGTTTCTAAATGAATTCAAACCAATTTCACCATTTGTCATGAGAAAAGCAAGGATATAGAGATTATTGATTTCAATTTAAGAGTAACTATATCCAACTTTATAGGCGAAACATGGCATGAGCGACTTTTCACCCTATTTGATTTTTCCGGATAAGATATCCGTATGATAGTAGCCATGTTCAACCAATAAAGAAAAAGAGACATTTGGAAAATAAATTCCTTTGAACGGATACAAGATCCTTTATTCATTTTGAGTCTCATAAGCTTTCACACAAGTTTTTGCATTTTAAGAATATGCAATCATCAATTCATGCTTTTCATGTGAGCATGTTATATGAATTTCATGCTTTTTCATTTGACATTGGCATGTTATTTAAAAGAATCATCATGTCATGGAGATAACTATAGGTCATTCACATCATACTTCCTATGTAAATCTCCTAGTCCAAAAATGCATGTTTGAACATAAATATGACATGGATTGTAAACAAGCAAGGTTCACACTTATTAGATAGAAAACATATATACATATGTGCAACCAAGCTTACTCAAGCAATTAGGAAAGAGGCATAAGATTTTTCAAATTTTTGCAAACAACAAATATGCAAAATAGCTCTCTTAGCTTGAGTTCCCCATATGGGGTCAAGTATAAATCACATCACTCCACAAGACATATCCCAATAGATCTACTAAGAGTTTTAAATCGAGTAGCATCTAAGGGTTTAGTAAATAGGTCCGCAAGTTGATCATTAGTACCTACATGTTCAAGTACTATGCATTTATTTTCAACAAGCTCTCTAATGAAGTGATGGCGGATGTCAATATGCTTAGTTCTAGAATGTTGCACCGGATTCTTGGAAATATTAATTGCACTCATATTATCACAAAAGAGAGTGAGAGTACCTTAGTTGAATCCGTAGTCTACTAGCATTTGCTTCATCCATATAAGTTGAGTGCATCCACTCCCCGCGGCTATGTATTCGGCTTCCGCCATGGACAAGGAAATCGAGTTTTGCTTCTTGCAAAACCAAGACACCAAGTTGTTGCCTAGAAAGAAACAACCGCCCGATGTGCTCTTCCTATCATCACAATTTCCTGCCCAATCCGCATCACTATATCCTACAAGACTAGGATTAGTGTCAAATGAGTACCAAATCCCATAGTTGGAAGTCCCATTCACAAAGCGAATGACTCTCTTAACCGAAGAGAGATGGGACTCCTTGGGATCGGATTGGTACCTAGCACAAACTCCTACACTAAATGATATATCGGGCCTACTTGCGGTCAAATAGAGCAAGCTCCCTATCATGCCACGATATAAGGTTTGGTCCACACTTTTACCGTTAGCATCCTTGCTTAGCTTCAAAGTGGTGCTCATAGGAGTATCACAATGTTTGGCTTTTTCAAGACCAAACTTCTTCACTAGGTTTTTGGCATATTTGGCTTGGGATATGAAAATCCCATCATCTAGTTGCCTAATTTGCAAACCTAGGAAGTAACTAAGCTCACCAACAAGACTCATCTCAAATTCATGAGACATGACATCAACAAATTGTTGGACCTTGGTGTTGTTGGTGGAGCCAAACACTATGTCATCAACATATATTTGAGCTATGAAAAGCTCATCATTGTCTCTTTTGATGAATAGTGTCTTGTTAACACTACCTCTTGTGTAGTTATTGTCAACAAGAAATTTAGTGAGGCGCTCATACCAAGCCCTCGGTGCTTGTTTCAACCCATATAGAGCCTTCTTGAGGCGATAGACATGGTTGGGGTGGTGAGCATCCACAAACCCCTTGGGTTGTTCAACAAACACTTCCTCTTGCAAGAAGCCATTGAGGAAGGCACTCTTGACATCCATTTGGTGCAATTTGAACTTGTGCACACAAGAAATGGACAAGAGAAGCCTAATGGACTCTAAACAGGCAACGGGAGCAAAAGTCTCCTCAAAGTCGATACCCTCAATTTGAGAGTACCTTTGTGCTACAAGTCTAGCCTTGTTCCGCACTATGTTGCCATCCTCATCGGATTTGTTCCTAAATATCCATTTAGTGCCTATGACCTTAGTGGTCTTAGGCCTAGGAACTAGAGTCCAAACCTCATTCCTTTCGAATTGGTTTAGCTCTTCTTGCATGGCAAGAACCCAAAACTCATCATTTAAGGCTTCTTCAACCTTTTTGGGTTCAATTTTAGAGGTGTAGCAAGTGTAGCTAATAAGATTAGCAAGTTGACGTCTAGTCCTTACACCCTCATTAACCTCTCCAATGATATCTTCTTTATCATGGAGTTTCCTAACCCATGGAGCGGGTTCTTTAGAGTCCAAGGGAGGAACTCTATCAATAGGTTGTGTGTCATCATTGTTGACATTAGATGTCCCAACATTAGGAGACACCACAACCTTCTCCAAAGGAGAAACATCACTAAAAATAACCTCCTCCTCATGATCATTAGACTTGAGCCTAGTATCATCAAATACGACATTGGATGATTCCATAACACTTAGAGTTTTTAAATTGAAAACTCTATAGGCTCTACTATTCAAGGCATAGCCAATAAAAATACCCTCATCACTCTTAGCATCGAATTTGCCAAGTTGATCACGGTCATTCAAAATGTAGCATTTGCTTCCAAAAGTGTGGAAGTAGCTAACATTTGGCCTCTTGCCTTTCCATAACTCATAGGAGGTGTTTCTAGTACCGGGCCTTAGGAAAACTCTATTTCCTATATAGCAAGCCGTATTGATGGCTTCGGCCCATAAGTTCCTAGGGACATTGTTGCTAAGCAACATCACACGGGCCATCTCTTGAAGGACCCTATTTTTCCTCTCAACAACTCCATTTTGTTGAGGTGTCCTAGGAGCCGAAAACTCATGGGAGATACCTAAACCATTACAAAAGGTTTCAAAGGTAGCATTCTCAAATTCCCTCCCATGGTCACTTCTAATCTGTTTTATGCTTTTAATATTAGAGTTCATCTCATTTTGTATTTTATTACAAAGCATTTTAAACTTATCAAAAGTTTCGGATTTTTCTCTAAGAAAATATGTCCATGTGAACCTAGAGAAATCATCAACACAAACAAAAATGTATCTCTTTCCACCCAAACTTTCGGTTTGCATGGGACCCATGAGGTCCATGTGGAGAAGCTCAAGAGGCTCCTTGGTGGTGAGATACTTACCCTTTTTGTGCATGCTTTTAGTTTGCTTTCCTTGTTGGCAAGGTCCACAAACACCATTGGCTTTCTTCCCAAGCTTAGGGAGGCCACGCACACACTCGAACTTTCCAAGGGTTCGTAGATCCCTAAAGTTCATGTGGCCAAGTCTTTCATGCCACAACTCAATTTGCTCATCCATGGACACATGATTAGATACAATACTAGCTTCAAGACAATAACAATTGTCGCTAGATCTCATGCCCTTCAACAAGGTTTGTCCATCGGGTTTTAGGATAGAGCAGTAATCTTTAGAAAACAAGACGGAATATCCTTCATCACTAAGATGTGAAATGCTTATTAAATTGGCTTTCAAACCATCAACCAATAAAGCATTGGATAAGGAGGGTAATCCGGGAATGGAAATGGTTCCTTTCCCTACAACATTTCTTTTGGATCCATCACCAAAAGTGACATTTCCACCTTCCTCCATAACAAGAGTCTCGAAGAAACTCTTGTTTCCCGTCATGTGCCTAGAGCACCCACTATCCAAATACCAAAAATTAGAAGAATTTGCCTTCAAGGCTATTTGTGCAACATGGCAAACATTTTCATTCTTTCTAATCCACTTAGCAACAATTTTAGCTTTCTTAGTGGTCTTTGGTACATGTGCTTTACTATTCCTAGAATCATGCAAATCAATATTATCATTCCTAGGAACATGCATCTTGGCTCTATTCTTTCTCTTTTCAATCATGCTTCGTGTTCTACACATTTTTATATATCGAAAGCAATGTGGTCTAATATGACCATCAAATCCACAAAAGTGACATATAGGAGTAAAATAAGAAATCATACCTTATCCTTGTCTTTGTGGATGAATGGGTTCAATCCATCTTCGTTGTTGAACCGATCTAGGTTGCTTCCTAGCTTGAGGTTGCATGATTGGTCTCTTTCCTTTGTGAGCCAAGTGTGGAGGAGTGTTGGCTTGAGGGACCCTAGGGGGTTGAGCTTGAGGTTGCCTTCTTGGCCCCATCTTCACTTGTGCATTAAAGCATTGTCCTACTTCTAATTTCTTCCTAGGAATTTGCACAAATGAGGTTTCTTCATTCCTAAAACTCTTGACAAAAATGGTCTTGTTAGAGGTAGAGATCTTCTTGTCATCTTCATACCCAAGACCCCTCTTGTCACATGGACTCTTTCCAACACCAAGCATATGGTCAAGCTTCTTGGTGCTAGAATCTATCCTAGCCAAGGACCCTTTAACTTCTACAAGTTCCCTCTTCAAGCCTTCTTCACTTCTCTTGGATAAGTCTAACTCCTCAATTAACTTATCCTCCCTCCTCTTCAATCTTTCCACTTGTTCACTTAAGTGGTCATTGTGAGCCGAAAGTTCAAGGTTCTCTTCTCTCAACCTCTCAATCTTTCTTGTGCTTTTAATTGCTAAATCATTGAACTCGGCATGGTATTTAGCAAGCACCTTTTGCTCCACAAATTTCTTTATGGAAATAGAAGAGGAGTCACTTTCTACTTCACTTGAGTCATTTTCCTCTTGACTTATTTCCTCTCTCTCACTACCACTTTTGCTCTTATGTGAGGAGGCAAAGGCTAAGAGGTTAGCCATGAGTTCTTCTTCACTTGAAGACTCATCTTCCTCATTTGAGTCATCACTACTCCCACTCCAAGTGGCGGCCATCACTTTGCCCTTCTTCTTTTCATTGTGATTAGCACATTCGGGGGCAAAGTGACCAATCCTACCACATTCAAAGCATCGGACCCCTTTCCTTTCGGTCCTCTCTTGTCTAGGCTCAAACTTCTTGAAGGAACCTTTTTTCTTCAAGTCTTGTCCTCTTGACCCAAATCCCTTCTTCTTCTTGAACCCCATAACCTTATTAAACCTTTTCACGAATAAGGCAAGGTCTTCATCCGATTCATGCTTTGGCTCCTTTGCATCCTTAGATGCTTTCAAAGCTATTCCTTTAGACTTTTTAGGAGGAGTAGTGGTGCTAGGAGCCTTCCTAGACTCATATGCAAGGAGACGTCCAATCACCTCACTTGGCTTCATATTCATGTAGCCACTATTTTCTTCTATGGCCGTCACCTTTGATTCAAACCTATCGGGGAGAGATCTCATAATTTTTTGCTTGACTCTCCTATCCGAATACGGGTCTCCGAGTTGATGGCTTTGATTTACTATGTCCATCAATTTGATTTCGAAGTCATTGAAGCATTCATCCTCTCCCATCCTAAGTAGCTCAAATTGAGTTTGGAGGACTTGAAGCTTGGACTCCTTCACCACCTCGGTTCCCTCATGTGCAACTTGAAGGATGTCCCATGCCACTTTTGCAATCTTAGTGTTCTGAATAAGCTTGTACTGATTCTCATCCATTGCACACATGATGGCATGCATAGCCTTCCTATTCCACTTTGAAGCCTCAAACTCTTGCGCGTTCCATTGCGCCTTAGGCTTCAAAACATCTTGTCCTCCACCCGCAGGAGTCATCATAGGGAGATCATATCCATCTTCAACCGACATCCATGCCCGGTCATGAATTTGGCATATGTAGGATTCCATCTTCCCTTTCCATTGGGAATAGTTTAAACCGGTAAGAAGTGGAGGCCTTGTGCTAGAAGCACCTTCGTTGCCACCACCATTTCCACCATTTCCACTCATAGTGTTTATGAATGAATGAAAAGAATGCAAATGTATGAATGATCAAAAATCACACAAAATGCAAAACACACCAAAATAAGCGAGGATCACCTAAGTATATCTAGGAACCCGCTCTGATACCAATTGAAACTAATTATAGCACGGTGTGTATAATTAGTTTCAAGAGGATTCTCAAAAGTGTTGCAAAGATGTGTTGCCGGCGAGGAAACCGAAAAGATCCTAAAGAACGTCCACAGTGGAGTATGCGGGAACCATATCGGGGGTAAAAGCCTAGCACACAAGATACTTAAGCAAGGATTCTACTGGCCGACTCTGTTCGCAGAGGCGCAGCGATTCGCAGAAAGTTGCGAAACATGCCAAAGAATAGCAAATGACATTCGGCAACCCCCTGAATTACTTAGATGCTTAACCTCACCTTGGCCCTTTGCCATGTGGGGACTCGACCTGATAGGACCAATGCCCACAGGAACAAAGGGAGGGGCAAAGCACGCTATTGTGGCAGTAGACTATTTCACCAAATGGGTAGAAGCAGAGGCACTCGTACACATCACCAAGACAAACACCACCAGCTTTGTCAAGAAGAACATAATATATAGGTTCGGGATCCCGAGTATCATCATAATAAACAATGGAACCCAATTCGACAATAAGAAGTTCAGAGAAATGTGTGAAGAATTCAAGATCGCAAACTACTACGCATCGCCTGCTCACCCTCAAACCAATGGTCAGACCGAGGCTGTGAATAAAGTGATCAAGCACACACTGAAAGCAAAACTAGAGGCAAAGAAAGGTGGCTGGGCGGATAAACTACCCGAGGTACTATGGGCATACCGAACAACTATAAGGTCATCTACGGGGGAGACCCCTTTTGCGCTGGCATTCGGGACAGAGGCCGTTATCCCAGCAAAAACAACTTTCACATCCCCCAGGGTTCAATTATACAGCCCCGAGCACAATGTAGATATGCTGCAGCAAAACTTAGACAAGCTTGAGGAGATCAGAGATACAGCGCAAGTAAGAAATTCTGCGTACCAGCAAAGGGCTGCAAGGTACTACAATTCCCACGTTCGGGAGCGAAGATTCCAACTCGGAGATTTAGTGCTGAGAAGAGTATCCCCGAATACCAAAGATAAATCCGCGGGATCTCTCGCCGATAAATGGGAAGGGCCATACATCATCAAAGGAAATGTAGGGCACGGGGCCTATATGATAGCCCGACCAGAGGACAGCCTGGTACCCCGACCATGCAACGCACAGTATCTAAAGATTTTCTATCCCTAAGGAATCCGACCATGGTTCTATGATTAATTTATTCTGCTTTAGCTCAGTTTTAGTTTCCGCTTTAATTATTTCAGATTTATTTATTGACTTTATAAACATGTTGATCACCTAATAAAGTTCAAGTTCTGTTGCTAGTATGGAGGTACTCGATGGAATCAAATAAATCCATATATCAAAGAACAAATACTTCAGCAGCGGTCACTCAAAAGCAGACCGAATAAAACACCAAAAAAGAGTCGGGCGCTATAAAGCCGCGAAAGAGCGGACGAGTGGTGCTCGAAGGGCGAATAAGCTGCAATAGCATGCCCGCCTAGTTAAGGCGATACAAACGTGTCCCTTAGCAAAAAGGCAAAACCAAGGCACCAGAGTAATTGGAAAACTGCTCGGAGCACCGCTAGAAAGACTAGTGAGATGCGCAGCCGTGTTGGCCGGTATAAATTACCCCAACGATTCGGCGAAAACTCGCACAGATAAAACCAGGAGACGTCCTAGGTGACTTGTGCAAGGACCTTAAACGTATGGTCGTGGTGAGCCTTGGCGTAACATTGAGGTGAAGCAAAGTTAGAATCACAAGATAAAAGCCAGTTACATAAGATACTCGGCAAAAATTAGTTACCAGTTAAATAAGATACTCGGTCTAATTGATTAAAGTGCCAGTTGCATAAGATACTCGGCTAAAATTAGTTACCAGTTAAATAAGATACTCGGTCTAATTGATTAAACTGCCAGTTGCATAAGATACTCGGCTAAAATTAGTTACCAGTTAAATAAGATACTCGGTCTAAATTGATTAAACTGCCAGCAAATAAGGTACTCGGCCAAAGAAAAGTTAGGGATTTCCAAAAAATCCAAAATTGGCAACAGAGGAACAATATAAAAATAAAATTCCGTATGTATATATGGGAAAAGGTGAATACAAAGAGTATTACAAAAAAGACAGCAATTAAAAGATCAAGTAGGTGGCGCAGGGGGTTGTGAGCCGCTTCCGCCGACACTCGGATCAGTTTCCATTACGTATTCATTCAAGAGGCTGTCGTCCGAGAGCCACACAATCACATCCTCCTCTTCGTCATTCACCCAGGCGCTATAGTCAGTCCCGGGGACGGGTCCCAAGTCAGGGGTTTCATTGTCAATCCCTACTTTCTCACAAGCATAAAAAGTGGAGAAAGAATCGGCAGTAGGAACCTCAAGGTGCATGGGATATGGCGTTTTACCTTTACTTTTGCAATATGCCCGCCACTCCTTCATCTGTATCCGAAGGGACTCCAGAGATGTGTCCACATGCTTTTTGATTGAGAGGCTCCAGTTGGCCTTGGCCCGATCAGTCGCCCTGTTTTTCTGCTCAAAGAATTCTTCAACTGAGACCATTCCCCGCTGGAATTCCCGGAGAAGCAAAGCATCATAGGCTGGAGATCTCTTGAAACGGTCAACGCTTTGTATCTCCAGTTCCAGCCTAGCTTCCTTCGACAGGGACCTAACTGTCAGGGCTTGACGCTCCAAGTCTTCGATTCGGCGTTCATAAGTCGACTTGGCGTCTTCAGCACTCTGCTCGGCCTGAAGCAAAGCATCCTGAGTGGATGACAATTGATCCTGCAGAGTTTTGACCTCCTCAGCAGCGAGAGATCCTCTTTGCTCAGCCTCCAGTTGCCGTGCCAAGCATTGATCCAGAAGCACCTGACTCGATCTAACCCCCTCTTGGCAAGCTAACTCAGCCCAAGAGCGACGGTTCTCACTCTCCTTCAGTTGGGCTTCAAGCTGCCTTATTCTTTCCGCCTGAGCTTCACCAACCTGGCAAGCCCCGGACATCTCAGCCACCATCTGCCGCAAATTAACAGCAAACGAAAGTGAGGTAAAAACGAGAGCAAAAGTAAAGGAAAAATAATAAATTACGCATATAACCAAGGCATTACTCACATAAAAAGCGCTATTGAAGAAGTTGCAAAGTCGGTCGGAAACGGTGCCAGCCATAAAGCGACTCCAACAATCCTCTCCAATATAGGCTTGGCCTGAAGCCATGGCCCGTAGCATAGTCTCGGGAGCAGGATCGCCTGTTTGATTTGAAGGGCCCGAATCACCAACGCAGGTTCCAGGGAGCTCAGCAGACGTAGTCGCCCGAGGAGAAACAGCCGAGCCACCAGCGCTGCCTTTGATCTGGTCCTGCGGAGGGGTCATACCCGCATTCCTCCCAACCTCTCCTTCCCCCTCATCACTTGATGAATCAACGTATGCAACGACTCGGGGGATTTTGGGGGTCGGGCGACCAGGAGAAAACGAGGCTTTTCTCTTCCCCGACTGCCTCCTGCGAGGATTCAAGTCAGTCGCCGGGTCCTCAGAATCCAGATCAGGATGCCTCATTTCAACACCGCCCTCCCCGGGAGTAGAAGTTGGTTCGGCGGGAGTGGGAATCTCCGGAGCTGGAGTAGGATTTGGCTCGACAGGAGTTGGAATTTCCGGAGCGACAACGCCCGAATGTCCCCCAACCGCTTTAGCACCCTCAGAGGTAGTAATTGGCGTGTTTGCAGCAGAATGGGGAGAATTGGACCCACTGGGACAAGTCGCCCGCTCGGGCTCAGAAGGGTGCCCCATTTTTTCTTTCCCCTTGGAAGTAGGACCCGCTTGGTTGTCCTAATCAGCAGCGGCCCTACTTGCTCCAAAGCCCTCCGGTTCGCCCACGGCCTTCGTTGAACATGCAGCTATTTCTTGACCATGGGTTTCCTCGGGCACATAATCGGGTACTCCCCCCTCATCATCTCCCTCGGGAGGATTCTCGGGAGCACTCTCATCAGATTCATCTTCGGGAGGGGCTATCCCGACATCTCACTGACGAAGAGCCGCTTTCCAGCTCACCTCCACAATGCCTTTCATTCGGCATGCCTGGGCATCGCAGACCACGTCTACATCAAACACTTTTAAAAAAAAAAAAAAAAAAAAAAAAAGGAACCCGAGTCAGTAGACTAATTTTAAAAAAAAAATACAAGAGCAACCAAGCAAAACAATTAACTTACGGCATTTGCGGCATGCAGAAATCTGGGGAAAAAGGCGAGCTTTAATCATTTTCCCCTCTTTGTAGAGATACGGTTTGCCCATCTTCTCCAAAGGACGGACGGCCGGCCGGCCGCCCGCCCGAGCCAAAGTCTTTAACTCCTCGTCAGTGAAGGCGGAAGTCATATGGTTCCATTGGGGTGAGCAAAAGTACCGAGGGACCTTGCAAGTCATCCGAGTACCGTCAAGATTAAAACTTATTGACTGACCCCAGCTTTTGCCTACAAAAAACCAACTATTCTTCCAAAATTTGTTTGAAGTGGGGAAGCCCCAAACAAATCCCTTCATCTTCTCATCCGTGGTCGGCTCGATCTCGCCCTTGACCACCACATCTTTTGGGATCCAAAACTCGGGCTGGGTCGATTGAAGGAAATAGATCCCGGTCTTCCCCATGGGCCTCAGCGCATAGAAGTGTCGGATTTCGCGAGGTGTGGGAGGTGGCCGCTTCATTCTATGCCATATGTGCCACATGCACATCAAGATTCGGTAGCTATTCGGAGTTAGCTGCGCCAGAGCGAGTCAGGCCTCAGCCAAAAACCAAGTAATGAAAAGCTGGAAAGGAAGAGTGACACCACAAGTGAGCATCGCCCCATAGATCGCCACGTGGCCAGGTGGGGGGTTCCATGCAGCTCGACCGTCAGTAGGGATCAGCGAAACCACGTTGCTATCCAGATTGAATCGCCGCATGTACTTTGTTATCTCTTCAGGGCCGACCACGTTCGGCTCGACGTCATAGGCGCATATTCGCTCGGGAGAGAAAGGAATGCGAGCGGCCCTATGCTCCTCTTCGATATCATTCTCAACGATCCTTTGGGCTGCGACTCGGCTCTCCCGGGAGTCACAATCCTTATAAATTTTACGAGTACTCATCCTCTTCCCCGGTCTTCTCCAAGGCTGAGTGTCAACACAAGTGGAAGTCGAAGAGTCTGACCGAGCTTCAGGCTGATAGGAGTCAGGCTGCGATGAACCCGAAGAAACAGAATGAACTTCAGGAGTGGGAGGAACTCTGGAAGTAGCAGGGCTGTCACGATAAATTTCAGAAACGTCGGCGTTAGTAAAATGCGGTTGATCAAAGAGGGGTTCTTTCAATAACTTGTGAACAACCGATGCAGTGAGAGCATCATTTTGCTCAATGGCAATCATACCAACAGTAAAAAGACAGTACCTAGCTGCAGAATCCATGAGAACTAACCTTGAAATAGCGAAAAAAACGGAGGCGATGCAGACCCCTGAGGAAGAATCTTCGAGAAAAAGTCTGGGGATTGAAGCTGATGATCTCAATGAAGCAGGATTAAAAAGACAAGTTGGAAAATGAAACAAAGTGCCTAGAAAAAGCAAGAGATAGGCAAACTTCTCTTTCGAAGAAATACAAAGATGGTGGAAGAAGAAATAAGAAGGGAAAGGAAAGTGAATAGCCAGCATATATAGGCGGCACATTGATTTCAAAAACGACCGAAACCCTAGGAGAAGCGTAGAAAAGCGGGAAAATAGAGGGGGCGTGGGCCGTGACGTGGGCTGCACGCAGGCGAACAGAGAGGTTATGTCTCATAAATGCATCGTACCACAGCCAAGTAAAAAAAGACAAGTGGCAACCGGAGAGCATCTTGAGCCGCCAGAGAGCAGAAGCGTCACCATCAAGAGATTTCTGAAATGAGTGATGAATCAAATGTGTGCGGTCGCAATTAAGACACGTCATTAAAGGCTTCAATTTAAACGAGGATACATTAATACAGAAAACGACAAACGAGGACTAGTTATGGAAAAGTATTAAGATTAAATATTCATCCCGAGAGGACCTGACTCAGCGCGATCGGCTCAAATATTTAAGGGGGTATTGTTATAGGTAAAAATTAGTCGTGAAGGACACGTCATCACCACAAAAGGCCAGGAAAGCAAGAGTCAAGATAAGTCAACTTATGGAGCAGAAATCCCCCACGATAACTTACTCGGAAAAAGAGTAAGTAGTCCGACCGCAAACAAAGACAATCAGCTCGGGCAGTAAATCTTACTCGGGCACATACTCGGGCATACTCGGGAATCAATAAGACAGATAGTCACCAGCGTTCATATTCCAAACACAGGACATAATCAGCGACCAGCGCATCCACGATAAGCAACGGTGTGGACCATTAGAGTTTAAAAAGGAAACAAGCAGTTCTCCCGCGAATAAAGGAGAAAGAATCTCGACCAGAATTGGACTCAGCCAAAACAGGAAACATATCACGCCCAAAGAGGAAACATAATCCAACTAGGACTAAGAAACCGCTTGAGACTTGGGCACCACAACACTAAACCCTAGCGGCCACCTTAAAACCCTAAAAACAACATGTATAAATACCCCTTTTTATATTCGAATAGGGGGTATGCGAGAGAAAGAACGAAGAGAGAGAGAGTATTCTTGTAACGATTCTTCATAGTGAATTTGGCTTCGTTGCTAAGGTAACAACCCGTGGATGTTTCTCCAATCATTGGAGTTTTACCGGTGAGGAGAGGAGGCCGTGCGCTTGAAGCACCCTCATGGTTGCCACCGAATCCACTCATAGTGTATAGTGAATGAATTCAAATGAATGCAAAATGTATGAATGAGCACAAATCACACAAATGCACAACACACCAAAAAATGAGCAAAGGATCACCTAAGTATATCTAGGAACCCGCTCTGATACCAATTGTGAATAACTAAATACTCGAGGCGTGTTATCAATATATTAATCTAGAGGGGGGGTGAATAGATTTTAGCTATTATTACCCAATTTTCGCATACAAGTCAATATTACGAAAATGACCCTACTAGTCAAAAATACAAGCAAGTGTAATACAGTGCGGAATTAAAAATGACACTTGATGTATACGTGGAAACCCAACCACTGGGAAAAACCACGGGCTGTATAGTGCGCCACACTCGGAACTCGAAATCACTAATTGAAATGAAGTTTACAACCTATGTAGACCTCGTCTAACAATCCGGTCTGTAACCCCTCACTTCTACCCTACGGGCCTTTATTAGCAACCCTATTCCAATTTGCTTGAGGCCTAAGCACTCTTAGCCTCAAGTCTTAATTCTCTAAGAAGAGATTATGCAACCTATGTGAATATGTATGAATATTCAAATAACAAACAAGGCTAGGGAACCTTAGATGCTTATCTAGGATGATGAGATAATCAATTAAAATCAATCATAGATATCAAGTGCTAAATGACATGTCATAATAGCTTAGATAAACATAGATTATAAAAACCTAGAAATCTATCACAATACAACACTCAATCAATTCATCACAATCAATTCTCTATTCTTGTATTTAGCATATGATCTAAGAACATACAAGTAATTAAAGAGAAGTCTTAATATGAAAAACACTAAAATTAGATGAAGTTAGTGAAAAACATACCAAGGAAGATGTGATGATGCAAAACCATGCATGGATGCATCCTATATGATCATGGATGATCCTAGATGAACTTTGATGAACAAGGAATGACTTTGAGTGAATAAAGAAGAGTTCTTGTGAATTTTTTTCTCTTGAAATATGTTCTAAGGGAAAAATATGATTTTTGGACTCTTAAAAACGACCTAAAATGAAAGAGGCATATATATAGGGTCTCATGATGAAGTGGAGTCGTTTTGAAAAAATGAACCCTGTTTTTGCCTTGGGCGTTGTACGTACAGCGCCTTTGTACAGCGACCGATTAAAATCGATCAGGTCTGTATAGTGCTAAACCTCAATTCCCATCAGGTATCAGGTGGGTGCTCTACGTACAACGCTTCTGTACAGCGACCGTACAGCGCCTACCTACTGGAAATGCTCGCGACAGCGCATCAGCTCAATATTTGAGCGCTCCGAAACATGACCAAACGACATCGAAACATTTCATATGATATATCGTTGGAAAGGTATGGAAGTCTACTTTCTACTCCAATTTATGGAATGACATTTAGATGTCTATAGAAAAAGTTATGGTCAATAGAGTGACCAAAGGTCAGATTCGGATCACAGCAGTGATGCCCTGTTTTAGTGGTCACTTTGGAAATTTCAAAACCAATCCAAACGGTCATGAAATATTACAAATAATATACCGTTGGAAAGGTATGGGTGTCTAGTTTTCCCAGAATTTTACAAAAGTCAATTTCAATCTTTTTATAAAAAGTTATGGTCATAAAACCATACAAAGGTCAGTTTTGAAAAACATATAAATTACTGAAATTCAATCTTTTGAAACTAGGCACTTTACTCCAAACAACCAAACCAAAAACTACCACTTATCCAAGAGAAGAATGAGACCTTCTCAAGTGGTCAACCGTCGCGCTAAGACATGCACACCATCGTGCAAGCGCGGACGTTTCCGATCAATATCAGGAAACGAATTACAAGACACATACACACACAACAAGATATATCAATAAGGTGCTAGTGTATAATGTGACATGTGAAGAGTATGCACACAAATGCAAGTATGCTAAGTGTGTGTGTGCAATCTAAATCTCTTCAATGAAAACTAAGCACTAGAGATATACCTTTGGAGTGCTTGTCAACCTTGAGGACTTGAGAGGGTCTTTGAGCTTGATCATGAATCACTAAGCTACCCTTACATATAATCCCCAACACGTGGTTTGTCCACGAAATAAGCCAATCAAGATATGGGAATCCTTACAATTACTATATCGTCAACATGAACTAAAACAATTAAGATGCCAGAAGTACCTTTTTTCACAAATTAGGAAGAATCTGCAGCACTCCTTTGCAACCCATACATCATGAGAACAGAACTAAGCTTAGCATACCAAGCTCGTGGTGATTGCTTCAACCCATATAATGCCTTCTTCAATTTGCACACAAGACCAGGTTTTGACTCTTTTGGATGGCTAGGTGGAATGCTCATATAGACTTCTTCTTCAAGATCTCCATGTAAGAAAGCATTTTTAATGTCCATTTGGAACAATTTCCAATCTTCATTAGCTGCAAGAGAGATGAGCACTCGAAATGTATTCATTTTTGCAATAGGTGAAAAGGTCTCCTTATAGTCTTCTCCATATGTCTGCGTAAATCCTCTTACAACTAATCTAGCTTTGTGTCTTTCAATGGTCCCATCACTTTTGTATTTTATTTTGTATATCCAATGACAACCAACGGTTTTATTTCCCAACGGTAGATGAACAATATCCCATGTCTTGTTCTCATCAAGTGCTTGAAGCTCTTCTTGCATAGCTTTTTTCCAAATAAAATTGGAATTAGCTTCCTTGAAAGATTTGGGCTCTTGACTGCTAGATAAAGCAGTAAAAAAAGCTGAATGAGAAGAAGTAACATTGTCATATGTCAAATAAGCCTGTATAGGATGGGAGACCACATGATAAGTAAAAAAATCCTTCATTTTTTTCTAGCAGGCAGATTTGTCAACTCGATCTCCGTTGAGGTTATTCAGATGTGGGCACCACATTATCAATTGTGAGAGGTACATCAACTTCTCCCCCTGAGATTGATTCTGGGACAACAACTTGTTCAATTTGTTGAAAGTCTTCATTTGAATCAATATCATCATTTGTGATATTTTGTAGAGGTATCAAATCTGATAACTTCTCCCCCTGAGATTGATTCTCGTTACTACCTTGTTGGAAATAACAGTCTGACTCAAGAAATCGCACATCACGGGAAATGATAACCTTTCAAGCTGCCAAATCATAGCAAATGTACCCTTTTTTTTATAGAAGAATACCCAAAGAATACACATCGAGCCGCTCGAGGATCCAATTTATCACGATGAATAGCCTGTTGATGAACATAGCAAACACAACCAAACACCCGAAGATGTGAAATGTCGGGCTTCCGATTTTTCAAGACTTCCAATGGAGACTTAAATTGAAGTACACGACTAGGAAGTCGATTAATCAAATATGTTGTAGTTAGAAAACCATGAGACCAATACTTTTTGGGAACATTCATTTGAAAAATAAGAGCTCTTGCAGTTTCCAAGATGTGTCTAATTTTTCGTTCCGCTACTCTATTTTGTTGTGGTGTTCCTACACAACTTGTTTCATGGATAATCCCGTGATTACAAAGATAATCATGAAACATGGTATTTGTGTATTAAGTTCCATTGTCAGATCTGAAAGTTTTTATCCTGGCATCAAACTAATTAGTTACCATGTTATGAAATTCTTTAAAAACCGAAATTACCTCTGTTTTTTATTTCAACAAATATATCCAAGTAGCACAAGATTTATCATCAATAAATATAGCAAAATATTTATATCCATCATAAGACTCAATTGGTGCAGGACCCCATAAATCAGAATGTATCAGCTCAAATGGCTCGGAAGACATAGATAAAGATTTAACAAAAGGTAAATGAGTTTGTTTTGCGAATTGACAAACATCACAAACACTTGATTCAACAAAAACAGATGGGAAAAGACTTGACAAAACTCTATCCGATGGATGGCCAAGCCATTTATGTAAAATATGACTTTCTTCAGGACTTTTTGTAAGACAAGCTTTTTCGACAGCATTCAGCAAGTACAGGCCATGTGAATAAATTCCTTCACCAATCGTCTTCCTCGTTTTTTGATCCTGAAATATAACGGATGATGGAGAAAAAATGACATCATAATTCAAAGAGTTAGTGATTTTTCCAACCGATAAAAGTTGAGTAGGAAACAAAGGAACAACTAGAACATCAGAAGTGGAACTTTGAGGGAAAAAATTAATTTTTCCACTCCCAGACACAGGAACTGAGGTTCCATTGGCAATAGAAACCTCATGCTTATCTTTTTTAAGAATAAAATCATGAACAAAACAAGAATTATTGGCCATATGATCAATGGCTCCAGAATCAATAATCCATGAATTCGTATTGCAAGAAGAAGTAACATAGGCTTGTAAATTACCTGAAACGTGAGTAGAGGCAGATTGACTAGTTTTAGGCAGCATAGACTTACTAATTTGTTGGAAAAATTGAGTCAGCTGATTCATTGAGATTGATGTGTCTACAACAGTAGCATTATCCTTCTTAATCCTATCAAAATTAGCCTTCAGGTGTGGATTCAACTCCCAACATCATTCTTTTGTGTGACCATTTTTCCCACAGTGATCACAATTGTAAGGATTCCCGTAGTTTTTAATTGGCTTATTTCGTGATCAAACCATATGTGGGGATCATGTAAGGGTAGCTTAGGAATGTGTTCAAGCTCAAGGCCCTTGCAAGTGTTAAGCACTCCAAAGGTAATTCTCTAAGTGCTTACTTGTCTTGAAGAGATAGTTGCACACACTCATAACTCATGCATATGTTTAATCCTTGTATGTTGTGTGTCTTATTTGTGTGCCTTAATGCTCATTAACATCTCTTCTTGCATGTTAGTTTGATTGCATCTTGCATATCCAATTGCCTTGTCATGCTTAGACTTAGGATTGCATTTTTGCACTGGGCGCTCCCAAAAGCACTCTACGAACAGCCCCAGTTGGGCGCTGTACAGACCTGATCGATTTAATTCGGTCACTGTACGAGCGCTGTAGAGGCGCTCTACAAAGCGCTCTACAAAGCGCTCTACGTAGAGCGCCCCTCTGTTTTGTCGCGAGAACAGAGCAGGGGCGCTATACAGGCGCTGTATAGAAGCGCCCCACGTACAGCGCCCATGGAAAAATTGTGGTGTCACTTATCAAAACGACCACACTTCATCTTGACACCCTATATATATGCCACTTTGACTTTAGATCAATAACAAGAGTTCATATTCAGATTTCATACTTAGGATATTTTTCAAAGAGAAGAAAAATTCCAAGAACTCATTTTTATCATCTCAAACACTTTTTCATGATCATCAATCATCATCTAGCATCATCTTAGATCATCTAGATGTCTTCTTGCATGGATTCTTCATCATACTTTGCTTGGTAAGCTTTTCACTAATATCTTACATATTTTGTGTTTCTCTTAACAAGCAATCTCAATTAATTACTTGTATGTTATTTTGTATGCTTTGGATACAATATTGAGATTAGTGTGATGTATGTTTGAGAAGTTGTATTGTGATAGCTAATTAGGTTTTGTGCTTAATCTTGATTAGCTAAACTATTTGATTGAACATGTCATTTAGTTTTTAATATCTAGGATTGTTCTAATTGCATATTAATCATCTTAGATAAGCATATAGGGTTTCTCATGCTCTATGTTGCATTTTGGATATTCACATATATTCACTTAGGGTTGTATTCTCTTCATAGAGAAAGTAAGTCTTGTGTGTAGCTTCCGGGATTAGGTTGCTTAGATCACAAGCAAATTGGACTAGGTTCACTCATACCGAGATTAGGTAGGTGTGTGATTACTTCCGGGATTAGGTTGTAATCGTTTACACATTTAGTGGATTCGAGGTTCGAGTGTGGCTTACTTACTAGCCCGTGATTTTTCTCATGAGGGTTTCCACGTAAAAATCAAGTGTTATTTAATTTCTGCATATTTTACTTGATTTATTGCTTTATCTATTTAGGGGTAATTTCGTAATTTTGACTAACACGAAAAATTGGGTAAAAAGCGTAAAATCTATTCACCCCCCCCCCCCCCCTCTAGATAGTTTTATACACACCGTGCTATAATTAGTTTCAACAATGATAAGCTTCCTTTCTTCCTTTACTTCGAGGATTGTTCCTCCATTTTTCCCTTATATCATTTTTTTCAGTCAATAATGCATGAGATTCAACCTTCTCATATGTGAATTTCAACTCTGTTTTCATTGTTTTGCGACGAGTTTCTTCTCGTTGAACAATAGCACAAACATTGGTAAATGAGGGAACCTAAGAACCCATGAGAATATTGCTCTTCAAGTTTTCATATTCTGGCCTCAAACTGCTAAGTAGGGAAAATATTTTATCTTCTTTTGCTCTTTGTAAAATAATCTTAGCATCAGTAGTATGAGAACGATACATGTTTAGTTCATCCCATAATTTTTTAAGATGCCCCAAATGCTCACCAAAGCTTTTATCTCCTTGCTCAACTGCAGCAATTTCACATTTCAAATAAAAAATGTGTGCAATATTGTTATTATTGCCATATAACTCAGACACTGCATCCCACAAGTCTTTTACAGAATCAGAAAAGGTGAAAATCTTAGCAGTATGAGGCTCCATCGAATTGAGAAGCCAAGATCTAACAAGTTGATCATTAGCAAGCCAATCCTCATATGTTATGTCTTTAAAGTCAGGGCAAACAGATTTGCCATCAACATAACCAAAATTTTTCTTTCCACCAAGAGACAATTTAATAGCCCTTGACCAAGGGACATAGTTCAAACCATTTAAAAGAACTGATGAAAGTTTCCAACTAGGATTAGAATCTGAATCACCCATATTGACAGGGGAAAAAAAAAAGAGACAAAAGTCTTACTCAAAGAAGATGTAGCGGAACAAAACGTTGATCAAAAAGATAGATCACAGCGGAACCCACACTTTCTTCGAGATCACTTGAAAGTTTGATCAAATGTTCTTCAATGACATTTAATCGAGCAGATGGTAAGTGGTGTAACCCAAGAACCAGGCTCTGATACCATGTAGAAAAACATTATAATAAACAGTAAAGTAACATAACACAAACTGATTTACGTGCTTCGATTGCCAGTGAAGCAACCTACAGGAGAAGAGGAGAGGATGTTTTTCTTATTCATTGCGAGAAGAAAAGAATTATAGAGCTGGCAATAAATATTGCAATTATAGATAAGGAAGTTTTTTGTATTTGGCAACAAAATCAATCTTTTCCTTTTAATGGTAAGATATTATTCCTCAATATCAGAATATTTCCTCTTCTCCACCAACAGAAAGCCTTGGCTTAGTTTGCTTCAAGTGTGGGAGATATGGCCATAGTAGAGAAAATTGCAAATAAGGGAGAGTTGAGCCCACTGTTGAGGAAATGGTCACTAATAAACAACAGGAAGCTGCTGCCAAGAAGGTTGACTCCCCTTATGGCCCATGGCTTCTGGTGTCATACGGTAAGCAGAGTTATAGTAACACTAGAGGAAGGGCTAAGCACATGGGTAATGGAAGCAATAAGGCAGTGGATAGAAATAGAACATCCAGTAAACAGGGTGATGTTATTCCTATGAGGAACAAGAATGTTGAAGTCTCTGAAGTTAAATTGGGTAAGACTAAGCTTGGGAAGGCTGTTAAGCCCACTACCAACGTTAAATCTAACATAATGTGTCTAGTAACGGATCCAAGTTTGGCATCCTTAATGATGAAGTGGATGTAATGTTAGCTGAAGACAACTATGCAACGAAAAGCAATGAGACTGGAGGGTATGCTCAGACAAATAAAAATATCCTAAAAGATATCACCAACCAGAAAAAGAAGTAGGGTGAGAAAGCAAGTTGGACCTCTCCTCTTAGCAGTAAAAAAACTTTTAGGAAAGGTGAGAAGACTATCCTTACCAACAACAGATTGACTACTAGTACTAGAAACCATGAGGGAGCCAGCAGTTCCAAGGGTAATAGTGGAAGTAAAGGTAAAAAGCACTCCCAGAATTTAAGTTGCCAGGTTAAAGACAGTAAGGAACCTGACAGTGATAAGGTTTTACGCCAGTTCCATAAAGAAGTTGCCGAATTTAAAGCTAAATTTATTGGACAAAAAGCTACTAATGAATTGATTGAATGTAACCATACTATGCAGGTTGACAAGAGTTTTGATATGGTTGCCTCTGAGTTGGAAAAGGCTATGGTCGTGGCCTCTGAATAGAGACTCCTCCTTTTTGTTATCCTTTCCATGATTTGTGTGTGGAATGTGAGAGGGGCGGGTAAGAAATTGTTTTCGAGGAATATTGCTGATCTTCAGAGACTGCACCAATTTAATATTTTGGCTATTTTCGAACCCAGAATTAGTGGTTCGAAAGCATAGCGTGTAATTAAGAACTTAGGTTTTGAGAACAGTTTTGTTGTGGAGGCTAAGGGGTTCTCTAGGGGTATCTGGCTCCTTTGGAATGAAGTTGGCCTTAAACTCCATGTTATTGCTAAGTCTAGACATTGTGTCACTGCTTTGATTAAGGATCAGAATTCCTTCTGGATTCTCACAATGGTGTATGCTAATCCATGTGTTTCCACTAAACGCCTTCTTTGGAAGTATCTTGATTCCATTAGAGAGTGTTTTGATATGCCCTAGCTTATAATGGGAGATTTCAATGAAATCACCAATATTGTTTTTTTTTTTTTTTAAATTCAATAATAAATTTGGAAAATGGTTTTTTTTTTTTTTTTTTAAGTTGAAAAATAAGAAATGAAAAGAGAAGAATGTATTACATTTATCTATATATCCATTTTCGTCTTTTTAAAAAATCTAATATAGTTTACCAAACACATTTTCTCTACTTTTTTATTAATATGATTATTTCTAAAGTTAGTTTATTAAACACCAATCTACATTTTTTTAAGTTGATTAATTTTTAAGTTAAGCTATAAGCAGATTATTTCTTAAGCAAAGCAATTCCAAACATAACCTTAATATCCTTTTGATTTCATTCTAACGGCTAAATTAAAGGAGGAATTTAAAAAAAAAAAAAATCAAATAAAATAGATAAGATCTCTCTTGTAATCACTATGTATTGTTAATATTACTGTATTGTAACTAAACTCATTAATTATAATTATCTATCAGATATCTAAAAGACCATAATCACTTTTTTGGATAGTATATCACAACTCACAAGACAAACTCAGATAGGTTTTGGGTAACACATGGAAACAACTTTTCCAAAAACTATCATTCACATACCCGTCTTAGTGTTTAGACATTAACTTTAACGGTTGACTACATTAAAACTACAAAAAGATTTAAATGACCATTTACATTTTTTTAAGTTGATTAATTTTTAAGTTAAGCTATAAGCGGATTATTTCTTAAGCAAAGCAATTCCAAACATAGCCTTAATATCCTTTTGATTTCATTCTAACGGCTAAATTAAAGGAGGAATTTAAAAAAAAAAAAAATCAAATAAAAATAGATAAGATCTCTCTTGTAATCACCATGTATTGTTAATATTACTGTATTGTAACTAAACTCATTAATTATAATTATCTATCAGATATCTAAAAGAAACCATAATCACTTTTTTGGATAGTATATCACAACTCACAAGACAAACTCAGATAGGTTTTGGGTAACACATGGAAACAACTTTTCCAAAAACTATCATTCACATACCCGTCTTAGTGTTTAGACATTAACTTTAACGGTTGACCACATTAAAACTACAAAAAGATTTAAATGACCATATCATATATATATATATATATATATATATATATAATAGAGTTTCACTAGTGCCACATGTCGTCGTGAGAGAAGTTTGATATTAAATATTATTAATATATAATACAGAAATAACAAAGCAAGAATGCCTTTTTTATTAAAAAATATAACATTCAATAATAATATCGATAAATGCCTTAATCATCAACATCATAATTATGAATTGTTACTGATTATGAATTATTACTGATTCAATGCATTGATCCTTCATCTCCTTATAATTACTATGAGTTTTAAATAACCTGTAAGACCCGTAATTTTTCCTCTTTATTAGTAATAATAATAGATAATAGAATAGATAATAGAAGCATTATCGTTAGTTTAGTAGTTTAATTCAGTTAGGATTTATAGGTGGTTTACTAGGAGAAAACCACTAACTCCTTAAACTGATTATTTTTATCTCAATGTGTAGAGATATTAGGAAATTGAATTTGATTTGTATTTGTATTCTTCTCTTTAAAGAGATATAAATGAGTTTTCACATAAAACTTTTATATTCTTTTCTACGCTTTCTTTTTTGAAAATCGATAACTCTCACAAAAGAATATAGAAAACTACTATTTTGGTAGATTGAGTCAGATTATTTTCAAGGTAAAGTTCTTAAACTTTGTTTTTCTTTAGATGTTCATTTATAGTTTTAATCTCTCTAATCAAAACTCTTTGTTTTTTTTTAAAACATTCAAATATCTCATTAACAAAGATTGGGCCTCTATAAATTGTTCGATTTTAGTTTTTTTTGGATGGAGATGTCTTAATGCATGGATTTTGGAGTTCATTAAAGAGTTCAAATTTGAGTGTTAGTATATGTTGTAATTTTGATTTGTTTTAGTATCGGAGAAGCAATATATTGTGTTGATAATTTTAATTATATTTGTAGATGGCAGTTGATGGTAAAATTTGGTATGAGAATAGTAGACATTTATATCAACTTGGATTTTAATTTTCGGAATTTTTGGTGGTGATTATCTTAGGAAGATTTTATTTCTAAAATTGATTACAGATGCAGATTTTCTGAATCGTCAAACTGATCTTATTACGTTAGAGTAATTTTAAATTGATATTGGGGATGTATCTAGGTCTGATTTTTAGTACTATGATTTTAGAGATATAATTGAACCAGGATATTAAATTTCGTGAATTTTAGTGATATATAATTATTTTAATTCTGTGTGTATATTTGATGTTTAAGCAATAATAGTTAGGCTGACAGTCATGATCTCTTGGTGTTGTAGGAATTTTAATTCTCAATCGGAGATAGATAAAATTCTGATTTTCAGTATTGAGATATATTTCTGGTATATTAGTCTATAAATAAAATTTTGGAATTTTCCATGGTCCGTAGGGTTGTTAAACTTTGATACGAAGTCTGGTTGGAGGATCGAAATTTATGCGGTCAGGTTTGACCTTTGGGTGCTTAGAAAGTTATAGAAATTCATAGGTGTTTGATAAAATTCCGATATTTTGAGAGGAGTTAGAAATCTTATGTTTAGTTTTATTGACTAAGTTTTGAAATATTTTGAGGCCCATAAGATTTTCGAACCACAAACGTTTGCACACTAAAATCTGTTTTACCAGAGTTTCTACAATAAAATGAATAAAAATGTATTTTCTTCTAAGAAGTGGAGTCAGATTTCTTTTATTTGGTTACTTTGATTGAAGGATTGTTATTCTAAATGTTTAGGTTCCGCGTGTGACTTTCCTATATCGTTAGTGAAGCATTAAACTAGCTATCTTCCAAGGTAAGTGGTTTTTGCATAGTATGTGATTGCAAAAAGAAATATATTTTTCTAATGAAATAAATTTTATTATTATACTATTATGTTCTAAAACAATTTATATATATATACTTATGTAAACTCATAATTTTCTACTTATAGATTCGTTACTTTTATTTATCAAATTCTTTAAATGAGTTTTGCCTTTACTTGAACTCTTTTTTTTAAAAAGTTTATATGTTCCTTTCTTTTGCGCTTTAGTAATTCAAATGTATTATTATATACATATTTTGAAAGTAATGTTTTAGCTCAATGTCAGTAGTAAATGAAATGTAATGAAATGGTGATCACTAGTGAAAATGTAAATGCAGCGCGCGCGACAAATGAAATGTTATGATTTTGGTCTTGTACCAATTTCTAAATGAAATGTTATGATTTTGGTCTTGTACCAATTTCTGAAATGTAAATGGCCGGGTCATCAGGGGTATCGGTGACACTACTTGACTTGAGCTTATTTTTATGAAATATTACTTATCGCTATCGTACAATGAAAATGTTACTTTTGCAAATGTATTTTTGTATATGAAAATGTTACTTTAATTTTACAAGTTTACTTGTATATGAATATTTGATTTTTGCTTTTATGTACTCTTTAAAAGCTTTTGGTATTTGTTATATATGTTTTCGATTGCGTATTATGCAATGCTTATTGAGTTGACAGCTCACCCCTTGTCATTTAACATTTTGCAGACAGAGATTCTTAAGAGCTTACCGTTAGGGCAATAAACTTGGAATTGGAAGTGATTGAGATTTTTTTATAACGACTCCCTTTGATTTTGTTACTTAGAATTTGAAGTTAGGATTCTCGAAATTGTTTTCATTTCCTTTAGATCATTTTGGACCTCATTGTTGAATGTATTTGGAGATATATTTACGTTGAAGAATGATTTATTTGGAGGTATTTTATAATTATTAATTTTCTTTGGTGAATTAATTTATGGTTTATGATAGAACATTCCATATCAAAGTACTTGATTTCTCTTTGAATTTTGGGGTGTTACATAACCGGTTATATTCCTCTACTCATTTCCTTGTTAATGAGTTTTTATTGTCTTTATATTTTTTAAATATTATTACTATTTATTTATCTTTTGGAATTCTTTCAATTAAACCTATTTAATAAATTATTAAATATATTTAAGAATATTATTAATAAATATTTATCTTTTGGTATTCTTCCTATTAAATCAATTGAATATATAATTAAATATATTTTTATTAAATATTTAAAATTCTTTTGACATTCCTCCAAAAAATTTACCAACTCTACATCTATATATACATGTAAGTATGTAACCCTCGATCCAATCTCTCAAACCAGATCACTATAAACACTCTTTCTGTTGTTTTTTGTGGTCTATCTCTCTAAAAAATTTCCTTGTTTAAACATCTCCAGTACAACCTTTTTTTTTCTTTTTAATCTGTTATGTTCATAATCTAGATTTTTTATAATTGTAAACTGTTCGTGTTTATTTTAAATGATTATTTCTTTCATTCGATCATGAATTTCATGTGTTCATACATCTTTTTATATATGTACCACTTATTTTGTTTAATTCCCCCCTGTGTTTTTTAGGAGATTTCTAAGGTTTTTACTACAACCATTGTTATCACTTAAAAGGTACAACATTTGAACCTTAATCATGATTGTAAATTTCTCTCACTATATATATATATATATATATATATATATAATCTTTTAGAATTCATTCATATATTTTTAACCAATTTTTTTTTTATCCGCTACTAATTTAGTTAAATTCCTAATTCCTAGGGTGTGTTGTTAAAGTTTTCTTACTTTTTTGACTCTAGCCGTTATTATTATTATTATTTGTGAATTGTCTCCCTCCGTTTATAACCCATATTTTATCTTCTATGTATCTAATATATTATTTAAAATTGGAAAGTTTAAACAAATGTGGAATACAAAATATGATCACAAAATTAAAACACTGTGTAAAAAAATAAAAAAGTTTTCAGATTTTTTTTTTAAACAAATCTGGAAAATTAAAAAAGTATTCAAAAAATCAAAACAATCTGAGTAAACAAATAATTATAACAATATGGATTAAAAAGAAAAAGGCTAATTTCACTTTTTCCTTTACAACAACAATAATAAATTAAATCAAGTGAATAACGTTATCAGAAAATTAAAAAACGTGGAATAAAAGTAATCAAATAATTGTAAAAAATATTTGTAATTAATGAGTTACAATATTTGTAATTATATTCTTATTAATTACTAATTAATGTAATAATGTTTTTTTCATGGCTAAATAGATAGAGAGCCACTAGCCACGACCTTTATAATTATATTAAACATAACTACCAATAACATTTTAGGAAAATTTAAAAAGTTAAAGAGTCACAGTATTTGTTATTATATTCTTATTAATTACTGATTAATAAGAACATAATTAAAAAGATATAGAAACACAACCGTTGTAATAATATTAATAATGATTATTATGTTCATATTATTAGATTTGTTTTAAATATTAGTAAACCAATATCTATATTGAATTTTAATTTAAATAATATCAATTAATATGATTAATTCGAATTTAATATTTGAACTTTGGGTTCAAATTTGTATTTGACTTTTACTTTTCCCAATTGACATGTGATTCTTATTAAATAAAATTATAAATATCGGAGACTTTTGTATTTTTGAAGAGTCTATAGACTCTAAATTTTTTTATTTCACTATAAAACAGACTCTTACATACAAAGATCCTAAATTTTTCTTGGGAGAAATTTGTTGGGTTGCAATTGAGCCACCATTTCAGTAATTATGTTGTTTTACCACGTTATTCAATACACTTGACACATTAATTTAGCCTAAATAGCTAAATTATGTTATGAAATGAAAAATTAAGATAGGAAATAAGAAAAATAAAAGCAAATTTTAAATATATTTTTTAACAAAGCCCGTGCATCGCACAGGTTGACAAACTAGTTACTCTTATGATGGACAATGGAGATCCATTAATTTTTTTGTAAAAGAACAAAAAATTAAAATTTAAAAAAAAAAATTAAATGGATCTCCACCATTTAAGATGGATGGTAGAGATTAACAAAAGAAGTAAATTAAAAAGGTGGATCTCCATCGAGATCCATAGAGATTCACAAATAGGGTAGATTTTGCCTCCCCCGCCGCACCTTCCCCCTTCACGGCGAGGGATGATAGAAACTTGAATCTCCACTTTTTTTTTTCTTTTTTTTAATCTCCACCATCCATTTTAGAGATCGACAATGGAGATCCATTGTTTTTTTTTTTTTTCCTGTTTTTCAATTTTTTATTTGAATTTTTTATATATATATTTCAAAATGCATATTCAAAATGCTTTTCAAAAAACACTTTTAAATATTTATATAAAAATATATATATATATATATATGGATGTTACTAGGAAGTGCTTAGAAGGAAAGCAGTTTATGCGGGCAATGTACAATTCAGCACTATAGAAGGATGAAGAAATGTGATGAGGTTGAAGATCAAAGTTGTGATTGATGACATATTTTTACACAATTAAATCCAAAGTCAAAACTCAAAACTCCATTAGATGATCAGCCTCAACACCATTACTCTTATCTCTTTCTTTCTTTATTGTTTGCTTATCCAAGATATATATGAAAGAGACCTTGTAGCCTTGTAGCCTTGTAAGTTGTAACCATCTCTCTCTGCAACTGCAACTATAACTCTATTTACCAATCAATGGATACTTCAAGGCCTAGTCTCAACACGATGCTTTACCATTTCATTTCGGATTAAAACTTGCTTCGCATGTCAAAATTGAGTCCCAAGGTTGTGAATTCCTCACCATTACTTAAAAGAATACATCTTGAGACAGAAATGCAGACCATGCATCCTACAATCAAAAATAAACTATATAATGAGGCATTCGATTCGTGATCATGTTTCAAAAGGGGAATATATTTTTAAGCATTCTTTGATGCAAACACCCCACCAGAATTGAATCCATAATGCATTGCAGATTTACCTGGAGGATGGAAAATATTTTTTCTGCAATATATTTTTGAGGGAGTGTTGCTCCTCTTTGTTGTAATTTGTCTGGGTGGAGACAAAGCCTTGCTTTTTGATAAGCCTTCTTCACTTGTGAGCTTTCTATGAGGCTTGTTAAGGGGATCGCGTACCATCCACTATCCGGCCACAACATCTGAATTCATTGCCATATCATCATCATCATCAAACATGTGAAAAATAGTTTAAGAGATATGACATAAACTTGTACAAATATTTGAAGGTCTTACATGATGCAGTGTTGATAGCAGCAAGCGAATGTTGGTTTCTTTACCGGCTGACCACAATCTTATTTCTTGCTCCAATAACTCCATTTCTCTCTGCAGTTTTTGGAAGAAAACGAAATAAATCAAACAAAATCTAGTTTATTATGCCACTTTAAGTCACTGTGATTGCATTTGCATCGTTTTATCATATTACAGTTCGCATTCTTACAACATATCAACTGCTTTGGGAACTTACATTGTCTTCTGATTGCTCTTCTACATCTTCAGCTGTCCATTTCTTTTGTTCCTCCTGCAAAGTAAAAGTGAAAGTTCATATTAAAGCATTTACCTTAATCTGGTTTACTACTGGGCATGCCGCAAAGCTTAAATTTTGAATTTTCGGACTCTCACATGTAAGCAATTATAGGTTTGATTATGTTAAACAGAAGATGCAGCTCTGTTAGATGCTCTCATAAGTGAGAGTTGTACATTTTCTAGTTATGCTTTGTTGGTTGTTGGATGTTTTAAGCAGTATAGCCTATAATTCTGTCAAAAGTTTAACGTTTGAACACGTTTTTACTAACCAGTAGTCCTAATGAGAGACAGAGAAGTCAATTTCTTATTTGTTATTACTATGTTTACTAAAATCGGTTGAGAATCAAATTATGTAAGTCACACGCAAATCAAGAACTAAGTTATTGTTAAAAATGAAACTTAATTCACCCTCCCATCTACGGAAGAATCAAGTTCCCTTTTCCAATGGAACCTGATTCATTTTCATTTTCATTTCTGATTAGTAAACGCGCCTTAAGCAATAAAGTACTTTACCATTGGAGAATGAATGGTTCCATGTCCTCGAGTTTGTTGATTTAGAAATTCATTAGCATCAGGCCTCTCTGCAGAATATCAAAACAGAACAACAACATATAAAAGGTCATTCATCTTGTAAACTGTAATCAGAACTTGTAATTGGAAATTTATCAAACAACAGACCTTCATTGTCAGGTGATGAGTGATCTTTATTATCCTGGTGAAACTTCTCTTTGGCCCATGCTATTGCTTCATCAACAGAAACAGCTTCGCCGGTTCCCTCTCTATGATCAGAATTGATTTCGATAACATAAGAACTCATAACCTCATCCTCATCCTCCTCTTGCTCCATTTCTTCTTCTTCTTCTCGCGTCATAATATTATCGCACTCTCTTCTTATTTCTGTTTTAGCTTCAGGCTCTTGACAGAGCGAAGAGGCGGGAGACGAAGGGGAGTTGTTGAATTCCATATCGTCCATAGATAGTTTGATGCTTCGATACGAATTGGGTTCAATGCTAATGGTTTCAGGGGATGAAACTCGCCTCGAGAATCCATTGTAATAAGAGCTTCTGAAATTGTTGTTATCATTTTCCATGTATTGATTTTGATGATGATGATGATGATGATGATAAGTCGGCATCACTTGTTTCGTTGTTCTCTGATCATCTGGCATCATTGATGTTGAGTTCCATCTACATGGAACATTGATTGGCCTGTACAAATCAACACAACAACATCAACTCAAAACGCTAGATTTGCTGCCTTTCTTGTGATTCAAGCCAAAAAAAAAAAAAAAAAAAGTAATAAATAATTTGTAAATTCTTCACAAATCTATCATTTAATATTTATAATTTAATTAAAAAAAAAAAAAAACCCTGTTCTTCAATTCTTCAAATATCTCTCTTGAAATTCAGATCATATTCATACCCTAACATAATCAATCTAATTTATCCAACTTTATACCATCTTTTCACTCGCTTCCGGAACTACAAACGCTAAACGACACCGTATCATTCTCTTCGAAACATAAATAAAATGAAACGACAAGGGCATAAATGGTAATAAAACATAAATGTAAGCTTAAACAGTTAAAACCTATAAGACTAGTGTACACTGTACCTGAGCTTGGAAGCAAAAGAAGACAATGCCACGTCATCTCCTTCCGGCGGCCGGAGCGGACTTAGATCCTCGGAGCTCAACACAGAAGACGAATTCGACTTCGGCCGGGACCGCTCCCGCGATTTTCGACCGTCGCGCGAAGACGCGAAGATGTCGCTGTAGAATCCCTCGTTCCTCGACGGAATCGTGAACGCCGGAAGAATCCGGCCGCTCCTTTTTGGCGGAGAAGCTATTTCCGGCGACGGATTCCGGAAAATCTCGGCGTAGAAGTGCGGCGTGGAGGAAGTGAAGTCGGCGGAGTACTTGCGGGAGAGCATAGTCCTCGGTGGCCCGCCGAAGACGTCGGAGAAATCGTCGGGGTCGATAGTGGAAGTGAAGGAGTGGCGCGTGGATCCCACCGTCGACGACTTTTTTCGAGGTAACGTTTGCATTCCCATCCGCATCCGCCATGACTCATCCATCGCAGATTTTTTTTTTTTTTAAAAAAATTTCTTTCAAAAAATGAAAAACACACACACAAACACAAAACAATAGTCTAATTAATGAAATATGAGTTATTTTTTGGAAGTTTAGATGTTGTTTTATACAGAGACTAGTGAGTGAAGAAAAGAAAAGAAGAGAAAAGAAAGTAGCTTTAAATGAAAATTAAAAGTGATTGATAATGTAGGTGAAAGATGGTGATGATGATGATGAAGATAATAAAAACATATATATGATGACGAAGAGGGTGGTGGGTTTCGATTGATTATCTGGAAAGAAGGTGGTGTTTTATTTTGAGTCCCTACAAAGGCCACTATGTGTGTGTGAGTGTGCAATGTTTTCTTCTTGGATTGGTCTTTTGGTGCTTTCTTTTTTCCTTTCTTTTTTTTTTTCTTCTTCTTCTTCTCTAATTTCTCTGTTTTTGGGTTTCATGATTGTTTCATCAGTATGAATTGAAGATGATGATGATGATGGATGCTTGCTATATTATAAAACTAGAAAGAGTGGCCCTATTTTCTCTCTATTTTGTGATTTTTGTTTGGAGAAGATCAACCCATATTTCAAATGGAAAAGTACATATACAATTATCAAAGTTATTGAATTGAGTGGCAATTTTTAGCAATTTCAGGTGGAGGGTTTCTAACTTCTAGCCTACTAGGTTCTGGTACCATTAATTAATTATGGTGGTATGTAGATAGAAACTTTTATGGGCGATTATTATTAGGTTGATAACGTAGGATCCTGTACCGTAAAACATGCATGATCTTGCACATGGAACCTATAAAACACATGAATATGAAGCCATTAACCTTTGAGGTTGTAAATTTTAACACCTAGTTAGATTTAAATCGACACAAACACTAAATGATAACAAGAATTGGACCAAAAATTCTTTGGACGAGACTGTTGACTAGTTACACTGTTCTTATCTTATACTAGCAATCTAGCATTAGTACTTTTTGTTATATAGAAAGTAATTTGAAAATTATCAAAATACTCAAAAACAGGGCAGTGAAAATCAAGATTAAGAAGTAAACTAAGATCTAAAATTGAATGATTATGATTTGTTCAACACCAATGATCTATTGTCAATTTTGGCTTATATGGGTAAATCATATTAAATAGTGTCACTAGGAGAATAATAATGATTGAAGTGTAAGAAAGCGGCAAAGTTAGTCAAGAAAGCAATTTTATGTCTTCTTTTTTTCCATCTCTTTAATTTATCTTTTACGCCACTTTTCATTACATAATTTAATGCATTTTGATTTCTTTCCCTTATCCTGATTAGCATGAATATATTATTATTATTTTTTGAAATATTACAGTAATTCGGTGTTTTATAGGGAGGGAGAAAGACTCGAACCCACAACCTCATAGTGTGGGTATGAAGGGCTTTACTATTGGGCCAACCTCATCTTGTTTGATTAGCATGAATATTTTGTAACCTCATCAATAATGAAACTGTTGTATCAAATTCAATTTGCAACTTAAAAGTTTTTTCCTTAAATGTTTAACCTTTCATTTGCTTTTCATTTATTTATTTATTTATTATTATTATTTTTGACAAATTTATAAGTCAATCTTAATTTATATAATTTGTTTATCAAAATAAAATAAGGGAAAAGTACCAACTTAATAAATAAATAAAAATATAATGATTTCATTGTAGGTAAAGTAATGCTAGAGATTTCAATTTGAATCCTAGTTAGTGCCCGTTTGAAAAAGCTTCTGTACCAATGAAAAGAGCTTTTTTTTCATGTCGTTTGGTTGTCACTCCAATAGAGCTTTTGGATAATTAAAAAAGTCGTTTTATGTTATTTGAGCTTCTCCAAGTAGATTTTTTTGAGTTTTTTTAATAATACTAAAATATATAATATAACCCTATCATTTAAAAGAGTTTTTTTAAATTTACAACCAAACGACCAATAACTTTTCTTTAAAAATTTCATTTGTAAAAGCTCTACTTCTAAAAGATCTTCTACTAAAAGATCTATTTGAAGAAGTTCTTTCAAATGAACTTATAGTATTCATAACTTATAATATCATCATTTAATTCAACTAACATGTAGTAATTGAAAAATATCATAATTAATGTCTATCCATAAGTTAGTTGAATGAACTTCCACATTACAAATTGCAAATTCAAATTTTTTATTTTATTTTTATAGTTATAGAACAATATCAATGAGAATCTTAAGACTTTAATTAATTTGTGTTATTCAAAGGTTATCAAAAGGGAAATGAGTTTATAATATGTAATTATAGCGTGTGATATCATTAGTGTAATTATTTCATGAAATTGGAGTAAGGTGGACAAAGGAGATAAAAAGGAAAGGCAGGTGAGGGAAAGGATTGTTGATAGGTGAGGAGGAGACATGGCATGCTTTGAGTTGATTGTGACCTAATTTCTTTTTGCTACTTTCCAACACATGCACTTCTTCATCATCATCTTCAATTTTTTTAACCAAAAAACTATCATTAATCACTAACACACACATATATATATTAATAGGCCAGGCCACCAAAAAGCTAGAGAGTGATGCTGCCAATAGGATTCATAAGGAGCAATTGTAAATCACATCACATTCCTTAATTTAAAAATGTTCTTTAAGTGTAGCACTTGATAAATATTTTCACAGAGGTGGGTGGGTGAAACAATTAATACTTTCTATAGAGTGTTTTTATGGGTTCAGCTACTATACAAGATTGTTTTATGGGTTCAGCTACTATACAAGATTGTATGGTTACTGGGTCAATTTCTACCCAGGTCGCTCTCACATAACTACTCATTAACAATACATTTCCTGTATTGTAGTTAAACCCGTGTTTTAATTTATTTATTTATTGGGATTTATAAAGCATTTACAAGGTTTTTGAAAAACAAAAAAGTGACTCTGAGCAATTTAATTGAAAATTTAAAAAGAAACTCCCAAAAGTTTGTTAGGATAATCCAAACATAATTTGTGAGAATAAATTGAGAATTTTGTGGTCCAAAACTTGGGTGGAAGGAAGACACTGTAAGAAACTCAATGTGGTTTGGGAAGGGAACATGCTTAATTATAAAAATTATTTAGGATGAGACAATTTCTTATACACTAATTATTACTTTTTGGTGTTTTCAATGCTGTCCAAAATTTGCATTTTTATCTCTACTTGCAACACCACACAATTAAAAAGTGGAAATTGCTAAAAATGACCACATAAAACATGGAAATTTTGTTTATAACCACAAACAAAAATTCAATTGTTAATAACCACTTTTTTGAGAAATTACTGGAAAGCCCTCATATAAAAAGGGTCCCTAAACACACACTCTCTCTTTTCTCTTTTCTCTTTCTCTCCCCCCAATCTCTCTCTCTCTCTCTCCCCCCAATCTCTCTCGTCGGCGTGCTTTGAGGGTCGCCGAGCACTAACGAAGGTGTCGCTGAGCCCAGCGACCTTTTGGGCTTCGTGACAGAGGTTCTGGCTGGGCGTGAAGGACGGTTCGTCGATGGTTCGTGCGCTGCTGCTTCACCGGCGACGGGATGGCGATGGGCGACGAAATCGATCCCCCCTCCGCCGACGATATGGATGCAAAAAAAAAAAAAAACCAAAAAACAAAAAACAAAAACAAAAACAAAAAAACCTAAACCTAATTTGAGGAAGAAGAAGAGGAGGAAGAAGAAGAAGGGGAAATTTTCAATTTAGTCCAGATTTCAAGTTTGGACATTTCAATTTAGGCATGATTTCAAGTTTGGAAATTTCAATTTAGTCGTGATTTCAAGTTTTCTTCGAGGTTTAAAAAAAAAAAAAAAAAAAAAAAAAAAAAAACTATTTTCAGGGGTACTCTGGTAATTTATGGACATACACTGAATTTTTTTAAAAAAACAGTGGTTATTAACAATTAAAGTTTCAAAAGTGATTACTAATAAAAGTTTAATAATTCTAATGGTTACTTTTGGTTTTCTCTCTCATATATATATGAAACTTGCTAAGTAATTTCATATTTTGGCTTCTGATCCTCAACAAACAATACTTTGATCACAATAGCTGGAAAACAGTTTCATGAACTATTAATTCATTTCCTGTACACTAGTAACAGTTCACTGGGTTTCAAACTTGTTCGAGATATTCTTTCACTAAATTGAAACCTTTTAAGGGTGTGTTTGGTATGGCTTTTCTCTTAGCCAAATGAGCTTTTTTAATATTAAAAGCCTTTTTAAGGTTGTTTTTGATTCTTTGACAAATCATCAAAAGAGCTTTTTTAATATTACAAAATCTATTTTATGTATATTTGGAAAAGTCTAAAAGTCGGGCTTTTTTCAAGAAGTTCTTTCTGAGTCTTTTTGGACGATGTGTCATGTTTTGATTGGATACCCTAATCTTTTTTTTTTTTTTTTTTTTTTTTACGTTCTAAAGATCATTTTACCTTTAAAATGTTATGTCAACGGTTATTTTGAACGCTGTTAACACAGTTAAGAATATCTTTGTCCATTAAAACAAAACTAATTTTATTTGTGTATTTCTGTAAAACCTCAAGGTTTGGATTGTAATTTTTCCAATAAAATTATTATATATTGCAAAATTTGATTTCAAATCATAGCCAACAAATTATTGAACTCCCTCTACACATTTTTACATCCTCTTTTTTCTTCCTCCAACCTTTTCAGCTTCTCATTTCTCTTTTTCCTCTCTCATCTTAGTGCAAAAACTAAACATCAAGTTGTTGGAGGAAGAATTTTTTTTTAAATCTTTACAACATTTGTACAAATACTATGTGTAATCCTCTTACTGAATTCATTAATCTAAAAATCATTAGTTCATGGGTATAGGGTGTTTTTTTACACGATTTAAGTTTTTGAGAAACACCAAACACCGAAGTTCTTCATTTTCCAAAATATTTCACGTCAATCACCTATGTGAAATCATTTGGCGTTGTTACGTGAAATCTTATAAAATCATATAAAAGCTTGCGAAAGGGGAAAACGATGTCAAATTTGAACCTATAATATATCGTTAGAATCGTCTTGATGAGTCCTACAACAATATCTAGAAGATTTCACGTACAAATAACAAAACCCTAGTAAGGTGATGGCTTCATGTAGTACATGATTGATGATTTCACATAGAACAACTTTACATGAAAATATCATCTAATAATTTGAAAGAATCAAATGGGAAGAAATCAGCATTTTCACTATCTAAAGTTTCATCTCTCTCTCTCTCTCCCCCTCTCTCTCTCTATAGAAACTAGTGTTTTCTCTAAAGCTTCATTACAAATGTCACTAAGTAGGTAACAATCAAAATTATACATGTGGTTAAAAACAACTTTAATTTGTTTTTTTTTTAATGTTTTGGAGGGCTATTTCTCCCATTTTGGAACATAATGATTTTGAAATTGATAGCAATCAACTTCTGAATTCACTGTTACGTATGGGCTTGACATCAATGTTTGGCCGTTCATTTCGCTATTGTGTCTATAGTGATAAGCATTTGATCTTAATAAATACAAATAAGATAATACAAAATTAAATATATGTAAGTTAAGAATACTTCTCTAATCAGGACCGTCATAACTTTATAATTTAAGGATTTTCAACTACAGCCATACATTCACAGTGGATCCACAACTCCACATTAATAAATACCCACACCTGCGGTTGGACGTCCTTAACTTATAATTTCATGACGTCCTTACTAGAGAACCACCCTCTAAATTAATATATATAAGGAAAAAGATAAACAAAATGGAGAAAAAGAACAGCTTGGCTTCTAAATTAAATATCCAATGGCATATATTAATTTGGGTGAGCATGAATTGTCTTCATGTGTGCTTTGAGTAGGCATCGTTGTTAAATCAAAATCAGAATTGTCTTGTAGAGTACTATCTCTTCTTCGTCAAAATCAAAATCAGATTCATCGAGAAGATCTTGGATGCATCCGATGCACCATACAGTGCATCCCGATGCACCCAAGTTTTTGCCCTATATAATTGAGTTGGTCATTTTCACCTAAGAAGAAGACAAAAGCCAAGTTGAAGATTGACAATGATATATGCATTCAAACATTTTGTGTACAAACATCGAATTTGGACTTATTGATGTACATTTACATGCATACACTTTTTACTTGAACCTTGAATTTATTTATTTATTTATTTATTTTTATTATTTGAAAGCGATGCTAAAATATATACAGCTGATCGTGAACATAATTGAGGATTCATGCTTCAAATAAATGATTGTCTAGTTAGCTGCCTTCCACACTTGTTAATTAGGGTTTTGTAATGTTTCCAAAGGAAATAAAGAATTTTTTTACTTAATAATGTTTCCAAAGATATTTACTTGGTAAATGAAGTGATGCCTGACAAATTAATAAACCAAAATGATAAAGAACAAGAATGGAATCTTTTGCCATGGATGGGTCGGCCATTAAGTAGACATATAACATATTAGAGGGTTACATATGGTGCCTTTCAGTTTAAGGGATACCCCCCATCAAAACCCCACCCACCGTTTCGCTCCTTCACCCTCCCTTTCGAGATTGCCTGTCACCTTTTCCTTTTCAAAGAGTGATAGATAGATAGATAGATCATAGATGCCTTCAATGAGTAGTTGTTAACAACAAAGCATGGAAGCAAGCACATGCCATCATACACACAACTATATATGTTAATCTTTCTTCAAAAGCAAACTTCATTACACCCCCACTAGGAGAAAATCTTTAATAGGGTGTCCAACCAGAGCACGTCTCCTAGCATCACCATCTAATCATATACTCAAATCATGCAACATAGCGTAATGTCAATATCCAATCATATACTCAAATCATGCCGCGTAATGTGTTTTGAACGAGACTCCACCCCCACCATGCTTTTTTTTTTTTTTTCTCTTAGATCAAGTGGCAATGCTGGATTTGTGTATGGAGAACATTTTCAAACAAAATTTTCTGGTCCCACGCGTTATTTCTTCTTTTCTGAAATCACATCGTAAAGAATCTAAACTTTATATCAAAAAACGAATCTCCTTTCTTTTTGCCAATCTAATCAATATCTTCCTTAAACTTGTATTGTCACCTTTCCAACTCCAGGCAAATATAGCTCAGCAGCAGCAGCAGCCTGAGGTTCCTCCTACACATCAAACTTTATTTTACATGATAAATAAATTAAACAACTTGATGCTTAGCTACTTCAAGAGAAATATATAATTCAAATCCATTTATAAATCCACCAAATTTCATATGCTTCTTTTTCAATCTTTCTGCGCATTAATTGTACAGAAAAAACTTCTTGCAGTTGTTGTGTAAGTACAAAGATACTGTGACAAATTCTGGTCAAATCCAACATTTATTCATGTTTGGCTCTTTTTTTTCCAGTAATTATTGAGCCTATTTTGCTTTTAAAAGTAGTTATCATTATAAAATAATATGAAAACTAAACTATAATCAAGGAAGGAAAATGCTAACCGGCTTTACTCGTATACATGGTATTACCTGCTTTCTACTGCTTATTTGTTGATCAAGGCTGCTCAGGAATCTTAGTTTCAGCTATACACAAAACTCCAGAGATCAGCTATAACTCAGAGGCCTATAAATCCAAGGATTTTCTGTAAGGAAAAATATTCACATCCTTGACAATCTTGGAGGTCACAAAATTGTCAAGAAGTGGAGAAAGTATTTTCTCCATATGGTGCAGCACCTGCAAAACCTTGAAATTTTTGAAAGTCAACCACAGTAGAAACATGGAGATATTAACAGCAACAGCAGAAGAAAACATAGTATGAGAATCAGTTAGTTTTAGCAATAACTATAATGATGAAAATTTTAAATTCCAATGATTACAAAGCTAGAAATGGATACTTTGAACCTGAAAAATATTCATAAGACTATAAGAGTATGACAGCCTGTGATGCTCCCTTTACTTACTAGAGAGGTTGAATCTCCAACCTGAAGAGCAGGCCACTCTCAATTAAAATAAAATAAAATAAAAAACAATCAATTCCTGCTCTCAAACAAATCATTAGCGAATATGGAAACAGTCCTTGCATTTATAGTTATATGCTAATGATTTTATTCTCATATGCTAATGATTTTATTCTCTTCAGCTAATAATACAAGTCTTTATACAAAGAATGGGTATGGTTGAATTTCAGAATAAGAGATTCTTTCTTCCTGTAGGTGATGCGGCTAACCTTAGTGTACAGAATTAAATATTAGTTTTCATGCATGGCACCGCAACAAAGAGAGTAAAACAGCATTCTAACAATAAAAATTGGTTCTCTGATGCTGTTTTGTACTAATGTTCTAAGCTATCCATAGTTCTGATTTTTGTTATAAGTTATCAATTCTTAATAATTATATTAATAAGCTATTTAATGGACTACCAGTTCACTTCTCTGTTCCTATTTCATATAGTAGTAGAATCTTTCTGTTTCTTATCATAAAAATAAAACATTTTTATAAATTATCATTTGTAAATGAAATGGTAATTTATTTTCCTATTCCCTTTGTGTTTCTATTTTTACTCTTACAAATAAACTTTCACTACTTACATTGGCAAACCTAATAAAATGTGAGACCTTAAATAATATTAATTTTCAAAGCAACCAATAAAAGGGTGTATCTTACTCTTGGTAAGCACTGAACCTAAACTACCCAACTCCATTCCACCCTACAGAAGTGTTCAAGGGCAGCACACATTTAGTCAGTGATGGGTAAGGAACATAGGAGAAGCGATAGTATATTCATTGAAAATTAGGTGGTGAGAGCTGGAGAAGTGTCTTAGGGTAAAGCACCGTATCCATATAACTGTTTGCCACCTACGCTCCGCCATCCATTCCAAGTTCCTTTTAAATCCCAATCAACAGGTAGCCACAAGGGGTTATCTATCAACAGGGCATTTAGTGGACAAACAGTAAAATCACTGCAAAAACCTAAGATTTGGGAATTGGAGATTTAAGTAGTGAATTATGAGTACAGAAATTACAGGTGGAGAATTGCAAAGCTGAAGAAATTAAACCTGATTGTTTGACAATATAACAATAATGAAAACCGTCAATCTCATTTTATAAATTCATTTAGGAGATCAAAAGAACAAATCTCATGAGAGAAATTAACAGCTTAGGGTCATTGATGTAGCGAATGGTGAATCGGTGATTATGCTGTGGTAATAATTTTATAAGTGAGGATGAATGTGGCGTTTGCATGTGTTGGTAGTGGTAGTGGTACCACATATTGTATTAGGTTATGAAAATGAATTAAAAAACAATTAAATAAATTTGAAAATTTATCAGTTTCAATATTCAACGTGAAGTAAGATACAAATTATTAAATGAACAGAAAGATCCTTTTTAAGAATTAGGTGATGAATATAATTGATTATCAAGCACAGTAAACATATCTGTACTTCAAATGAATATGCTGTGTAATGCACTTCAAATAATTGAATTGCCAAATTTTAAAATTTCAGCACTTGATTGTCCAAAACTCCCAAATTAACTTAGATGGTCAAACAGTATTAAAGCTTTTAAAAAACTGGCATGAAAAAAAAGAAACAATAAAGAAATTTAAATGGAACAGTACATGTAAACTGTAATAAGTTAAACATCAAAATAAAGAAATAGGAACCAAGCATCAAGTATTTAAGAAACAAAAATTAAAAAACAGGGACTTACAGTGGTTATAGCACCAGAGAACAAGGCATATATATCCTCCCAATATGAATTTAGAACTGCCTTCTAGCTTTGCAAATGCTCTTGACACTGAGGTTGAATGTGGTCATGCTCAACAAACCTTAGCATAAGGGTATCTGCCTCTTCTGATTTTCCTTCAAAGATCAATCTTTTGCTCACTTTCTCACATAACTTCAGATCAGGAACCAAATTATGGTTAAACATACGACAAGCCACTTTATAAGCCAGCAGAGGAAACCCCTACTCAAAACCCTATCCAAGAGTTTATCCACCTCCTCTAGGTATCCAAAACTACATAGCTTTGCAATGACTTGATTATATGCTGTTCTGCACTTCTGTTTGGAAAGCATCTTCTCCAGTAGCTTCAACAAATCTTCCACCCTACCCATCTTACAATACCGATGGATGACTTCCCCATATGTAACAGGTGTAGGAACCAAACCCTTCTTCAGCATCTTCAAAGTAAGTTTAGTTGCCTATTCTACCTTTCTTATCTATCGCATCAATTACTGCTGTGTAAGTGACTACATCAGGGTGTTTGTTGCTCAAATACATGTCATCAAGTAATGACAGAGCATCAGTCAAGTCATCTTTTTGACATAAACCATGAATAACAGTAGTAAAGTTTACTACATTGACAGCACACCCCTTGTTTAGACACTCCTCTAAGAACTTTTTAGCCTCATCTGTTTTCCCCTCTCGACAGAGTGACTGAAGCAAAGAGTTGATCTCAACTGGGTTTGGAAAAAACCCCTTATTAACCATCTCTCTAGTCACATCACAAGCCTCAGATAATTTTCCTTCCCTACGCAGCCCATGCACGACAACACTATAAGTGATGGAATTTGGAGTCCACCATTGTTCCTCGCTCGTGTTTATCATATCTCTTACCTCTGAGGATTTCCCATTGTGACAAAGCCCATTTTACAAAGCTGTATATGAAACAGTGTTTGGTTTGCAGCCATGCTTGTACATTTGCTGAAGCATCTTTTTAGCTTTTTGGAACATTTGATTCACTATTTCTTTCGCCTCTTCCATCCTTCCCTCCTTACAGAACGAGTAAACAATTGCACTATACCCAATTTTATCAACTCGAAATCCACTTTCTTCTGCTTCTCTTAGAAAATTATGAGCCTCATCAGCATGACCATGCTTGGAGAGCATAGTATAAGAGTATTATAAGTAACCTGATCTCGTATCAAATTACTATCACTCACCATCTTCTCCATTAAGTCCCTCACTTTTTTAATTCTTTTATTCTTACAAAGAAAACCAATTACAGTATAGTAACTAACTTTATCCGGAGAGCATCCTTTGCATGGCATTTTCTCAATCAGATCAATGGCATCTTTAATGCGATTCAGATCACAATATCCCTTGATCAAACAGTTATACGTCTTAACATCGGCTGTAATTCCAACAAGTTGCATCGTTCCAAAAACTTCAATGCCTTCTCCTGCCTTACATATTAAAACATGAATTGCAGTATTACATATTAAAAAATTAGGCCTAACTCCTGCCTTTTGCATCATAGTCAATAACTGCATTGCCCTTCTCAACTCTCCTGCCCGACTGTATGACACCATCAAATAACTAACAGCTTCAGGCCGACGATCAATCCTCCTACGTGCCATGAGCTGAAGAACCCGTTTGGCACCCTGACATAATTTAGTCTTACTCAGGACCTCAAGCATCACATAATACACTATAGGATCATGCCGATACCGCCACTGCCTATCAGCCCAGTAAAAAAAAATTCAAAGCAACACGTTCATCAGCCTGAGAGCGCAAAACAGCACAAATTTGCCTAGGCTTGATGCTTCTTAACAAATGTCTCAATTCCCCTTCAAGCTTCGGGTTCCAAGCTGACCTAAGATTAATCAACCTACAAACTTCTCTCACTATAGGGTGCCTAAATTCATCTTCCTCTACTTCAACTCTCCTGACCTCTTCTCTATTTACACAATTTTTATCAAAAGAATCTAAAACCATGAAACTATCATCAGAGCCACTACCGTCCTCTTCTTCTTCCTCTACTTCATCAGACTCCACAACTTTGTCAAAACTATCAAAATTGGAACTTTGATTCTTGTTAAATTCACCAATATCACTACCAAAGAAACTCAAATCCTCATAATCTTCACCACCCATTTTTCCAAACTTGTCATGACCATCATTACAATAACCAAAATCGTCTTTCTCCACAAAATGGGCATTGACATTGGTGTCTGAATCAGAGTTGCTTGATACAAATGATGAGTAAAATGCATTCAGATGTATACAAGCAACCCAGTTGCTTGTATGTCTACGAATAAGCGGTCTTAATGCCATTAGTATAGTATGAAATTGAAATGAACCAATAAAATAGGTTCAATATAACATTCCAAGCCGATAAATGAAACTTCAAAGAGAAAAAATAAAGGAAAAAAAAAATGAAACAAGAGTTGCAAAGAAGAATTTGCCTGACAGAGGATTCTCGGTGTGCAGCCTCAGGGTTGTTTTTGAGAAGATGCGTGTCTGCGAAATTTGAGAGTAGAAGTGTAGAACCAGACGAAACTCTGTCGTTTTAAGGGTTTTGAAAGAAAATTAATGGATAACAATAAGGATTAATATTAAAAACTTCCCCTGAACTTTCAAATATTGTTGGATGGACAGACAAGATTGGTTTATTCAGAAACCTCCCCTAACTTCTAACGGCAGTTGGAGTCTGTTATGGTAGTAATGGCAAAATTGTACTTTCAGAATATCCATAGTAAAATTTTAAAAATTAAAAATAAAATAAAATTGTTTGACTGTTTTTACTTTTAATTATTTAATTTAATAATATTTATTAATTTTAACCCTTAATTTACCATTATAGCCTCACATGTCTAATGAAAATATTGAAAAATCTATCGAAACCTGATGTTGTCATCGTAAGGACTAAAATAGCTATTAATACAAATAAGAGAGATCAAAATTTCTATTTTTCAAACTAGAGAGACCAAAATGACTCAGACTAGAGGAACATTTTTAATAATATCCCTAATTAGAATGAAGAGGAGAAATTTTTGAATTTTGGGGCATATGATAATCGAGACATGAACCAGCGTGGGAACAAATGAGTAACGATAGAGGCCCTAAGACTTTGCCAAATTCATGTCCAAACGATGAAAATTAACATAACAACCACATATCTCATGATTTAAATTTTAAAAAAATAATAATAATAATTGAAGAAAACATGATTTACATTTACATTGTGTTACAACTCATATGCCACATAATTTAGGCATGAAATTTAACATTTTTTTTTTTGGCAATGTAGCAAAAAGAAATAATACAAATAAATCAGACCATTTGATTTTCATTGCCACATGTCATTAAATTGTCAAACATCTGCATACGTAAAGAAATGTTTCAATATGTTTGGTGTTTACACCTAACCCAATCAAATCATATAATATGAAATAAATAACTAATCATATTAGAGATGCACCGAAGCATTTCCCATAATCTAAAGATGTATATTGGATCCTATTGAATTTAAGGATATCAATAATTTAAAATAATAATTTTAATATTTTATGTGTTACAACTCATTCAGGGTTTAAGGAGTGGATACTATTCAAACCCACAACCTTAACGGTGTACGTGTGTAAGTGTAAAGGATATATCACTACACCAATATTAAATATCTTTTGTTCCAAATTTAATGATACAATTAAATTAGATCACCTAACAGATTGCCCTATCCAAATCTCAAATTTGTAATTCAAAAGCAAAAACATATGTATTATATGTGTTGCCTTAAACAAGTGTTACAACGAGACAATAGTTAAAATGAGTACGAATGCTCATGAGTTTACAAATTAGAGTTTCTTTGCTATGAAGGGTCTAATCTAAGGTTCTGTCTCTCTAAATGGGAAAGCAGGGTGTGACACACATAATTTTTACAAAAAATTATTCAATCTAGAATTCGTTGGAGTTTGATGGACTTGTTTTAAGTGATGGATTTTGGTGGAATTTACAAATCCCATAGACTCGTATAGATTTTGTTAGATTTTTGTAAAGAGTTGGTTGGACTTTGTTGGACTTTTACACAAAATTGGATTTGTCTTGAAAAAAAAAAAATTCAATTATTTTTTTATAAGGTAATTACACCAAACTCCCCTAAAGTTTGCTCTTTTACACACGGAAACAACTTTACAATTAATTGGCACTCACCTCCCCTACCGTTAAAGTTTGACCGTTAAGTATGAGAGTTGACTGTTAAAAAATGATAAAAGACAAAAATACCCCTGATTCACCCAAATGAAAAAATAGAAAAAGAAAATCTAAAAAAGAAAACCCAAAATCTATTTATAAAAAAGAAAATTTTTCCGGTTATCACCATCCTCAACTCTCCACCACCATCATCAGTCTCATCTCTCCACCATCGTTATCATCCTTAATCTCAAAATTTCAAGATTTTTGTTCTTTCAAAAACAAATTTCATATAAAATCTAATAACACACACACACACACACACACACACACACACAAAAAAAAAAAAAAAAAAAAAAAAAAAAAAAAAACCAATCTCTCTCTCTCTGACAACTTTTGTGTTTCTCTGCAAATACACTGCCACCACACACACATAGCTCTTCAGCAGCCTGACCGAAATCGTCAACGACGACTTTCTGGACACTAGTTCCGAAATATTCGATCGGAATCTTCGATCCGGTAAGCCAAAAAAACCCTAACTCCCAAATCATATCTTCAAATCGAAACTGAAATCCAAATCCAAATCAAAATACAAATCGAACCCAAAATCGGAATTAACAACCCACTTTTTTTTCCAAATCTTTGGATGGATCTAGTAGTGCATCCTCATATCTGTGCTTCTTACCCCAAATCATCAAGAAAATTGCAATCAAAAGTGACAGCACAATAAACTGGTAAGCTGCCTGGATACAAAGGGCATATTGAATATACTTATAACAATACCCAAATTTATCTGGGACTGAGTTTACAAAAACTTTCAGCTTAATAAAGAAATTCATGGTCTATCGCAAAGCATAAAAGGGTCTAGATGCTGCAGACATCAATTTTTGCAAGAAGTAGGGGGTGGAAGAGGTGGGGGAGATCGAGCCTTAGTTGTGGACATTATTGGTGCTAACTTAGCACTGATGGCCGCCATTAAGTGTGGTGGTATCATAAATGAATTATGTATGCTTTATAATTAATTCATTTTTTCCATAGTAGAAATCTTGCTCGAGATTTTGTTGGTTCTTCAGTTTTATTAATTGATTAATTCTTATTTGGTTGCTTCATTTTTGGTTGCTTTGATGGATGGATATTTTGTTCTATTTTCTGTAATAATGTTATGTTTTCAGATGGATAAGTTACCTGTGTAGGGATGGATGGATTTTTTTTATAGTTAATCTTTATGTTGTAGATGGATAAGTTAAAGTTCCCTGTGTTTAGACTTGGGGATGATTATGATTCAGACTACTATGTGGAATTGACTCTAGAGCCATCGATTCCCAATTTTGAATTGATAAATTCTCTGTTGCCTTCGGTACAAGTCTATTTTATCTAATTTCATGTGGTATTATATTACTGGAGAACTATTAATGACTCCTCAATTAAAAATGGTCAACGTATTTTATTTTACTCCCAAAGAATTCCTATGTATGCTCATTAACAGCACCTTTGTCCTTTTCCATTAGTAATTTATACACATAAGTTTATACCTCTAGTATTTTAATTTATTTCATTTGTGTGATGTGTTTAGAGAAAGCCTCTGTTAATCCTAATGTGCCAGCATACTTTTTATCGCATACGGTCTATTCTAATCATGAACATAAAGTTAGAAAAGAATAGTAGGATATTATGACAAAAATAACTACATTAATGATCGTATGTGGATAAAATATCAGCCAATGGACTTTTCTATTAATGAATATAAATTTGGGAAGAAGACGTTATGGGAGCTTCGTAAGTTTTCTAGTTTTGGTGACGATTTTTTGACTGGTTTCTAAATGATTGAATACCAATTTCCTGGAAGCTTGTACCATAAGTTTGAATCCACCATGGGCTGGAGATTTGTATATGGTATCCAAATGTTTGATGTTTTTTTTAATTATTTTTTCCATAGGAAAAACTCATCGGTTTTTCAATTTTGTATGAAAGTAATTAATCAATTTTTGAATTGTGCAGAAAGAGCCATGGTGCATATTCAAGTTATCCAAGGGGGCAGGTCATTCACAATAAAAGGGATTATAATTTATTTATTTTTTCTTTGATTGTAATTTTCTTTTTCTCTTTTAAACAACACTTTGGTTTGTAGTTGGATATGGTTTTATTAAACGGATGTAACCCGTAGTGGTTTGTAGTTGGATATTATACAGGTTACACAGAGCCAGCCCTGGGCATAGGCAAATGAGGCGGCCGCCTAGGGCCTCCATTTCCTAAGGGCCCCCAAATTCATTTAGTATGTATTTTATGTTAGGCCTACGTAGAGTTTTTTTTGTTTTTTTATTTTTATTTTTAAAAAAACAACCCATATGTCAATTATTATTTAAAAGGCCCACCAAATAAATATTTATATACAGCCCATATGTTTTTATTGTTAAAATAAATGCCCATTAAAGAAACAAAACCATTATTTTTTTTTTTTAATAGACAAAATCATTATGCTTACCCAATCACAACATATCAAATTGTAAATTGCAATTCATTGTATCATACATTCGAAATTTTTTAGGGTTCTTTACTTCTTTGGCCCTTGGCAGCTCTTAGCTCAGTTCTTGGCTTCTTACGAAATTGGGAATTAATGGGAAAGTAATTGTTCTTGGATTGAAATTTGGAAGCTCTCTTCTTGAAATCAATCGTAGTTGTTTTAGAAGATAATTTAACACATCTTTTCCTTTTTCTTCTTTTAATCCGAAAAACCTTTTTCTTGGATTGAAATTTGGAAGCTCTCTTCTTGAAATCAATCGTAGTTGCTTTATAAGATAATTTAACACATCTTTTCCTTTTTCTTCTTCTTTTAATCCGAAAAACCTTTTTTCGTTTTTCTATTTTAAGTTTTGTTAGAATTTTTTTATGTATTATGTATTATGGAACCCTGAGGTAAGGATTCAGGAACCCAACTACCCAATAGAAAAAACTGTTCTTGAATTTTTATATATGCATTGCTAGAATTGTTCTTGAATTTTGTATGTATTATATTAGAATTTTGTTTTTCTATTTTAATTTTGTTAGAATTTTGCATGTATTATATATATGGAACCCAAAAGTCAGGAACCCAAAAGTCGAGATTTGGGGGCCTCAATTTTTTAGTTTACCTTGGGCCCCCAAAATCTCAGGACCAACCCTGAGGTTACAATATACTGAAAGTTAGTTTGTATGAATACCGTAAGTTAGTTTGTACTTATCTCCCTAAACTTTATAAAGATCATATTGATTCTTTATAAATAAATAAATAAAATAAAAATAAAAATAAAAATAAAAGATTAACAGAGGCTGTTCAAACAAGTACATGTCAACTCTACGGGATTCCCTAGCAGTAGTCAATATTTGGGTAAAAACAAGAAACCCTTTGGTGGGTATTTTTAAAATTCTACCAAGTTTGAGGGACAAAGTTGAAACATATTTAAAGTTAACGGATAGCTGCGGGCAACTAACTATTTACAGGGCCATGTAAACTTTATGCCGCGTATTTTTATTATTTTTATTTTTTAAGTTTTAGAGAAAATGCCAAATATTCATGGCAAGGAGAGTCTTTCTAGATTGGTTATGAGTTATGACTTTTAATTTATTTCGAATTCCACACTAGTTTTATTTTTGACTTTATGTATGTATGTAATTTGTTATGATTCATAAGTTTCTTAAATTTGTTTGTAATTTGTAGTTTGTCAAACTTATATATTTTTTAATATTATGCAATTCAAAGCGGTTCTCTCCGACTTGCATAGAATCAAATGTTTTGGTTGTGGTGGATTTTATTGTCTTAAGTCTCCTCCTTCGTCCAATATCGGTTCCTTTGTCCAATATCGGTACTGTTATCAGTTAGATAATTGATTTAGTTGACCAGTTTGGAGTTAGTAAAGTCTCGTTTGTGTCTCGCCCAGCTTTACATTATTTAGGGTCTCAGGTCTGGATCGATGATAAAAAGAAAAGCATATGGATTGGAAAATAGGGAAGAAAGAGTGATAGGGGAGAGAAATATTTTGCTAGTTGATCGAAACGGTGTTCAGATTTTTTTCAAGTGAAAAATCGATTAAATTAATTCAGACCATTCATTTTTTTAATTGCCACATGTAACAAGATCCTTAAAAGTTTAGATAGAGCTCAACTTAAGAGAGTAACTTGGTCCTAAAAATTAATCTAATTTGATTACTATACAAGTAAGTCTCTTTAGCTGTCAAGACTTTAAATCTATCTTACAACCAAACAAATCTCGAACTTGAAAAAAATAAAAAGGGGGGGTTATTTGGAGAACTTGCAATCATTTTTTATCATTTGGAAAAACGGTTATTTTGAAGAAAAAAAAATGCCCAAATTTATATTATTATAATATATATATATATATATAGGGTTCTGTTCTGATCAGTGCGCATTGATGTAACTATATCAGTGCCAATATATGTTGATTACTGATTATAGAGAAACTTTGATAATTATATACACTTTGAATCAAAGCATGTAAATCTAATGGTGCACATCTAACGCACTGCTAAAGTTATATCAATACGAATATATATATATATATATGGAGTAATGTTATATTGTCCAAATTTGGTGTCCAAATCTGGTGCCCAAATGATGTGGCAATATTGTAGACCATTCATTTAAATTGTATTAGATTTGCATGATTTAAATGAATGGTCTACATTATTGCCACATCATTTGGGCACCAAATTTGGACACTAAATTTGGGCAATGTAGCATTACTCATGTAGAGTCATTACTAAGAGCATCTCCAAAAGGCTCTTCAAATGAGATATTTGTTAAAGTCAAACGAGCCACATCAGCATATTTGGCTCCAACGAACTCTTCAAATGAGATTATTCAAATAAGATTTTGCTTCTCTCTCTTCATTATTGAAGAGCAACTTCTCCCTCTTTAATTATTATTATATTATTTTTTATATCACATCATCATTAATATTTGACATCTATATCATTTTATCTTTTTATTAAATTCAATTAATATATAATAAGTTTTAATTTATAAATTTTATCATCATATATATTATACCGTTAGAAAGGTCTCATCTAGATCTTTAAAATGAGACTAATATTAAATATTTAATAATAACATATTATTATTTCTAACTTGAAAAAAATGGAGGATAATTAGATTTGTTGGGGGAGGAATTTGAGTGCTTTCATTAAAATAATATAAACACATTTCTAATTGAAGAGCCTTTTGGAGGGGTTTCTCTTTTTTCACTCTTCAAATGCCTATTTAAATTGCCACATAGGTAAGCAAATAGGCATTTGAAGAGTAAAAATAAAGGAGTCTCTTGAAGATGCTCTAATATATATAAAAAGACTTGACATGCCTATCGGCTATCCTACTAATTGATGTTGAAAAAGCAAATAAATAATATAAAAAAATTACTGTTTAGGTTTGGTCAAAGATTCTCTGAAAATATTCCGATTAAAGTAATGGTGTAAATATGTGCCGAGCCTGATGGGCTCGGCACGGCCGGCACGCCAAGGGTGGCGGGCCATTCCAAGCACGACCCATATGTATCGCGGGCTAGGCATGGCACGGCCCACATACTTAGCACGGGTCGGGTAGAGTTTTGAGGCCTGGCGTGCCGGCCCGGCCCGGCCCGCCAGGCCGACCGTTCTCTCTCTCTCTCTCTCTTTTTTACCGTTTAAACTTACCCATTTTTTTATTATTTTTTTTTTGAAAAATTTGATCGTTGCTGACGTCAGCAAATGGTCAAAATTTTCAAAATTGGTCAAAAAATTACACTTTACCCCCTCATCTCTTCTATTTTATATTTTTACCCACATTTCAAATTTTTCTATAAATACCCCCACTCATTTCAATTTCCATACACTTTCTCTCAATCTCTCATTCTCTCTACATTCTCCAACTCTCCATTACTCTCTCTAATCTCTATTTCTCATTTTCTGTACACCTTCATAATTTAATTTTTTAATAATTCCATTCTTACTCTCTCTCTCTCTCTCTATTCTCTACACAACTAATCTACTACTCTACTAGTCTACTATTCTAAATTTCTACTAATATTATTCTCTAATTTCTCCACCAAAGCTCAAAGCCTCAAAGGTATGTTTTTCCTTTAAATGTTATTAATTAGTTTTATGTTTTAGTTTATAAATTTTATATTTATAGTTAATAATTAATATATTTATGCTTAGTTATTAATTTTGATATTTATTCTTATGTTTTATGTATATTTTATATTTATGGCTTTATGCTTAGTGTATTTATGAGTTAATATTTTTATGCTTTGCTTTGTTATAAATTTTAATATTTAATCTTAGAATCTTAGATTTTAGTAAATATATCATTTTATGAATTTATGTCTAGTAATTAATTTTAATATTTGTATATTTTTATTTATGCTTAGTAATCTTACTATCTTAGTATATTTTGTTTAGTTAGTAAATTGATGATTTTATGTTTAGTAATATATTTAAATATTTTTATGATATTTATGATTTTATGTTTAGTAATTAATTTTAATAGATTTAAGCTTAGTATATTTATGATTAAATGCTTAGTAATGAATTTAAATATTTTTATGCTTAGTAGTTAGTATATTAGTATATTTATCAATTTATGATTTTATGTTTAGTAATGAATTTAAATATTTTTATGCTTAATATATTACTATATTTGTGATTAAATGCTTAGTAATGAATTTAAATATTTTTAATGTTTAGTATATTTATAATTAAATGCTTAGTAATTAATTTAAATATGTTTATGCTTATTGCTTAGTATATTTATGATTTTATATTTTTATGTTTAGTAATATATTTTAATATTTATATGATTTTATGTTTTTATGTTTAGTAATTATTTTAATATTTGTATGGTTTTATGATTTTATGTTTAGTAATTAATTTTAAAATGTTAATGCTTAGTATATTTATGATTTTATGTTTAGTAATTAATTAAATGAATAAAATTAGTCCAAGAGTATCTCTTTTCTCTGTAGGTTATCCTAAGAGTCTAGTAGGGTTGTAGTAGGGTTTTCGGTAGGTTTTCGTTTTTTTGGTTTTCGTTTCTCTTGCTAGGGGTTTTCTTCTGCTTTATCGGATCTCTGTGAGATGATGAACGCAGACGAGGTTGCACAACTTTGTGCTTCTATGACCCTTAAAGATCGTGAGGGTCCGGTGAGAACTTTGAGATCAAGCCTAAAGGATGCTGGTCTCCAGAGATTGGCAAATAGTTTGGTAGGGAAGGTGCTATCCCCTAAGATAGTACATAGGGAAGGTTTTCGGGCTGTTATGAAAAAGATATGGCAGACAAGAGATGGGGTGGAAATAGAGTCAATTGAGGGAAATATCTTCACTTTCCAGTTTGGAAATACGGAAGATAAAAAGAGGATTGTTTCGAGTGGTCCTTGGAGTTTCAATGATGCGCTCATCGTGATGGAGGAACCACGAGGATTGGGGGATGTCCAACATATGAAATTTAATAAAGCAGAATTTTGGATTCAGATACATAATGCTCCGCTGATATGTATGTCGGAAGAAATCGGGCGTTTTCTTGGTAGTATGATAGGCGAAGTTGTGGACTTTGATGGGGGTGATTCTGGATCGGGTATATCAAATTTTTTGAGAATTCGGGTGTTGTTCGAGATTGATAAACCGTTACGGAGATGCTTACGGGTAGATGTGTTGGGGGACGGGGTAGAATCAGTGATGCTGATTAAGTATGAACGGCTGCCCAAGTTCTGTTTTCGGTGCGGATTGTTGGGGCATACGACTAAGGATTGCCCTGATAAACCAAAGAATCTGGAGACTAAGACGGAGGATTTTCTCTTTGGCTTCTGGATGCGGGCTGCTGCTCCGTATAAAGGTGGGTATGGGGGTCGATGTTGGACAGCTGATGGTCGGAATACTAAGGATGTATCCAGTAATCGGGGAAATTGGAGAAGTATGAGTCGGGAGAGTGCTGATAAGGAGGATGGCCAGAGAAGGTCTTCCGTAGAGGTGGTGGAGAACGGTGGCAACCGGAATGAACCAGTTTTGGAAAGTCGTCTAGCAAGGAAGGTAATCGCTGTTTCGAATGTGATTGATTGCAATACGAGATTGGAGAGAGTCCCTGATTTGGTGGATAATCCGAAGATGGCGGGATCCTATGGATTGGATAATTTAAATTTAAATTCGAGTCAGAAGCAGGTTAATGATAACGCAAATTTGGGATTTTCTTTGGGTAACGTTAATGTGGGCTCGCATGGTTCCACAAGCCCAATGTCCCCAACTAAACCAACGGGCTTTACAAGCCTCCTGCTTAGTGGGTCGGGTGTGGTTGTGAATACAGATGCTTCTTCTCAACCAAATGAGGCTGCTATTAGGCCTGGTTCTTTTAGTGGAGATCCAATCCAAGATTATTCGGTGCGTTCGAATCTTCATAACAATTGTGAGGTGAATGCTCAACAGTGTGTTTTCAGAGCTCAGGATCCCCAATTCAATGACAAAAACCCTAACCTCACTAGTAAATGGAAACGCAGAGCTAGAAACCAGTACCGGAACAATTCTTTGGGTACTGGTGGTCCTATTCTCGGGAAGCAGAAAGAGGTTGGAGGTACAGGGAGTATTCCGGATGTTCAAAAAAAGCAAAGGTTTGTTTCTTCTTCTGAGGATTCGACCGATGCGAGTAATGATGTTGGATCGGCAAGTCGGTTGTCACCGGCTTGCCGGGAGCAATGAATATGTTAGTGTGGAACGCCCGGGGTTTGGGGAGTGATCGGGCGTTCCGAGTTCTTCAGCGATACAAAGCTGAGTTCTCTCCAGATGTTATTTTTCTGACAGAAACAAAATCCAGCCATTCAAGGATGGAGAAGCTTCGTGTGTTTCTTGGTTTCACGGCTAAGTTAGTGGTCGATAGTGTTGGGACAAAAGGGGGTTTGTGTTTGATGTGGTCTGATAGGGTGGGTGTCTCTCTTCTTTCCTTTTCTTTGTTTCATATTGATGTTAAGGTGGTTTCAAATGATGATAAAGTGTGGAGATTTACCGATTTTTACGGAAACCCAGAACCGGATCAACGGAGGCATGCGTGGACTCTGCTAAGACGGCTGGGTGATATGTACCAATTCCCATGGTTGGTCGTTGGGGATTTCAATGAGATTCTTTTTTATGATGAGAAGTTTGGTGGGGTGGCTCGTAATAGAGTGCTGATGGATAACTTTAGAGAGGTTCTTGATTACTGTGAGCTAGATGATTTGGGTTTTCAGGGGCCGTCGTTTACCTGGAGTAATAAGCGGGTGGGTGCGGACGCTGTGTATGAGAGGCTGGATAGAGGGGTTAGTACTGTTGAATGGAATCTTTTGTTCCCAAATACGGTGGTTAGGCATTTGGATTTCTGGAATTCAGACCATCGAGCTTTGTTAATTGATATGCTCGGGCTGTCTGAAAGGGGCGGGAGAAGTAGAATTAGGAGGGGTCGACGGCGCTTTCATTTTGAGGCGTGTTGGGCTGAGAAGGAGGAATGTAGGAAGATTGTTGAGCATCAATGGGTTTCGGGGTTAAGAGGGGATGGTCTTCAAGGGACAGTATGGAATATCCGAAATTGTACAAATGTGCTTGATAGTTGGAATAAGGCCAATAGGAGGCAATTGACTTCTGACATCCAGAATAAACAAAATGAGTTAAAGATGGCTACGTGTGTGAGTGTTCCAGGGTCATGGGATCGGGTTAAAGTGGTTGAAGATCAATTGGATGCTCTCCTGGCTAGTGATGAGTTATATTGGAAACAGAGGGCACACATTGAGTGGCTGCAGGCGGGTGACAGAAATACTAGGTGTTATAGGTAAAAATTAGTGGTGAAGGACACGTCATTAGCACGAAAAGCCAGGGAAGCAAGAGTCAAGATAAGTCAACTTATGGAGCAGAAACCTCCCACGATAACCTACTCGGAAAAAAGAGTAAGTAGTCCGACCACAAACGAAGACGATCAACTCGGGCAGCAAATCTCACTCGGGCACATTCGGGCATACTCGGGCATACATACTCGGGAATCAATGAGATAGTCACCAACATTCGTATGCCAATCATAATCAGCGACCAGCACATCCACGATAAGCAACGATGTGGACTATTAGAGTTTAACAAGGAAACAAGCAGTTCTCCCGCGAATAAAGGAGAAAGAATCTCGTCCAGAATCAGACTCAGCCAAAAGAGGAAACATAATCTAATTAGGACTAGGAAACCGCTTGAGACTTGGGCACCACAACACCAAACCCTAGCGGCCACCTTAAAACCCTAAGAACAACATGTATAAATACCCCCTCTATACACAAACAGGGGGTACGTAAAAAAAGTAGAACGGGAGAGAGAGAGAAAATTGTATTGAAGAGCTTGTAATCATTCTGTCATTCTTCATCTTGTAATCGTGATTCATAGTGGATTTGGCTTTGTTGCTAGAGGCAACGATCCCGTGGATGTTTCTCCGATCTTTTGGAGTTTTACCACGTAAATCATCTGTTATTTCTTTACAATCTTTGACCGCACTCACATATAAATTGCAGTAACTCGAGAACGAATCATTGACTTGGTGATCACCAAAAATCACCGTCAACAATTGGCGCTAGAAGGAGGGGGACCCAGAACCTTGTGACAACAATGGCTGGCGACGGAGATGGTAGCGATTCCAGGTACAGTCAGGGCGGGCCAAGTAACGAATTAGAAGATGACACCGCGCTCAATACGGCGGATGCAACTTTGACGACGGCAGACCAGTCAGCTGCCCTGGCTGGTATTCGACGTTTACCTACAGCGAATGAAGAAATCGCGCAGCGACTCCGTGCTTCTCTACAACAACTCATATCAGACGCAGCAAGGCAGGGAATTGATCTCTCTGTTACGGAAGGATTGATGTCACCTCATGAACTGTCCGCCCCAAGCCAGCAGACAGCAAGACTGCGCTCCGCGGTGGTGATACCAACCCCTGATGCACCCCCAAAGGCAAGGCAAGATCCTACAGGCAGACCAGAGATGCTATCTGAAAGAGTAGCCAGGAGAAGCAGGGAGCACAGAGAGGGGAATGATTCCGACAAAGAGTACTATCAAGATCGGGTAGCCGGAGATCGAGACCGCCCTAGGAGGCATGGCCACCGGAGAGACCGGTCATCCTCGGAAGAAAGTGAGCAGAACCATCATCGCAAGCGCCAAAGGGGCACAGTCCGACTGCATGGCCTAAACCGAGATCATAGAGAGTTGAATCCCGAGGAGAGGGGCCAAAAACTGACCATAAGCCAGAACTTCAATGCGTCAGGAGAGCCTGAAGGGGACAGAGACATACTTATACAGAGCCTCACTCGGGAAGTTCAAAATAATCGTCGGCAAATGGATGCTTTGGTCAGGCGGTATGGGCGTAATGAGCTGTCAGACGATGAATCCGGAAGCCCTTTTACCAATGGGGTTTTGAGGATGCCTTTCCCAGAAAGATTCAGAATGCCCCACATCGAGCTGTTCAAGAAGGATACAGACCCAAAAGAGCATGTAAAATGCCATGAGAGGTACTTGGGTCTCCCTAGCATGAACTGTCGCTCTTCCAGGGGATCACGGACCGGGTGTGGTCAAGGATAAAAGGGTGGCAGAGAAAGGTTTTATCCATCGGTGGGAAGGAAATTTTACTGAAAGCTGTTGTGCAGGCTATCCATACTTACATTATGGGTCTGTTCAGGTTTCCTAAAGGCCTTATTTCTGAGCTTCATAGAATGTGCAACAGGTTTTGGTGGGGTAGCTCTGAAGATAATACGAAGGTGCACTAGGGGGCTTGGAGAAGACTATATGGTCCGAAGGATGAGGGTGGTATGGGCTTCCGCGATTTGGAAATTTTTAACCCAGCTCTCCTAGCAAAACAAGCTTGGAGCCTTATTAAGTGGCCAAATTCGCTGGCTAGTAGGGTATTGAAGAGCTGCTACTTCTCTGATACTTCTTTTCTCGAGGTGCAGCCGAATGGTAGGGGTTCGTTAATTTGGAAAGGGTTGATTTAGGGGCGAGAAATCATTGAGAAAGGGTCTAGGTGGAGGGTGGGTAATGGGAGTTCGGTAAAGGTTTACAAAGACCGCTGGATTCCTAGGCCATCCACGTTCAAAGTTATTTCGCCACTGGCTCTTGATGAAAAAAGTACTGTGGACTGCCTGAAGCTGGATTCGGGGTGCTAGAATGTTGGTCTGATTGAGGAAAAGTTCATGGCTGCTGATATGGATCTTATTCTTTCTATTCCTCCCTCCTCCCCGGATACGGCCGACTCTCTGGTGTGGCATTTTGAGCAATCTGGGTCGTATTCTGTTCGCAGTGGGTATAGGGTGGGTAGATTGATTACCGCGAGTCCGAGTTCTTCAGGGCTTGATGATTCGGTGTCTTGGTGGAAAATGCCGTGGAGGCTGAAAATCCCCTCAAAAATAAAGATTTTCATGTGGCGGGCGTGCCATCACTGGCTCCCTACACTGGTGTACATCGCCAAGCGTGGTATGGCCTCGGATGGTCGTTGCCCCCACTGTCACAACCGGCAAGAGTCTATGGTTCACGCTTTGTGGGAGTGTAAAAGGCTGGCAAGTGTTAGAAATTTGTGCCTCTTTGCTAAAGACCTGCAGGTGGTTGAGGGAATGCATTTTCTTGAGTTTATGATGGTCTGCTCTATTTCCCTTAGCATCTCTGATATGGAGCTTCTTTGTGTTATTTTTTAGAGAATCTGGTTTTGCAGGAACCAGCTTGTTCATAATTTGGATGGTTGGGATCCGGCTGATGTGTATGCATGGTCTATCTCTTTTCTTAACGAGTGGCGTGTGACTTGTAATGGGGATTCTGATGTCCCTGCTCGGAGTATTGCGATGGTTCCTAAATGGAAACCTCCTCTGCAGGGCTTCTGGAAGTTTAATTCAGATGCGGCCTCTTGCTTTAAGGATCGACTGATTGGTCTTGGGGTTATTTGCCGTGATAGTGTGGGGAGGGTTAAGTTGGCTGCTGCGCGCAATATGGTTGCTACTGTTTCTCCCCTGGTGGCAGAAACTCTGGCGATTAAGTTTGGTATCCAGTTTGCCTGTGACTCTGTGAGAATGGCCTCCTTCCCTTCCTGTTTGAATCCGACTCCCTTCAGGCTGTAGAGATGGTGCGTAAAGGTAATTTTGAGGATTCGTCTGCTGGTCCTGTGTTGGTGGAAATTTCTACTTTGCTCAAAGAGTTGCCAAATTGCTCTATTTCTTATGCTCCTCGTAAAGGAAACGTTGCAGTTCATGTGTTAGCTAAAAAGGCTCTGGTTTTTGAGTCTGATTATCGCTGGGTTGATTGTTGCCCTCCTTGTGTGGAGCAGATTGTCCAGAGTGATGCGTCTTTCTAGTTGTCTTTGTTCTTGTTTGCTTCTTTTCAAAAAAAAAAAAAAATTAATTTTAATATTTTTATGATATTTATGATTTTATGTTTAGTAATTAATTTTAATATGTTAATGCTTAGTATATTTATGATTTTATGTTTAGTAATTATTTTAATATTTGTATGATTTTATAATTTTATGTTTAGTAATTAATTTTAATATGTTAACGCTTAGTATATTTATGATTTTATGTTTAGTAATTAATTTTAATATTTTTATGATATTTATGATTTTATGTTTAGTAATTAATTTTAATATGTTAATGCTTAGTATATTTATGATTTTATTTTTAGTAATTAATTTAAATATTTTTATGATACTTATGATTTTATGTTTAGCAATTAATTTTAATATGTTAATGCTTAGTATATTTATGATTTTATTTTTAGTAATTAATTTTAATATGTTAATGCTTAGTATATTACTATATTTATGATTTTATGTTTAGTAATTAATTTTAATATGTTAATGCTTAGTATATTTATGATTTTATGTTTAGTAATTAATTTTAATATGTTAATATTTAGTATATTTATGATTTTATTTTTAGTAATTAATTTTAATATTTTTATACTTAGTATTTATGATTTTATGCTTAGTTTTTAATGACTAATGATTTAATATTTGTATTGTAGGAAATGGATCATAATCATCCTCAATTTCTAGACGGTTTTAACATGGACAACGATTATTTTGACCTTTCCGGCCCCGGGCCAACGGAAACGACAGCGGGACCTTCTGCTTCCAGCGCAACACCGACATCACGTCCTCCCAAACCTAAAAAGCACACATCAAACGTATGTCAGTGTTTTGACGTAGTACAGAAGACTATGCCAGACAGTCAATTTATGGACAAAGCTCAATATAAGTTTTGTCAAAAGCATTATGTCACTTCTAGGGGAGGGATCAGTCATTTGCGAAAGCATATGGAGAAATGCATACCTGCACACGGACAGATAGACACTACAACCCAAACATAACTACAACGGCACCCAGACGGATCTGTTACAACATGGTGTTATGACCCGTGCATGGCACGTTACATTGCATGTATTGATCAACCGATTAATTTTAGTGACAACCCTTTTTTTGAAGAATTTATTCAAATTACATACAACCCCCAATTTAAATATGTTTCTAGAACCACTACTCGAAACGATTTGTTAAAATGTTTTCAAACCCAACGAGATGAGTTGAAGGCTGAATTATAGCATCTAACTGTTTCTATTGCATTAACTTCTGATATTTGGAGCGCATATTCCAAACAGAACTATTTAACTGTCACGGGACACTATTTAGACTATGATTGGAATTTACAAAAAAAAAAAATTCTTGGTTTTCGTCCTATGGATGGTGCACATACCGCAAGAAATATTTTTAATGTCATTATGTATGTTTTAGAAACTTTTGAAATACAGCATCACGTCATTTCTATCACATTTGATAATGTATCTGCAAATACTAGTTCCATTGCATTGTTTTTTGAAAAAAAATATCCCGCAACATCAAGGTTATTTCTTCCATCATCGATGTGCATGTCATATCATCAATTTAGTTGTACAATCTGGTATGAAGGTAGTAAGCGATCGTATAGATCGCATCAGAGATGCCCTTGCTTGGCTCTGTAGTTCTAATCCAAGATTGAATGAATTTGATAGATACTATACAACCTTCGGTCTATGACCCCAAAGATTCCTAACAGATATACCGGTAAGGTGGAACTCTACTTATTTAATGCTGCCAAATTGTTTGGAATATGAATCACCTATTTCAGGTTTTTATAACATGAAAATGTCCAAACTTGGCCATCCAACATTGACACCAAATGATTGGCATGTGGCAAAGATCTTTATTCAATTTTTAAAGGTTTTTTACGATTCCACTGTAACTCTTTCCGGGGTCTATTACCCCACATCTTCCCTGATAATCCATCATATTGTGAAAATGTCTGAATTGTTAAACAATTATAGGGAAGATGAAATCTTAGGCCCTACAATTGTTGCCATGGAAACCAAGTTTAAAAAATACTGGTCTGAAATTCCTTTCCTTTATGCTTTAGGTGTTATAATAGATCCTAGGGTTAAATTATCTGGTTTAGAAACATTGCTAGATTATCTTGGTGATATTTTAAGCGTAGATTATTCTGCACAGGTTACTGACATTCGAACCAAGTTGTTCGAAATTTTTAGTACTTATGAGCGCAGGTATGGCGATGTTGACGTGCAACCATCAATAGAACCAGACACACTCCCGAATCAGACAAGTTGGAACATTTTAAAACGCCGAAAAAAAGTAGGCTCATCAAGTTCTTCTTCTTCACGAGCTGAATCAGCTGGTGCAACTTCCGGTGCCGAACTGACAAGCTACCTTAAAGCTTAATTCGACGACCAGTCATTTGAAAAAGAGAAGGGATTTGAATTGTTGGTATGGTGAAGACCTACGGCTATTATAAATATCCGATCCTATCACACCTAGCACGGGACATACTAGCTATCACTGTCTCCACTGTTTCCTTAGAACAGGTATTCAGTACGACTGGAAGAATTGTTGAAGAAAGAAGAAATTCTTTGACTCCAGAGATGGTGGAGGTATTAGCATGCGTTCGGGATTGGGAGCATGCGAAAAAGAGGTTGCAAAATGAAACAGTAGACGAACAACTTATTCAAAATTTCAGTAATTTATATGTCGAAGAGAGTTCCGACAGTAACCAAATCTAGGACTTCTAGCTTATACATGTACGTTAACTTGTAATACGATTGCACTCTTTTTCCCTTACCAAGTTTTTATCCCACTGGGTTTTTCTTGGTAAAGTTTTTAATGAGGTAATTATGTAAATATGTAACACTGAGAGTCTGAGACTCCAAAAGAAATAAATAATTCTTCTTTTCATATTTTAATAATTTCATCTATTTTTATTTTCTTTAATATTTTAGCTTTATAATTATTTATTCTTTGAATTATTATTTTTAAATAAAATAGTAAATCTTTATATTTTCTACATTTTTTTTTATTACACTCAAATAATAAATAAGATAAACAAATTACAATTAAAAATGTTTAAACAATATGACAATATTATAAATTTATAATTTAAGTATGTAACAAAACAAAGTAACAAAACTAACAATTAACAAACTAACAATTTAAAGATATTTTAAATTTTAAATTTAAAAAAAAAATTAATTAATTGAGGGGAACGCCGGCCTGCCAGGCCAGCAGGCCGGCCCGCCATATATCTATATTTATTTATTTAATTATTTATTTATTTACCGTTTGAACAATTGAACTTTAAACTAATTTTTTATTGTTTTTTTTTTTTTGAAAATTTTGACCGTTGCTGACGTTAGCAAACGGTCAAAATTTTCAAAATGGCTAAAAATTACACTATTCCCCCTCATCTCTTCTATTTTATATTTTTACCCACATTTCAAATTTTTCTATCAATACCCCCACCCATTCCAAATTTCCAATCCACAATTTCCATACACTTTCTCTCAATCTCTATTCTCTCGTACTCTCACTCTCTCCATTCTCCAAGAGTCCAAGTCCCCATTCTCCATTCTCCAACTCTCCATTACTCTCTTTAATCTCTATTCTCTAATAGTCTAATATTATTCTCTAATCTCTACACCAAAGCTCAAAGGTATCTTTTTCCTTTAAATGTTATTAATTAATTTTATGTTTTAGTAAATTTATCATTTTATGAATTTAGGTCTAATAATTAATTTTAATATTTCTATATTTTAATTTATACTTAGTATATTTTGTTTAGTTAGTAAATTGATGATTTTATGTTTAGTAATTAATTTTAATATTGTCATGCTTAGTAATTAGTATATTTATGATTTTATGATTTTATGCTTAGCCATTTTAATGACTAATGAGTTAATATTTGTATTGTAGGAAATGGATCATAATCATCTTCAATTTCTGGACGGTATTAACATGGAGGAAAATTATTTTGACCTTTCCAGGCCAACGGAAACGGCAACGGGACCTTCTGGTTCCGGCACAACACCGACATCACGTCCTCCCAAACCTATAAAGTACACATCAAAAGTATGGGAGTGTTTTGACAAAGAAGAAATACCAAACCTAGACGATAGGGTCACAACAAAATATCGCTGTAAGTTTTGTAAACGCTCATATGATGCCTATCCAGAGTCGGGAACCGGTCATTTGAAAAGGCATATGGCCAAATGCATGGCTCGACACGGAGAGCCAAAAACTATAACCCGGACATAACTACGACGGAACCGAGACGGCCAGACGAGCTAGTTACGACTCCGCGTATGCTAGAGATTGCACTCTTTTTCCCTTGCCAAATTTTTATCCCACTGGGTTTTTCTTGGTAAGGTTTTTTATGAGGCAATCATGTAAAAGTGAAAATCCGAAATAAATAAATCATTTTTCATTTCATATTTTCATGTATTTTTTATTTACTTTCATATTTTATTTTTATTTATTCTTTGAATTATTTTATTAAATAAAATAATAAATTTATCTTTTTTTTATTACACTAAAATAATAAATAAGAATATAAGATAGACAAATTACAATTAAAATTACATAATTTAAATTGTTTAAACAATATTATAATATTTATAAAAAAAAAAATTTATAAAAAAATTAGAGCATGCGTGCTGGCCCGGCCCGGCCCGGCACATACACGTACGGCCCGTGCCACCTGTACGTGCCGGGCTCCCTATTTTATAAAACAGGCCGGTCCGGCCCGGCACACAAAAAGGGTGTGCCGTGCCAGCCCACTTTTACACCACTAGGTTAAGTGTGGTTCTTTTTTTGTACACAACTATACTGGTAAATTGCACAAGACAAGACCATGGAATCCAACTACCAAATTTCTATACTATTAAAATATATAACTTTATTTCAAAAAAAAATTATTCAAACAACAATTTAAGAATATATATTGAACGGTATACAATTATGTCAATAATTTTGCCTTTGATTGTCCTGAAAAATAAATGAAAGTAACTGCTCTATAATACACTATTACACTGCAACAAAAGACATTTTATGCTTTGCTTAATTACTCTTCAACAGAGGGTTAATTAAAGAAACAATGTCACCATTTTGGCCGTCTTCTTTATTGATCTCATCTGCCTCACTTACTTCTCTATCACTAATTAACAATTTGACCGCAACCAACTTCTGTTTCATTACTTTTTTTACTGAGAACAGTTATAAATATCATTTTACCAACTACTTTATATATAAATATAAATATTAAAAATATAATAAATAAATCTTGTTATTTATAGGGGTATTATTCATTTAGTCCCTATGTTTTTTTGAAATGTCTATTTTTTACTCACTTATTCATTTTTTTTTATTGGATTGGTCCCTTTGTTTTCAAAAACCACTCAATTTCGTCCTTCCGTCAGTCAACAGTTAGTCAAATTAAACGGTTCTAAGGGTATTTTTATCTTTAAACATTGATATGCCACGTGTCAACACACAAATAAATAGATATATATATATATATATATATATATATATATATATATATATATGATTAAAATTAAATTTAATGTGGAGATCCAGATTCGATCTCCACCGGCCTTTTGATCAAATGGACGGTGGTGATCCAATCTTGATCTCCACTTAATATAAAAAATTAAAAAAAAAAAAAAAACAATTAAATTCAAAGATTATTTTTTTATTAAGTGGAGATCCAGATCCACCTAATCGAAAAAAATTAAAACTTAAACAAACTTCATCTTCTTTGTAAACTTAAACAAACTTCAACTTCTAAAACATGAATGTATTTTAAATCTAAAACTTAGAAAAAAAAAATTAATCTTTACAAATAAGAAAAAATAGTTTTTTAAACAATTTAATAATAAATAAATTTTAAAATTTAAATTTATTTAAAATCAAGGGAGAATTGCACAAACTAATTTTTTTTAAGATGGATTTTTTTTCTAGGTTTATGATCTAAAAGATTTTTAAATATTTTTTTTATCTTATTTTTAAATTTTTTAGTTTATTTAAAATAAAAATATAAGGCATTTTAGACTTTTTACACGTTTGACTATTGACTAACGGATCCATCTAACGGTAGGGGATGTTTGTACAACAATTTTTAAATGTTGAAGGAAGTTTGTGCATATATGGTCAAAACTGCCAAATCCATACAATTTTATTAAACCTTGAGGGATTTGTGCAATTCCCCCTAAAAAAAATTAGACAACACACGTCGGTGTTGCTGTACACTGTCTACAGTGTAAATAAATAAATAAATGGCTGGGAAAATATTGGCGTGAATAAAATGCTATTTGTTGTGGTGGTTGTTCAACGGTTTGGATAGCGAAGTTGAAGCGTGAGAAATCCCTGACCGTTGATCTTGCTGCTTACAAAGCAACCAGATGGTCAAAAGGGTTTGATTTTTTCTTTTGGAATTTAGAATATTTCACTATGACCATGAGTCATGACCAAGACTGATATTTATTTGGGCCAATAACTTCTTTTTCTTTGAACTGTCATTGCATTTGTTCAAACCCAGCCATCCCACCACTCAAACACCAAACTCATCGCCAATCCCCTTCTCTTTCTCAAGCCCTCTTCTTCACATCACCATCTTCTCCAACACCCAAACCATATCCACCACCATCACTCAAAGCAAACGCAGATCTTTCACAATCTGGAAATTTTTCGAAATCAGATGGAGGAGGTGGTGATTGAAGCTTAGGTTTTATTTGGGTGGTTGTGGGTTTTGTTATGAAGCTTGGGGTGGTGATTAGGTTTAGGTTTGATTCGGTTTTTGGGCAGCATTACAATTAGTTTTCGACATCTTCGATCTACCCTTCCATGTGTTTCTGGGTTTCAGGTTGTTGTATGGTGGTGGCTATGGCTGTGATTGATTTCTAATTTAGGTTTGGGTTTGGTATGGTGGTTGATTTTGAATTTAGGTTTGGGTGTCTGTGATTTATTTCATCTGTTCTTCGTATCATTTACAACAATTCTAATGTATTTCATAATTCATATGTTCCCCACAGAACAAAGCATCCTGCATCCCCCAATCTGTCAATGTTCAATGTTGGTGGTAGTGTAGTGTGGTATCATAATAACACTGAATCATTTTAATTGGTGTACGAAAAAATGGGGTCTGACGAAGAAATGGATTCTGTTGAAGAAATGGTTTTACCGGACAATACTCCGGCCAGAAGGCCCAGAACCGACACGCTTCTTCATCCCCGTAAGATCTCCCACTCATTGTTCCTTCTTTTCATTTCTTCCGTTTGTTAATTAAGAGTTAAGTAGAAAATTTGTTGTTTTATAGGTGTCGATTCTACTGCTAATTCCCGTCAAAGATCAATTTTGAAGCCCAGAAGAAGCTTTTCACTCACTCCCAAAACCAATGCAAAACAATCTTCTCAATTCCCAAAAATCCCATTCACCGAACTCTGTCCGTTACCTGTCAAATCCGTAAAGTCCTTTTTCTTTTTTCTTCTTCTCAACTTTCCTTAAACGTATACACATACATTTGTTAATGTTGTATCTTTCATTTGTCTTTTGTAGGTTTTCTTGTACGATTGGTGGCTGTATCGGGTAGATCCCAAGGGCTTAGCTGTTGGTGGGTTTGTTTGTAGAGGGTAAGCAAATTTCACTTTGTCAATTTCACGAACATGTTGTATGCCTTCTTATTTTAACATTTTAGTTTTTTGTTAATCACTATAAAGTTGAAGTTATTGGGTTACCAGATTCAGTAATTTTATGATTGATAAAGAATTTAGAGTGCATTTGTTTTTCGTAAAGTAAGATAATGGCTCCAGTACATGGTGGAATCCTTCCAGAAGTTCTCTGATCTTGAGTTTTATTATTTGCAGCTTTGTTGCTACTCTTATGCTAATTTTAATACCACTATGGGGTTTATCATTTGTTTCTTATTGTTTTCATGTTATAGGAACCTAGGAGTAAGAACCTTCCATTCAGCTGCTATTGTCAAGAGACATTGTACAACCACTCTTGAGACAGAAGATGGAATCACAGTTACAATCAATGGCCTCATAAATAAGTCTCGTACATGTTCAAATGGTCTTCCCTCGGAGGTACATAACCTATTTCTATAGCTCCCTCTCACGTTCACAAATTTACTATCAGATGATGTATAAGAAACCTAAAACATAATACAGATTGATGCAATTAGTAGTGTTATAACCATAGAGCTGGAAGTCAGTAATGCAACTGAAAATGTTTAAAGAAAATTTTATAAACACATGAATAAATAATATGTTGTTTTGTATTTGTGGGTACCATCTAACCTGCTACGATATTTTAGAGTTATGTAACAAGTCTTGGGATTGAATCTGACTCACATCCCGGTTGTGGATTTTGGTAAAATTTATGCAATTTTAATTTTAATTTATATCAGAAAAATATGTATTTAAATTCTGTGGTTAAGAGTAGGATAGTTATGTGTAGAGTCTAGTTTATAATTAAATTTTGAATGTAACAGGTCTGCAGTCATTTCTTGCTTGGATTTCCACATTACTGGGAAGAGTTTGCTGACGAGAATTTCCCAACGAGATTTTCTTCTATGTCTTCAGGCCTGCCATCTTCCTTGGACGAGATTCCCGTGACAAGAATATTTGAGTTCATTATGTCCCCACGAAGTGATGTTGAAAATTGTTGTTTGGGACAGAAACTTTTTGATGATGTAATAGAAAAATGTGGTTACAATTGTGTTCAAGATGAATCTGCACGTAAACGGAAGAAGAAGGGTGGTCAATTTAAGATGGATACCAAAGTTTTCACTCCAAGTAGCATTGTCACAAGAAGCATGTCTAGGGTGAAGAATCTCGAAATGGAGCCTTCTGTTGGGAGTGAGAAGACATCTAAGGGGAGAGGGAAGCAATCTGAAGGGGTGGGAAGTGAAAGTGGTTCCAAAGAGAGTCATGAGACAACATTTGCGCAAGTTATGGGCAACCCTTACAAGTCTACATTAAGGAGATCCAGTAGAAATATGAATAAGAAGAAAGAAACCCATTGATGTGGACCGGTTGGCAAGCTCTTATTTGGATCGTTTAGAGCACTCAAAACGGAGTTTACTTATAGGGTCAGAACTCAAATGTATAAAATATAGAGCCGAAAACAATTAAGTTGTGACGTTTAGCGAATTAGCAGGTAATAGTAATTGAATTATGACTTCCAACACATATATCATCTGTGCAAAGTTTCAGTGACCAAGGATTGATACTAACCCAATAAGCAACACCATCAAGCTGATTACAATTAGTGGGGAAAAAAAAGTTGATATGATTTAAAAGTTCAATAAGCAAGAAGTCACCTCCTGTATTACATTCTGGTCGTCACGCTGTGGAACAACCAAGGCCAATGTGATACCAACCCAAGCGTGTTTGAAGTGATAACCAGAGCCTTTAACAGCATTCTAGCCCTTTTAGAACACCAAATCTCTTCAAAAGAGAGAACAAAAAAAAAAAAAAAAAAAAAAAAAAAAAAAAAAAACCAAGGAAAAGTATAAATGAATGTCTCCTCAGATGAAAACTCTAAAATTGAATCTAAAAAAATCCTTCCCTTCCCACAATTTCTCAGCAAACAAACAAGGAATTAAAAAACCCTAAAACCAATTCGCAAGCAAGACATAACTATAGCACCAAGCTCAAACAAGGGTTTTGTACAGCTAAAAAATGACAAAGAAATCGAATCCACACCAATATCATTGTTAATCAATTCTTGACCGGGACTAACGCAGCTGGTTTTAAATCGTCAATTTTTGGCGCAAAAAAGAAAGTAAATTTGGAAAAAAAAAAAAAAATACAATACTAAATAGTAAATACACAAAAGAATATATATATGCATTTACCATTTTAATATACCTAAAAGTAGGGGTGTGCAGGATCCAATCCAATCCAATCCAATACAATACAATCATTGGATCGGATCCAGAGAGGTGATTGGATCGGATTGGATCCTAAATTCTAAAATCCATTGGATTGGATCGGATCTTGGATTTTCAATTGGAAATCCGCCGAATCCGCCAATCCGTCTAAAATATTAGGCCTTATTTTTATATTGAGGAATTTATTTTATCCACTACTTTTTAATGTAAAGGCCCAACCAAAATACAATTTCTAATGTTACTATTTTGGGTTTTCTTTCTCAATTTCTCTACGGTCAACAATCCACCATCTTCTTTTCTTCTATTCTTCTTCATCAACATCACGACTTATTAAGTTTACATTTGGAGCTGATATATAATGTTTATAAACTTTTTGAATTATATAAAGTTTACAAGTTATGTCATGTATTTTTTTAATGTTAATTTTATTTGAATTAATTAGTAATGTTTGATTAATTTATTTGATTTTATTTATTTCAAATTATAACTTTTATATATTACATTTCAAATTATAACTTTTATATATTACAAATGACTTTATATTAATTCGATCCATCGGATCATATTGGATCGGATCGGATCCCGCTATAAAATTGGATCGAATCGGATTGCAATTTCTTCGATCCAATCGGATCGGATCGGATCTTGGATCATGGCAAATCAATTGGATCCGATCCACCGCACACTCCTACCTGAAAGTAAGAATGTAGAGTGAAATAATATTATATTAATTTGTTATCAAAATTTTTATATTTTCAAAGTTGAAAAACACATATTATTAAGTGACCATTAAATTGAATAAGAATGACTTTTTTTGGAATACGGAAAGACAAACCGGTTTGTTGGTCAGTATAAAAGGACTCCCTCAACGTTAAATGTATAATTAAATGTCTTGAGACTGGGTTTTTTTTTTTTTTTTTTTTTTTTTTCAGGTTAAATGTCATGAGACTGATTTAGATCAATAGTCTCCAAATCTCTGTCTGGGTAAGTTCTGTGAATAAAAGTTTTATGTTCATTTTCTTGTTTTGTGTTCAATAAACCAGTGCTCTTTTCACTGTAAATTATAGGATAAAATTAGTATGATTATAATTATTATTATTGCAAAATTAATTTGTTAGGGATAAAAATAAATAAATAAATAATATCAACAAAAACAACAGCATCTTGGAAAACTAGAAGGTTGTTGGAGGAAGAATTTTTAAAAAAATCTTGACAACATTTGTGTAAATACTTTGTGTAATCCTCTTACTGAATTCATTAATCTAAAAATCATTATTTAATGGGTATAGGGTGTTTTTTTTTTTTTACATGATTTAAGTTATTGAAAAAAATCAAACACCGAACACCAAACACCAATGTTCGTCATTTTCCAAAATGTTTCACGTCAATCATCGATGTAAAATCATTAGACGTTGTTACGTGAAATCTTATAAAAGCTCGTAATATATCGTTGGAATTGTCTGGACGAGCCCTACAACAACAAAATCTAGAAGATTTCACGTTCAAATAATAAATCTCTAGTAAGTTGATGACTTCATGTATTATATGATTGATGATTTCACATAGAACATGACAGTTGATTTCATGTAACCCCTAGCCTGATGCTCTTGTATAATTGAAATCCTATATAACCTTTGATGATTTCACATTGCTATCATTTTCAAACCAAAGCCAATCTCAAAATTACAACCGAATACAGATTTGTTATGCCCTATATATGAAAATATCATCACATAATTTGAAAAAATCAAATGGGGTCATTACAAATGTCACTAAGTTGGTAACAATCAAAATTATACATGTGGTTAAAAACAACTTTATTTTTTTTTTATTATTTTTTTTTTTAATGTTTTGGAGGGCTATTTATCCCATTTTGGAACATAATGATTTTGAAATCGATAGCGATTATCTTATGAATTCACTGTTACGTATGGGCTTGACATCAATGTTTGGCCATTCATTTCGCCATTGTCTATGGTGATATGCGTTTGTTCTTAATAAATACAAATAAGATAATATTACACAAAATTATATATATATATATATATATATATACATAAATTCTATTATCAGTTCGAACTGATAAAAGTTATATCAGTTCCTTGCATGTGGGCCACTGGATTGTAATACTTTGACTTGGCTGTATGCACTTATCAGTCAAAATATTTAAATCCAGTGGCCCATATACAAGGAACTGATATAACTTTTGTCGGTTCGAACTGATAATCGAAAGACTGTATATATATATATATATATGTAAGTTAAGAATAGTTCTCTAATCAGGACCGTCATGACTTTATAATTTCAGGACGTTCAACTACAACCACATATTAACAAATACCCACACCCCAATATGAATGTGTAACTGTGGTTGGACGTCATTAACTTATAATTTCATAACGTCCTCACTAGAGAACAACCATGTAAGTTAATATATATATATATATAAAAGGAAAAAGATAAACAAAATGGAGACAAAGAACAGCTTGGCTTCTAAATTAAATATCCAACGGCATATATTAATTTGGCTGAGCATGAATTGTCTTCATGTGTGCTTTGAGTAGGCATTGTTGTTAGATCAAAATCAGAATTGTCTTGTAGAGTACTATCACTTCTTCGTCAAATCAAAATCAGATTCATCGAGAAGATCTTGGATGCATCCAATGCACCATACAGTGCATCCCGATGCACCCAAGTTTTTGCCCTATATAATTGAGTTTGTCATTTTCACCTAAGAAGAAGGCAAAAGCCAAGTTGAAGATTGACAATGATATATGCATTCAAACATTTTGTGTACAAACATCAAATTTGGACTTATTGATGTACATTTACATGCATACACTTTTTACTTGAACCTTGAATTTATTTATTTATTTATTTTTATTATTTGAAAGCGATGCTAAAATATATACAGCTGATCATGAACATATTTGAGGATTCATACTTCAAATAAATGATTGTCTAGTTAGCTGCCTTCCACACTTGTTAATTAGGGTTTTTTATAATCATCATTTGTTTTTCTTAATTGTTGGAGTTTAATTTGACACATACTTAATTCTTAGGTAAGTTTGTATGCAATATTCAACTTGATGGATTACAGTTAGGTTGACTAAGTTCAACTTTTAAAATCTAGTTATTGAAATTTCTACCGTCTTTGGAAGAACAATTTGAGTTTTAATAACATCAAAAATGTGTCTCCAACAAAAATATACTTCAAGCACATACAAAATAAGTCTCGTGTTTTTTTTTTTTCTTCAGGCCTTTGGTTGAGATTTAATTTTTCTTTAGTTGAAACTTAATTCTCCAATGACCTCCTTTAATCGAGACTTGTTTCATTCGGTCAAAACTTAATTTTCTTTTGATCGAAAACTAGTGTTTTCTTTTTTAAACCTTTGGTCTTTTAAGTTAAATAAGGACATTTTTATGGTTTCATTACTTCAGTGTTATTAAAGCTCAATTTATTGAGTGAATGACAACCCTACAACAAACCCACAAAATCACTACAAAAATTGCTATTTTGATCCATTAACTCTTTAATTACTATTTCTGCCATTTTTGCAAACAGTGAAATAAAGAAGAATTTTCTTTCAATAAAAAAAAAAAGGAAATAAAGAATTTTTTTTACTTAATAATGTTTCCAAAGATATTTACTTGGTAAATGAAGTGATGCCTGACAAATTAATAAATCAAAATGATAAAGAACAAGAATGGAATCTTTTGCCATGTATGGGTCGGCCATTAAGTAGACATATTAGAGAGTTACATATGGTGCCTTTCAGTTTAAGGGATACCCCCCATCAAAACCCCACCCACCGTTTTGCTCCTCCTCCACCCTCCCTTTCGAGATTGTCTGTCACCTTTTCCTTCTCAAAGAGTGATAGATAGAATGCTATTCAATGAGTAGTTGTTAACAACAAAGCAAGCAAATGCTATCATACACAAAACTATTTATGTTAATCTTTCTTCAAAAGCAAACTTCATCACACCCCCACTATATCTTGGTAGGAGAAAATCTTTAATAGGGTGTCCAACCAGAGCACGTCTCCTAGCGTCACCATCTAATCATATACTCAAATCATAAAACATAGTGTAATGTCAATATCCAATCATATACTCAAATCATGCCGGGTAACTTGTTTTGAACGCGTCCACCCCCACCATGCTTTTTTTTTTTTTTTTTTTTCTCTTAGATCAAGTGGCAATGCTGAATTTGTGTATCGAGAACATTTTCAAACAAAATTTTCTGGTCCCACTCGTTATTTCTTCTTCTCAGAAATCACATCGTAAAGAATCTAAACTTTATACCGGAAAACGAATCTCCTTTCTTTTTGCCAATCTAATCAATATCTTCCTTAAACTTGTATTGTCACCTTTCCAACTCCAGGCAAATATAGCTCAGCAGCAGAAGCGGCCTGAGATTCCTCCTACACATCAAACTTTATTTTACATGATAAATAAATTAAACAATTTGATGCTTAGCTACTTCAAGAGAAATATATAATTCAAATCCATTTATAAATCCACCAAATAAGATTTTAGATTCATTTCATATGCTTCTTTTTCAATCTTTCTGCTCATTAATTGTACAGAAAAAAAAAAAAAAAAACTTCTTGCAGTTGTTGTGTAAGTACAAAGATACTGCGACAATCATAAATAATATAAACAATCATAAATTCCGGTAATTGTTGAGTCTATTTTGCATTTAAAAGTAGTTATCATTATAAAATAATATAAAAACTAAACTATAATCAAGGAAGGAAAATGCTAACCGGCTTTACGCGTATACATGGTATTACGTGCTTTCTACTGCTTATTTGTTGATCATTGCTTCTCAGGAATCTTAGTTTCAGCTATACACAAAACTCCAGAGATCAGCTATAACTCAGAGGCCTATAAATCCAAGGATTTTCTGTAAGGAAGTCAGGCCACAAAAACATTCACATCCTTGAAGATCTTGGAGGTCACAAAATTGTCAAGAAGTGGAGAAAGTATTTTCTCCATATGGTGCAGCACCTGCAAAACCTTGAAATTTTTAAAAGTCTACCACAGTAGAAACATGGAGATATTAACAGCAACAGCAGAAGAAAACATAGTATGAGAATCAGTTAGTTTTAGCAATAACTATAATGATGAAAATTTTATATTCCAATGATTACAAAGCTAGAAATGGATACTTTGAACCTGAAAAATATTCATAAGACTATAAGAGTATGACAGCCTGTGATGCTCCCTTTCCTTACTAGAGAGATTGAATCTCCAAACTGAAGGGCAGGCCACTCTCAATTAAAATAAAATAAAATAAAAAACAATCGATTCCTGCTCTCAAACAAATCATTAGCGAATATGGAAACAGTCCTTGCATTTATAGTTATATGCTAATGATTTTATTCTCTTCAGCTAATAATACAAGTCTTTATACAAAGAAAGGGTATGGTTGAATTTCAGAATAAGAGATTCTTTCTTCTTGTTGGTGATGCGGCTAACCTTAGTGGACAGAATTAGAGATTCTTTCTTCTTGTTGGTAAGCTATTTAGTTCAATTCTCTGTGCCTATTTCATATAGTAGTAGAACCTTTCTGTTTCTTATCATAAAAATAGAATAACAGTAATAAAACATTTTTATAAATTATCATTTGTAAATTAAATGGTAATTTTTTTTTTCCTATTCCCTTCGTGTTTCTATTTTTACTCTTACAAATAAACTTTCACTACTTACATTGGCAAACCTAACGAAATGTGAGACTTTAAATAATATTAATTTTCAAAACAACCAATAAAAGGGTGTATTTTACTATTGGTAAGCACTGAACCTAAACTACCCAACTCCATTCCACCATCTAGAAGTGTTCAAGGGCAGCACACATTTAGTCAGTGATGGGTAAGGAACGTAGAAGAAGCGATAGTATATTCATTGAAAATTAGGTGGCAAGAGCTAGAGAAGCGTCTACAGGTAAAGCACCATATCCATATAACTGCTTGCCACCTACGCTCCACCATCCATTCCAAGTTCCTTTTAAATCCCAATCAACAGGTAGCCGCAAGGGCTTATCTATCAATGGGGCATTTAGTGGATAAACAGTAAAATCACTGCTAAAACCTAAGATTTTGGAATTGGAGATTTAAGTAGTAAATTATGAGTACAGAAATTACAGGTGGAGAATTGCAAAGCTGAAGAAACTAAACCTGATTGTTTGACAATATAACAATAATGAAAACCGTCAATCTCATTTTATAAATTCATTTAGGAGATCAAAAGAACAAATCTCATGAGAGAAATTAACAGCTTAGGGTCATTGATGCAGCGAATGGTGATTATGCTGTGGTAATAATTTTATAAGTCAGGATGAATGTGGCGTTTGCATGTGTTGGTAGTGGTAGTGGTACCACATATTGTATTAGTTTATGAAAATGAATTAAAAAACAATTAAATAAATTTGAAAAGTTTCAATATTCAGCGTGAAGTAAGGTACAAATTATTGAACGAACACAAAGATCCTTTTAAGAATTAGGTGATGAATATAATTGATTATCATACACAGTAAACATATATGTACTTCAAATGAATATGCTGTGTAATGCACTTCAAATAATTGAATAGCCAAAGTTTAAAATTTCAGCACTTGATTGTCCGAAACCCCCAAATTAACTTAGATGGTCAAAAAGTATTAAAGCTTTTAAAAAAATGGCATGGAAAAAAAGAAACAATAGAGAAATTTAAATGGAACAATACATGCAAACTGTCTGCAAATGGCACAAAATAAGTTAAACATCAAAAAAAAGAAATAGGAACCAAGCATCAAGTATTTAAGAAACAAAAATTAAAAAACAGGGACTTACAGTGGTAATAGTAGTTAAATATAGCACCAGAGAACAAGGCATATATATCCTCCCAATAGCCTTCTAGCTTTGCAAATGCTCTTGACACTGAGGTTGAATATGGTCATGCTCAACAAACCTTAGCATAAGGATATCTGCCTCTTCTGATTTTCCTTCAAAGATCAATCTTTTGCTCACTTTCTCACATAACTTCAGATCAGGAACCAAATTATGGTTAAACATACGACAAGCCACTTTATAAGCCAACAGAGGAAACCCTTTGCTCAAATAACATTCCATAAGCACAAGGCATGGGCTGGCATCAGCCTCTAAACCCCTACTCAAAACCCTATCCAAGAGTTTATCCGCCTCCTCTAGGTATCCAAAACTACATAGCTTCTCAATGACTTGATTATATGCTGTTCTGCACTTCTGTTTGGAAAGCATCTTCTCCAGTAGCTTCAACAAATCTTCCACCCTACCCATCTTACAATACCGATGGATGACTGCTCTGTATGTAACAGGTGTAGGAACCAAACCCTTCTTAAGCATCTTCAAAGTAAGTTTAGTTGCCTCTTCTATTCTACCTTTCTTCCCTAACGCATCAATTACTGCTGTGTAAGTGACTACATCAGGGTGTTTGTTGCTCAAATACATGTCATCAAGTAATGACAGAGCATCAGTCAAGTCATCTTTTTGACATAAACCATGAATAACAGTAGTAAAGTTTACTACATTGACAGCACACCCCTTGTTTAGACACTCCTCTAAGAACTTTTTAGCCTCATCTGTTTTCCCCTCTCGACAGAGTGACTGAAGCAAAGAGTTGATCTCAACTGGGTTTGGAAAAAACCCCTTATTAACCATCTCTCTGGTCACATCACAAGCCTCAGATAATTTTCCTTCCCTACGCAGCCCATGCACAACAACACTATAAGTGATGGAATTTGGAGTCCACCATTCTTCCTCGCTCATGTTTATCATCTCTCTTGCCTCTGATGATTTCCCATTGTGACAAAGCCCATTTAACAAGGCTGTATATGAAACAGTGTTTGGTTTGCAGCCATGTTTGTACATTTGCTGAAGCATCTTTTTAGCTTGGTCCAACTTCCCCAACCGACAAAATCCATTAACAACAGCAGTATAAGTAACTACATCAGGAACACAACCTTTTTGGAACATTTGATTCACTAGTTCTTTCGCCTCTTCTATCCTTCCCTCCTTACAGAACGAGTGAACAATTGCACTATACCCAATTTTATCAACTCGAAATCCCCTTTCTTCTGCTTCTCTTAGAAAATTAAGAGCCTCATCAGCATGACCATGTTTGGAGAGCATATGTATAAGAGTATTATAAGTAACCTGATCTTGTATCAAATTACTATCACTCACCATCTTCTCCATTAAGTCCCTCACTTCTTTAATTCTTTTATCCTTACAAAGAAAACCAATTACAGTATAGTAACTAACTTTATCCGGAGAGCATCCTTTGCATGGCATTTTCTCAATCAGATCAATGGCATCTTTAATGCGATTCAGATCACAATATCCCTTGATCAAACAGTTATAAGTCTTAACGTCGGGTGTAATTCCAACAAGTTGCATCCTTTCCAAAAACCTCAATGCCTTCTCCAACTTATTCGCCACAACCAAAACATGAATTGCAGTATTACATATTAACAAATTAGGCTTAACTCCTGCCTTTTGCATCATAGTCAATACCTGCATTGCCCTTCTCAACTCTCCTGCCCGACTGTATGACACCATCAAATAACTAAAAGCTTCAGGCCGACGATCAATCCTCCTACGTGCCATGAGCCGAAGAACCCGTTTGGCACCCTGACATAATTTAGTCTTACTCAGGACCTCAAGCATCACATAATACACTATAGGATCATGCCGATACCGCCACTGCCTATCAGCCCAGTAAAAAAATTCAAAGCAACACGTTCATCAGCCTGAGAGCGCAAAACAGCACAAATTTGCCTAGGCTTGATGCTTCTTAACAAATGTCTCAATTCCCCTTCAAGCTTCGGGTTCCAAGCTGACCTAAGATTAATCAACCTACAAACTTCTCTCACTATAGGGTGCCTAAATTCATCTTCCTCCACTTCAACTCTCCTGACCTCTTCTCTATTTACACAATTTTTATCAAAAGAATCTAAAACCATGAAACTATCATCAGAGCCACTACCGTCTTCTTCTTCTTCTTCTTCTTCTTCTTCCTCTACTTCTTCATCAGACTCCACAACTTTGTCAAAACTATCAAAATTAGAACTTTGATTCTTGTTAAATTCACCATTATCACTACCAAAGAAATTCAAATCCTCATAATCTTCACTGCCCATTTTTCCAAACTTGTCATGACCATCATCACAATAACCAAAATCATCTTTCTCCACAAAATGGGCATTAACATTGGCGTCTGAATCAGAGTTGCTTGATACAAATGATGAGTAAAATGCATTCAGATGTATACAAGCAAATGGGTTGCTTGTATGTCTACGAATAAGCTGTCTTAATGCCATTAGTATATGTATGAAATTGAAATGAACCAATAAAATAGGTTCAATATAACATTCCAAGCCGATAAATGAAACTTCAGAGAGCAAAAATAAAAAATAAAAAAATGAAACAAGACTTGCAAAGAAGAATTTGCCTGACAGAGGATTCTCGGTGTGCAGCCGCAGGGTTGTTTTTGAGAAGATGCGTGTCTGCGAAATTTGAGAGTCGAAGTGTAGAACCAGACGAAACTGTGTCGTTTTAAGGTTTTTGAAAGAAAATAAATGGATATCAAAAAGGATTAATATTAAAAACTTCCCTTGAACTTTCAAATATTGTTAGATGGGTAGACAAGATTGGTTTATTCAGAAACCTCCCCTAACTTCTAACGGCAGTTGGAGTTCAGTTATGGTTGCAAGGGTAAAATTGTTCTTTCAGAATATCCATAGTAAAATTTTAAAAATTAAAATTAAAATTAAAAATAAAATAAAATTGTTTAACTGTTTTTACTTTTAATTATTTTATTTAATAATATTTATTAATTTTAACCCTTAATTTACCATTATAGCCTCACATGTCTAATGAAAATATTGAAAAATCTATCGAAACCCGACGATGTCATGGTAGGGACTAAAATAGCTATTAATACAAACAAGAGAGATCAAAATTTCCATTTTTCAAACTAGAGAGATCAAAATGAACAATACCTCATACTAAAGGAACATTTTTAATAATATCCCTAATTAGAATGAAGAGGAGAAATTTTTGAATTTTGGGGCATATGATAATCGAGACATGAACCAACGTGGGAACAAATGAGTAACAATAGAGGCCCTTAAAACTTTGCCAAATTCATGTCCAAACGATGAAAATTAACATAACAACCACATATCTCATGATTTAAATTATTAAAAAAAAATGAAGAAAACATGATTTACATTTACATTGTGCTACAACTCACATGCCACATAATTCGGACATGAAATTATACAATTTTTATTTTTTTTGGCAATGTAGCAAAAAGAAATAATACAAATAAATTAGACCATTTGATTTTCATTGCCACATGTCGTTAAATTGTCAAACATCTGCATACATAGGGAATGTTTCAATATGTTTGGTGTTTACACCAAACGCCCTAACCCAATCAAATCATATAACATGAAATGAATAACTAATCCTATTAGAGATGAACCGAAGCATTTCCCATAATCTAAAGATGTCTATTATATCCTATTGAATTTAAGGATATCATTAATTTAAAATAATAATTTTAATATTTTGTGTTACAACTTATTAAGGGTTTAAGGAGTGGATACTACTCAAACTCACAACCTTACAGTGTAAGTGTGTAAGTGTGAAGGATATACACTACACCAATCTTATATATCTTTTGGTCCAAATTTAAGGATACAATCGAATTAGATCACCGAACAGATTGCCCTATCCAAGTCTCAAATTTGTAATTCAAAAGCAAAAACATATGTATTATATGTGTTGCCTTGAAAAAGTGTTACAATGAGACAATAGTTAAAAGGAGTACGAATGCTCATAAGTTTACAAATTGGAGTTTCTTTGCTATGAAGGGTCTAATCGAAGGTTCTATCTCTCTAAATGGGAAAGCAAGGTGTGACACACATAATTTTCACAAAAAATTATTCATTCTAGAATTCATTGGAGTTTGATGGATTTGTTTGAAGTGATCAATTTTAGTGGAATTCACAAATCTCATAGACTCTATACAGATTTTGTTAGATTTTTGTAAAGAGTTGGTTGGACTTTTACATAGAATTGGATGGATTTGTCTTTAAAAAAAAAAACATTTTCAGTTATTTTTTTATTTAGTAAAAAACATTCCCGTTTCTTCTATTGAAGTTATTTGAAAAATAAATAAAGAAATTCAATTTTTCTAGTAAACAAATAAAAAAAGCAGAGAAAACTCAACTAATTGAATCAACCACACATTCATAGCGAGACTTGCTTCGAATCACAAGCCAAAAATCATACCTCCTCATTACAACAACACACAAATATACAACAACCAAGGACATTATCTATGATTCAATCACAAACAAAACCCAGAATAGATTTTCCTAGGAAAGGGAAAAAAAAAAACAAAAAAAAACAAAAAAAAAAGAAAGACCCAAGAAAAGTCGAATCAACCGCACTTTCTCCAAAGAGACATGATTCAAATCACAAGCCAAAAATCATGCCTCTTAGTTACAACAACACACAAACATACAAAAACCAAAAACCCTATCTCTCATCTAATCAAAGACAAACCCCAAAAAGATCTTCCAATTTCTCTCCAAATGACAACGATCCAAAACAACTGAAAAACACTAGATTTTGCAAGTTTTAACAACCCAGAAAAAGAGAGAGTTGAAAATTAAAATATTGGGTTTAGTATTTTATTAAAAGCTTTTGGGGAGGCTGTTGAGGGAGAGAGAGCATGTTGTGTGGCACGTAGTCGAGAGAGAGAGAGAGAGAGAGAGAGAGAGAGAGAGACATGAATTTTGCCCGTTTGGTATTACTGTAACTTTTATAATAATTACTGTTAGATGTGCTAAAGGAATAATCTGCTGTGAAGTTAATCAATAGATGTTTGGTTAATTGTATTTTTAAAACTACTATATAGCTTAAAAGCAGTATACATATATTTGGTAATTTTATTGGATATAGAAACCCCATAGACATTGTGGTTTGTTCGATTATCTTTTAAGAATTGCCAAGTATGCAAAATTGTATTCCAAAATCACCTCAGTAATAGACATTGTACTTGCAATAAATATACACAAAATTTTCTATGTATTTTTTTTTCTTAAGTGTAGTGTGGTCGATGTTACAATAATTACATAACAAATTAACAAATGAATAAAAGTCATAATAATTAAAAAAAATAGCGCCTTGTCTATATAACGTTAAAACAGAAAACTTTTTGTGCAAAGTCACATTACAAATTTACAACAAATCAGTCTCTCTCTCTCTCTTTCTCTCAAAAACCCTAATGTGGCTCTCTTTCTCTCAAAAACCCTAATGTGCCTCCTCTCATATTCTCTCCAACGTGTCTCCAAATTCCGTTGGTTAATCATTTACTCGGAACACTAAAACAGACTCTACATTCCATTGACAAAGCTTTACAGACTGTTCATTTGTTGTGCGGATCTATAGAACCCAGCCCATTTTGCCATCCTTACAAAACATTCACACGAAGGAGGAGGATATAAGAAAATGGGCACAACAGATGATGACATTAGAAGATAAAACTTCAAGGAGAAGCTCAACACATACAGTCCTAGGGATGGCAATGTGGGTTGGGTTCTATAGATCCACCCAAGCCCGCATGAATGCGGTTCAGGTTTATACCCGGACCATAATTCTAGAGTCCAACTTTTTATCCTCATTTTTAAGCCCTCATTATTTAAGGGCCAGTTGAAGGCCTAGTTGCGGGTTTAAATTAAACCCTTAAAAAGCCCTTTCAAAATCTTCTTCTCTTTAGTCTTCACCAACATCTCTTCGACCACCAACAACACTACAACATTCTTCGATCACTTCTCCAAAATCGACTCAACGTTTGTTCTTCACCATCCGATCTAAACCGAGTTTTCTGCATTAGACCTCCAAAAAGCCCAATCCAAGCTTGGCCGCCATCTCCATCGTCTCCTCTGCCACCAGCAGTGGTAAATGACACCAAGCCACCGATCAGTGTTGGTGTCTCCTCCCATTTTATGTCAAAATTATAAAATAATCTGATTTTAACTCTTCAAAAGCAATATCAAACTGGCCCAAAAACCCAAAGAGGGAGAGTGTGTGTATGAAATCCTTTGAAATCTATGGGTATATGGTAAGATTTGTGAAAACCTTTTCTATTTATATTTTTCATTTTAAAATCCATCAAAATCCATCACTAAAACAAAATCTACTAAATCAATGGACTTTTGAATACACCCAAATTTGTTTGGACTTCTTAGAAGTCTGAATTGAATACACCTGGATTTGATTGGAATCCTTCCAAATTTGGATTGAATGCCCCCAAACTTAATTGGATTCTTTACAAATCTGAATTGAATTGACCCAGATTTTTAAAATCCTATAAATTCAAATCAAATCTTAATTGAATACAACACCCCCCCCCCCCCCCCCCCCCCCCCCCCCAAAAAAAAAAAAAAAAAAAAAAAAAGATCCCTCGGTGAGTGAACTAAACCTCAATACTCAACTCACATTAACTCCATTTTTTCTTGCGTTTGGATCCTTGGGATCACCGAGGCTTTAGGCCCTCCTATCGTAGTATCGTGCAAAATGGAACAACTGCATGAAGGTGAAGCCAACGCGGGTGTCGGGGTTCAAGCTCCGATGCTCAATTGACAAATGTATACATTTTAATTATGATTCATTTCACTTGTTATATTTATATATATTAAATTGTCTAAGTTAAAATTTGAGCTAAGAGTTCTTTCAAAAAAAATATTGGGATATGATTTGGAACATCTATCATTGTTCTTTTTTTTTTTTTTTTTTTTTGGGGGGGGGGGGGGGGGGGTTGGGTTTATTGAAAAGTAACCCTTTTGTGAAGGTGAAATTGAAAACTAACTCATATTTGAAAAATTGCAAAACTAACTCAATTGGGGTTGTTGAAAGACAATATTACCCTTTTAAAATGTAAAAATGACATTTCAATCATAACACTCAAAATCCCTCCTCTTCAAAGTTGAAATCGACCAAACTTGCCCAAATCCCTTGAAAACTGAAATCAACCCCAACCAAAACACTCAAAATCCCTCCTCTTAAATTCAACCTAAAACCAAACTAAAATTCCCAAATCCCTCCTCTTGAAATTGACCAAACCTCACTCAAATGTTAAATCCCTAATCTGTTCCAGATTTCACCAAACCTCTCTCTAAAATCTCTCCCTGTCTCTGACTTGAATGGCCGCAGTTGAAGACGATGACAACGGCGCGGCTGAAGGTCGAAGACAACGATGGTGCGGCTGAAGGTCGAAGACGACGACGCCGCGGTTGAAGGTTGAAGACGACCACTGAAGGACAGAAGCTTGAACATGTCGTCAACTCCGTTTTGCTTCAAGAAAAAGGTGAATCCCTCTTTAATTTTTGAATTATTGTGTTTTGAAGGTGAATGGTTGTTCTTCAATTTGTGTAGTTTGAAAAATCCCTAATTTGAATTTGAACCCTAATTTTTTTTTTTTTTTGAATTTAATGGAATCAGTTATTTAATTTTTGCTTCTTATGCTTCAAGTAGTCTTTGTTATTATTAATTTTTTTTCTGATATGATTTTTTGAAGTGTGTGTGTGTGTGTGTGTGTGTGTTGTCTGTTGATTTTTGCCAGTTATGCTATGGTATGGTTCAATCAATTTATCTCCTTTGCCTTCTCTTTTACGACTACAGATTCAGATTACTGTAGGATAATATACTAAGTATGAAGCTATGTTGACATGTTATTTAGTTGGTTTAATGTTAAGAATAGTTTGGATCAAGTAACAATACTGAATTGGAGAATATGCCTGACTAATGGTCTGTTTTGGCATTATTTTGAATCATATCTATGAAGTCATTGGAAGAAGCAGGTTATCAAATTGTGGAATGTGGAGTTGAAACTGACAATAAGTTTGGGTTGGAATATGTGCCAAAGGAATACTTTCACTTTTGATTCTCTAAAGAGTTTGGACTGGAGATTCATACTATAATATGTATAGTTTATTGCACCAGTCATGAAGTTATAAATCACACTGGATTTATCACTTTCTGATGTCTGACTGTTAGTATTTTTTCACTGGTTTAGAGGTGGCCATTAGAAAGGAGTTTTGAAGGCTGTTTATTGGTTTTTTGTTGAGGTAGTAGTTTATTTCATTTTAATGACATTAATTTTGTTATAGTTCATTTTCTATTCTGGTCACCATTTTAGTACTGTGTGTCAGGGCATTAGTATATGTGTTTTCCTGGACTTATAATTACAATGTTTGTGATACTTCATTGTGGCAGCTTCACAGGGAATGGCCTTCCTTGCTAACGAATGTTCATATATTGATTGCTTGATACTTTTTGGTTCGTTCTTGGTTTATGTAACATTTTGTCCTCCTGATTACTAAAGCAATTAGTAAAGGAAAGTATTGAAGCTTGAATGTTCATGGGAAAATTTCTTTTCATTCATCTTGTAGTCATAGAAGTTTGTCGAACATGAAAACAGGCTCAATGAGTACATTCATGGGTTGTTGGACAAAGTGTCATGTTTTAACTTGCAATATTTTGTTCAAGGGTGCTGATATTGCCACACATTAAACTCATTTCTTCACCCATTTGTAAGTGAAATTTTATACGACAAAAGTACCTTTAATATTAGGGAAAACATTGCCAATTATGCTATGGTTGATTCAATCAATTATGATGTTTATTTGTTTGGATTAGATTTTGTAATGGTTGTGTAGGTTTGGTATTCTGAGTAGCATTTTGGTTCAGTGATGTTTATATTGCTAGGTTCAGTGATGTTTATTTGCGAGTTCCTATATTGCTAGGTTCAGTGATGTTTATTTTGGATTAGATTTTGTAGTTGTTGTATAGGTTTGGTATTCTGAGTAGCATTTTGGTTTCCTAACGGGCGTTAGGAATTTCCTGACACCCGTTAGGAATTCTTAACACACGTTAGGAATGCCTAACGGGTGTTAGGAAATTCCAAACGGGTGTTAGGAATTTCCTAACACCCGTTTGGAATTCCCAACAGCAGTTTGGAACTCCCAACTGTTGTTGGGAATTTCCAACACAGTTTTGAATTCTGAACTACAATAACAAATATCATCTTAAATTGCTTATTCGGTTTAAACATTTGTACTAATCTAAATATTTGATGGTTTTATGTTATATTTCAGGATAATTAAGTGGGAGAAGAGGTGGAATTGTTAGTAAAGGCTGCAGAACATTTCCCGGCGAAGATAAACAACACTTCGTCAATGGCTGCTATAAAGTGCATTAAGGAAAAGTTGACGGAGGCGCAACTATCCCTCTTCCGCACAACATGCTTTGGGAAACTTATAGAGATGAATGACCTTAAGTTTTCCGGGCAGCTGGTACATAATCTCTTACTTAGACAAATACAGTCTCCTATTAAATCTGAGATGTGGTTTGCAGTAGGTGGCAAGACACTTAGGGGGGTGTATTCAATTAGGATTCTTGAGGACATTTAAAGACATTATAAATCCTGGTGTATTCAATTTGGACATTTAAAGACTTTAAAAGAGTCCATATGAATCCAGTGGTATTCAATTAGGATTTTTATGGATTTTTAAAGAATCCTTCCAAATCCAGGTGTATTGAATTGAGACTTTAAAAATGTCTACAAGAATCAAGGTGTATTCAATTAGGACTAGATTTTAAAGGATTTTCTTAGGTCATGGATTTTGATGGATTTTGGTGGACTTGATGGTGAGAGATATAAATATCAAATGTCATAACATGTCTGGCCTTCTCCCCAAAGATTTTGGTAGATTTTGCACAATATACCGTGTATTGCACAGTACATAATTCCTCAAAAATCAATTTTCTTTTTCTCTCTTCCCATCCTATCACCGAAGAATCTATAGTTTTTTTTTTAATCATGAAATTTTGTTAACAGATTGAATATCTAAAAAGTTCAAACACAATAATATCATTCATCCTTGTCCAAAATTCGGAGCAACTACATAGTAAAGACAACTGAAAACAACTAAAGCAAGAAACGTGAACAAAATCCTTCAAACAATAATCATACTAGTTCCGGAGGATTACTAGTTTAAATCCTTAGTGCCGCTTCAATTGCCGCAATAATTTAATCTTATTGTGGATTAAACTAGTAAATTATTGTGGAAGAAGGCACTGCTGCTGCTGCTAGTGCTTACTAGTTAATCTTATAAGTATCTCTGCTGCGGCTGATTCATGACTCTTCGACTGCCGCTTCAGTACCACGAATGATTACTAGTTTAAATCCTTTGAGAGATAAGATTTTCAGTTTCCAAAGAATAAAATAATAATAAATTAATAATGTTTTGAAAGTAAAAATATTTTAACTTCCTCGAATTTGTTTTAAAATTTTGAGATGCATGACACCGCAAATTAATGGATGTTACTAGAAATGTATATGTTTATGAGAATTTTTATATACATCGTACATAATAACAACCACCTTGTCAATATTTGTTGTGGTAGGTGTGTGATCTGGTCAATATTTGTAATTTTGGGTTCAATTCAATCGCTTTGTTTGCATCAACAACAACCTCAGACTATATATATATACACAAATATAGATTGACCGGTGTATCAAATTTTGCTCATTCCAACTTCAAAGGTTTTTTTTTATAATTAGCTATAATTAGCTTACTATTGATAAGTCAGAGATAATAAATCCATGAAAATCCTTGGATGTCTAAACAAATCCATAAAAGTCTGAGATAGATGTCTAAATAAATCCATAAAAGTCTGAGATGAATGTCTAAACAAATCAATGAAAGTCCATGTGGATTTATAAAAGTCTGTAGAAATCCATGAAAATCCGTCACTTAAAAAATGTCTTTAAATGTCTTCAAGAATCCTAATTAATCCTAATTGAATACACCCCCCTTAGGTTTTCTATTCAAGAATTTTGCTTGATCACGGGTTTAGAGTGTGGCCCTGAACCGCCGGTGCTAAGTAAGGAAAAAGGGGATGGTAGTGCGAGTTTTCGGTCGTCAATGTTGAATGGGGAAGTGTGATTCAATAACAAAACTTTGGAAGCAATGTTCAAAGCAACTTCTTCAGATAATGATGAAGACATAGTGAAGCTTGCTTTACTTTATTTTTTAGAGACGATTTTGTTTGGCAAGGATCAGAAAGTACATATCGGGGCCTATCATGTTGAACTGTTGAAAGATTTAGAAACCTTCAACAAGTACCCGTGGGGTCGAAAGTGTTATGAGACAACCTTGAACAGTCTTAAGAGGGATTTGAGAAGAATGTCTCAAGAGTATTATACAACCTCGAGAGAGATAGTATCAGGGAAAAAAAGGAAGCGTCAGGCCAATAAGGAAAAGGAATGTATCAGACAATATCCATTGCATGGGTTTCCTTATGCTTTTCAGGTTAGTGCATCTAAAGTGTAAACTACGCAATGCTTTCATTTGTAATTGTTACTTTTATTGACAGTTTATTTTTAACAATTAGATTTGGGCTTTTAAGGCAATTCCTACTGTTGGAGTTGCGATTGCTGTTAAATCCGGTTCTTTGCTTCCGCGGATTGTAAATTGGATTACCTCCGGAATGCCTGATGCAACATATGTTATGAAGTTGTTAGACCAAAAGAATGTAAGTTTAAAGAATGTAATTGTAAAACTAATTTTAAACATTGAAGTTCATGCACACTAACCCATACTATTACTTATCTATGGTAGACTCAGGTTTTACAGAAGCTGCAACCCACTCCTCGAAAGAGTGGAGAGGAGTATGTGAAATTCCTACTCAGCCCTGAATGCATATTAGAACAACCCGAGGTCGATGGTGAAGGCGAAGAAGATATGTTAGCCTCTAACGGGTCTAAAAATGATGCACGTGAAGGGGCTGAAGAAAAGCGTCCAATAAATGCATCTGCATGCCACTAGCAAAAGTCAAAACGTGTTTGTTTGGTGAGCTAACAATTAATATCCATTGTCTGTTTTTTTAAAACTTATTGCATATATGACTAATACAATCTAATATTTAAATGAATCATAGGATTGTAAAGCCAACAATGAGGAGAACAAGAGGAAATTGGATGCACTTGGAAAGCGCATGGATGCAATGGACAAGAAACTGGATTTGATAATCACCTTATTAGGAGGCGAAGGAGAGACTCCCAAAAAAGATGCAGATTATTCTAAGGAAAAAATGGAGAATGATATGGAAATGGAAGGTAACAATTGGATGAGAAAGTTGTCTTGGATATACCGGAAGAACAATTCCATGTGGATGTTTGGATGGGTGAAGAGAAAGGTGTCCAAGAACACTTTGAAGCACAATTGCATGTGGATGATCTAAGTGATAATGAAGGAAACACACCTGCTGAGAGGGTGATAAACAATTTCTATATATTGCTATTCTTAATTGCATAATCTTGAATATTAACAGTGATCGGGTGATTTTATTTGTTCAATCACAGGTTGAGAACAAATGCAACACAACCCTTGAAATCACTAGCCCCAATACCTCTCAAGAGAGGAGTATCATTGTTTTCGAATAGCATCCACCCATACCTCCTAAGAGACGCTCTAGAAAGGCTGCTGTGTTGAAGTCTCCTTATGCAGACACTAAGGTAAAAAAGCCAAAAAAATTACTCAAATTCAGACCGTTTCCTAAGCTGCCACAGTCAGAGTTGAACAAATTCATGTCATGGCTAGAAGAAGACGATTCTACAGATTTTAGGTATATTATGTTCTTCATTTTGTTCTAACAACCCAATACATAGCTAGCGATTGCCTAATTGCATAATCTTGAATATTAATTGTGTGCAAATAACAATGATTTGCTTTATATGTCAGCAAGAATGTTGTACAGCTACTACTGTGTCGAGCTTCCTGGGCTTGGTTCAAAACCCTCTATACGCCTGACAAATGGTTGAATGACGAGATATGTATTACATGAAAACGTAACATATGGATTTTGCTATTTTTTGTTATACCCTAAATTAGAACCTTCACTGTCTGTATCAGCATATAGATTCTGCATTGTACTGGATTCGTGAAGTCAAATCTATCTCTCCCACCACTAAAATGGAGATTTGCACAACGACGGATGTACTTTTACAAGTAAAAATGAGTTGTTTATTGTCTTATATGTACTATGTCCTTTATTGAAATAATAACTTTACCGTATTAATTTTAATGTTTTAAAAAATAAAACAAACAGCAAAACTTGGATGCAAGATTTGGACGGTATAAGAATAAAGAAGATTTGTGGTAACCTCGAGACAGATTGTTTGACTATGCTAATGGCGTATCACCAAAGTTTGCAACTCCATGGGTTGAAATTGATAAAGTAAGTTTTTTGTGGTGTGAATTGATTGAATAAACTTTTTTTTTTTATTGCTAAAGAACTGTCTAAGTTGTTGTGATGTTAGTTTGAACTGTCTAAGTTGTTGTGATGTTGAATAAACTTGTTATGATGCATGGTTTTAAAATATATAATTATTTGATGTCAATGTCTGCACTTTCAAAAGTTATGTTATAATTATTATGCATGTTTCGATGTTTTAGGTGTATATCCCTTTGAATTATGAGAGCAACCATTGGATCTTAGCTGAAGTAGACTTCGTTGAAAAGAAGATCATTGTGTATGACTCTAAAAAAAGCTTCATAAGATCAGGGAAGAAATTCATTAAGTTTATGGAACTGTTATCTACTCTACTTCCTCTATTGCTTCACGCCATTGACTTTTTCTCAAAGAGGCTCGAAATTCACCACAGGGAAGATATGACGCCTTGGGTAGTTGAGCGTTGCGAGAATGTGCCACAACAGGAAAAGAGTGATTGCGCAGTTTTTGTCATCAAATTTGCAGAGCATTTGATACATGGTGAATCCATAGACACGATCCAAGCCGAAAAAGCGAAGTATTTTAGACAACAATTGTGTTTAAACCTTTGGCGATCAAGAAAAGCCCTATGAACACTTTAAAATTGTAATCTTTGACTATCTAGTATTTCAGACAGCAGAGTAGTAGTCTTTTGTAGAATTATTATGATTCTATATCTTATATTTTTTGAGCAAATGATCGTCTTAAAGTTTAGGAGCTGTTTTTGTAGTCTTCTGATGTAAATGATATTGAAAGTTCTATATCATATAGCCAGCAGGAATCTTGAATACAGGGGCTGTTTTTGTTTTTAAAATATAGGGGTTGTTTTCATTAAATTTAACGGCTGTAGACAGATTATGAAAATGTAAAAAAAATTTGTCTTTTATGGCTGTGTAAGACATGGTTTGTTTGTTAAAATGCAGAGGCTGTTTTCAGTAAATTTAGGGACTGTTATTGTTGTGAATTTCTGCATTTTCTGGATGTGTGAGACATGGTTGGTTTGAAAAAATGCAGGGGCTGTTTTTGTTGTTATATTGCAGGGGCAGATTTTGTTTTTAAAATACAAGGGCTGTTTTTTTATTCAATTCAGGGGATGTTTTTGTTGTTCAATTTAGGGTCTGTTTTGATTCTGCAATGTAGGGGTTGTTTATTACACAACATTGTCAAACAATAAAATAGCAATTAAATTGAACTTCATCACAACACTGTCAAACTTCATCTAAAGCAATTATATCCATAACAACAAGCTTCATAACAACACAGTCAAAAAACACTCAAATCCCATAAACCAAAATAAATAAATTCTGTCAACAAGCTTCATAGCAATTAAATGCATAACAACAACCAATAAAATTGTGTGAAATGTTTTACACAACATTGTCAAACAACACTTGCGTTACACAACAAATAAACATTATAATTTGACGAGGCATAAGAAAAACAACAATATCCACAACGGCTCCCATAACCAACGTCCCGGGCCATCCAACCACCTACAAATAAACATGTAAAATTAATAAGAAAAATAAATGATAGAACATAAAAATACATAGTGAACATAGTTAATCATTTCACAAAATTAAATAGCAACTATCAACAACTGTCAACTACAATATAAAACATGTTTATTATACCTTATGGGTTTCCATTTTGATCGGATAAAGGAATTGGTGTCTTACATTTCTGCCTATTGTGTCCCATTCCTCCACATCTACCACACTTCCGCTGTACAATTTCTTCACCTTTCGATGGCTTGCGTTTTTTGGTCGGACGCCCCCGAGGTTTGCGGCCTTTCGGTGGTAGAACAACACGAGTTTGTACTTCATCGGGAACATCCCACTCTTCCATAAGCCCAACGGGGTAAATGGAACTACCATAAGCTGTAGCCAATGTTTCCTTGTGGTAATAATGGGAGAAAAAATCATAACATGAAGAACGACGAAGGTTACAAGCAGCAAGTGCATGTCTACAAGGGAGTTGGTCCAACTGAAATTTTCTGCAAGTACAAGTCTTCTCAATTAAGTTAACAAATCCATTTAAGTATCTGTCAACAACGTGGTGTTCGTATAGATTGATAGGATGCACACGGTAACAACGTGATTTATTACTCCTACGACATAGCTTTTTCTTGGCCCACTTTGTCATTGGAGTACTCATTTTTGCAGCAGCTTCACGTCTTTCCCAAAACCACTTTTGTAGTAAACCACATATATGTTCAACAAATTTTGTGATCGGCAGCTCTCGTGCATCCTTTAAAATGTCATTCAAACACTCAGCAATGTTCGTTGTCATTTTACAATATCTTCTTCCGTCAAAGTTACTTCTAGCCCACTTTGTAGGATCTGCCTTGTTGACGGTGATTTTTGGTGATCACCAAGTCAATGATTCGTTCTCGAGTTGCTGCAATTTATATGTGAGTATGGTCAAAGATTGTAAAGAAATAACAGGTGATTTACGTGGTAAAACTCCAAAAGATCGGAGAAACATCCACGGGATCGTTGCCTCTAGCAACAAAGCCAAATCCACTATGAATCACGATTACAAGATGAAGAATGACAGAATGATTACAAGCTCTTCAATACGATTCTCTCTCTCTCTCTCGTTCTACTTCTCACGTACCCCTGCTTTATGAATAAAAGGGGTATTTATACATGTTGTATCTAGGGTTTTAAGATGACCGCTAGGGTTTGGTATTGTGGTGCCCAAGTCTCAAGCGGTTTTCTAGTCCTAATTAGATTATGTTTCCTCTTTTGGCTGAGTCTGATTCTGGACGAGATTCGTTCTCCTTTATTCGCGGGAGAACTGCTTGTTTCCTTGTTAAACTCTAATAGTCCACATCGTTGCTTATCGTGGATGTGCTGGTCGCTGATTATGACTGGCATACGAATGTTGGTGACTATCTCATTGATTCCCGAGTATGTATGCCCGAGTATGCCCGAACGTGCCCGAGTGAGATTTGCTGCCCGAGTTGATCGTCTTCGTTTGTGGCCGAACTACTTACTCTTTTTTCCGAGCAGGTTATCGTGGGAGGTTTCTGCTCCATAAGTTGACTTATCTTGACTCTTGCTTTCCTGGCCTTCCGTGCTGATGACGTGTCCTTCACCACTAATTTTTACCTATAACAATACCCCCTTAAATATTTGAGCCGATCATGTTGAGTTAGGTCCTCTCGGGACGAATATTTAACTTCAATAATTTCTCACAACTGGTCCTCGCTTGTCGTTTTCCTCATTAATGTATCCTCGTTTGATTCGAAGCTTTAAATGACGTGTCTTAATTACGACCGCACGCATTCGATTCACCACTCATTTCAGAAATCTCTTGATGGTGACGTTTCTACTCTCTGGCGGCTCAAGGCGCTCTCCAGTTGCCACTTGTCTTTTCTTTGTTTGGCTGGGGCACGACTCATTTATGAGACACGACTTCTCTGTTTGCCTGCGTGTAGCCCACGTCATAGCCCACGCCCCTCTATTTTCCCGCTTTACTGTGCTTCTCCTAGGGTTTCGTTCGTTTTTGAAATCAATGTGCCGCCTATATATGTTGGTTATGATCTCTTCTCTTATACCTTTTTCTTCCATTTTTCGCTTTTATCTTCCAGTATCTCTGCGTGTTCTTCGAAGGAGGTTTCATCTGTGCCTTTTGATCCTCTGTTTTCTGTTTGGTTTACTAGCCCGTTTCTTCTAACCCTGCCATCTTTGAGTTTACCTGCTTCAATCCCCAGATTTTTCCTCGGAGGCTTTTTCTTCTGCGATCTGCGCCGTCTTCATTCTTCACTTCATCGAGGTTAGTCTTTATGGATTCCGGAGCTAGATATCGTCTTTTTACTGTTGGTATGATTGCTATTGAGCGAAATGATGCTTTCACTGCGTCGGTTGTTCACAGGTTATTAGACGAGCCCCGTTTCGATCAGCCGCGCTATACCGACGTTGATATTTCTGGACTTTTTCCGGAAAGGCCTGCGACTTCTGAGGTTCCTCCTGCTTCAGAGATCCCTACTGCTTCTGCCAGTTCATCACCACCTTACTCATACCAACCTGAAGCTTGGTCGGATTCTTCTGCTTGTACTGATATTCGCCCGAGCAGAAGACCAGGAAAGAGGATGACCACTCGCAAAGTTTACAAAGACTCGCATTCTCGGGAAAGCCGAGTGGCGGCCCAAAGGATTATTGAAGACGATATTGAAGAGGAGCACAGGGCCGCTCGCATTCCCTTTTCCCCCTAGCGTATTTGCGTCTATGATGTTGAGCCGAACGTGGTCGGCCCTGACGAGATAACGCGATATATGCGGCGGTTTGATCTGGACAGCAATGAGATTTCGCTGATTCCAGTCGAAGGTCGGGCTGCATGGAACCCACCCCCCGGCCACGTAGCAATTTACGGGTCCATGCTCACCTGCGGCGTCACTCTTCCTCTTCAGCCTTTCATTACTTGGTTCTTGGCTGAAGCCCGACTCGCTCCGGCCCAGCTAACGCCGAACAGTTATCGCATCCTGATGTGCATGTGGCACATGTGGCATAGAATGAAGCGGCCACCTCCCACTCCTCGCGAGGTTCGCCATTTTTATTCGCTGAGGCCAGTGGGGAAAACCGGGATTTATTTTCTCCAGTCAAACCAGCCCGAGTTCTGGATTCCAAAGAATGTCGTGGTCAAGGGCTGTGTCGAACCGACCACGGACGAGAAGATGAAAGGGTTTGTTTGGGGCTTCCCGACCTCGAACAAGTTTTGGAAGAACAGCTGGTTCTTCGTGGGCAAAGACTGGGGCCAGTCGATTAGTTTCGATTTGGACGGCACTCAGATGACCTGCCGGGTTCCTCGGTACTTCTGCACGCCGCAGTGGAACCATCTAACTTCAGCTTTTACTGATGAGGAGCTGAAGACCTTGGCTCGGGCAGCAGTCCGCCCCCTAGAGAAAAGGGGAAAACCCTATCTCTATAGAGAGGGGAAAATGATCAAGGCCCGTCTCTTCCCTCAGATTTCCGCGTGCCGCCGACGCCGTAAGTTTACTTGTATGCATTTTTATTTGCAACCTGACTTCTAAGCTTGCTTGCTAACTCGGATTCTTCTCTTTTTTTTTTTTTTTTTTTTTTAAAGTGTTTGACGTAGATATAGTCAGTGATGGTCTGGCACGCCGGATGAAAGGCATCGTCGAGGCGAGTCGAAAGGCAGTCCTTCGTCAACGAGATGCTGGGATAGCCCCTCCTGAAGACGAATCTGACGAGGGTACTCCCGGGAATGTTCCCGAGGGAGATGATGAAGAGGGAGTACCCGATTATGTGCCCGAGGAGGCTCACGATCAAGAACCGACCGTGTGTTCGGCGGGAGCTGAGGGTACCTCGGGGAACTTTGGAGTAAGTAGGACCTCTGCTGACTCGGGCAATCCCGCAGGTCCTTCCTCCAAGGGGAAAGAAAAAGTAGGGGATCTCCCTGAGCCCGAGCAGGCAAATCCCCCCAGCGGATCTGGTTCTCCCCACTCTGCTGCTGATATGCAAAACGTTCCTTTTGAAGCAGTTGGGGGCCCTTCAGGTGCGGTAGCTCCGGAGTTTCCGACTTCAGTTGAACCGAACCGTTCTTCTTCGGAGATTCCTACCTCTGTCGATCCGATTTCTACTCCAGGGGACAGCAACACTGAAGCTGGACCGACTGGGAAAAGGAAGGCTTCGTTTTCTTCTGGTCGCCCTTTCCCAAAGATTCCCCGAGTAGTTGCGTATGTTAATTCCTCTTCGGAGGATGAGGGGGAGGATGATGTGAGCGTGACCCCGACGCGGGAGCAGGTCAGAGAGAGTGCTGGTGGCTCAGCCGGCCTTCCTCGGGCGGCCCCGTCCGCTGAACTCCCCGAAGGCGATGTGGGTGATATGGGCTCCTCTCCCCAAATCGATGATCCCACCCCCGAGACTATTTTCAGGGCCATGGCTTCAGGCCGAGCCTATATTGGGGAGGATCGTTGGAGTCGTCTCAGGACCGGGACTGTGTCTGACCGACTCCACAATTTCTTCAATAGCGCTTCCTACGTGAGTGACTCTCATATGCATCATTTCGCATTATCCCCTTTTTTTTATTTATATTTGTTGATTTGTTTGTTGCAGATGGTGGCCGAGATGTCTGGGGCTTGCGAAGCTGGCGAAGCCCAAGCGGAAAAAATAAGAAGGCTAGAAGCCCAATTGATGGAGAGCGAAGATCACTGTTCTCGGGCTGAGTTAGCTCGTCAGGAGGAGGCCAGGTCGAGTGAGATGCTCGTAAATCAGTGCTTAGCACGGCAAATGGAAGCCGAGCAACGGGCATCTTCTGCTGCGGAGGAGGTCAGGACTCTGCAGGATCAACTGTCATCCACCCGGGAAGCCTTGCTTCGAGCCGAACAGAACGCCGAAGACGCCAAGTCTGCTTATGAACGTCGAATCAACGACTTGGAGTGTCAGGCCCTGACGGCCAAGGAACTGTCGAAGGGATCTAGGCTGGAAATGGAGCTACAAAGTGTTGACCGTTTTAAGAAATCTCCAGCCTATGATGCTCTGCTTCTTCGGGAGTTCCAGCGTGGGATGGTCTCGGCCGGCGAATTTTTTAAGCAAAGGAACAGGGCGACTGATCGGGCCCGGGCCAACTGGAGCCTGTCAATTAGAAAGCATGTGGATACATCCTTGGAGTCTCTCCGGATCCAAATGAAGGAGTGGCGGGCGTATTGTAGAAGTAAAGGAAAAACGCCACATCCCATGCACCTTGAGGTTCCGACCGCCGAGTCGTTCTCTACCTTTTACGCTAGTGAAAGGGCGAGTTTTAGCAACGAGATACCCGACTTGGGGCCCGTTCCTGGTACCGACTACAGTCACTGGATGGATGACGAAGAAGATGTGATCATATGGCCATCGGACGACAGTCTTCTGAGCGAGTATGTGATGGAGCCTGACCCTGATGTCGGCAGAAGCAGCTTACCACCCCCGGCGCCTTCCTCTTGATCTTCAAGCCTTTTTGTAACTATACTTGTACAAGCCTTTTTGTAACTATACTTGTACATCTTTCATATATACATTGTACATTGTATCTTTCTACACAATATGAATATAAGACCAAATTTTACTCTTACATTCTACTTTTTGCCGAGTATCTTATGTAACTGGCTTATCAATTTAGACCGAGTATCTTATTTAACCGGTAACTAATTTTGTGCCGAGTGTCTTATGTAACTGGCTTATTGATTTAGACCGAGTATCTTATTAAACTGGTAACTAATTTTGTGCCGAGTATCTTATTAAACTGGTAACTAATTTTGTGCCGAGTATCTTATGTAACTGGCTTATTGATTTAGACCAAGTATCTTATTAAACTGGTAACTAATTTTGTGCCGAGTATCTTATGTAACTGGCTTATTGATTTAGACCAAGTATCTTATTAAACTGGCTTACACCCTTTGATTTTTTGGGGTTGTTTAACCTTCACGTTGCGTCGGGGCTCGCCGCGACCATACGTTGAGGTCCTTGCACAAGTCACCTAGGACGTCTCCTGGTTTTATCTGCGCAAGGGTTCGTCGAATCGTTGGGGTACTTTGTACCGGCCAACACGACTGCGCATCTCACTAGACTTTCTAGCGGCGCTCCGAGCATTTTCCCAGTTATCCTGGTGCCTCGGTTTTGCCTTTTTACTAAGGGACGCGTTTGCATCGCTTTAACTAGGCGGGCATGCTACTACAGCTTTTCCGCCCTTCGAGCACCACTCGTCCGCTCTTTCGCGGCCTTATAGCGCTCGACTTTTTCGGCATTTATTCGGTCGCCTTGAGTGACCTCCATTGAAATATTGCTCATGGATTCTATTGATTCCGCCACATCATATTTGCAACTGAACTTTATTAGATGATCATGAACATGAAATTAATAAATAAATCTGAAATTTCAACGCAGAAACTAAAAACTGAGCTAAAGCAGAATAAATAAACTGTAGAACCATAACCGGATTCTTTTAGGGATAGAAGATCTTCAGATATTGTGCGTTGCATGGTCGGGGTACCAGGCTACCTTCTGGTCGGGCTATCATGTAGGCCCCGTGCCCTGCGATTCTCTTGATGATATATGGTCCTTCCCATTTGTCGGCGAGGGATCCTGATGATTTATCCTTGGTATTCGGTGATACTCTCCTCAGCACTAGATCCCCGAGTTGGAATCTCCGCTCCCGAACATGAGAGTTGTAGTACCTAGCGGCCCTTTGCTGGTATGCGGAATTTCTTACTTGTGCTGCGTCTCTGATTTCTTCAAGCTCGTCTAGGTTCTGCTGCAGCATGTCTATATTGTGCTCGGGACTATATAGCTGGACCCTGGGGATGTGAAAGTAGTTTCTGCTGGGATAACAGCTTCTGTCCCGAATGCCAGCGCGAAAGGAGTTTCCCCTGTGGAAGACCTCACAGTTGTTCGGTATGCCCATAGCACCTCAGGCAGTTTGTCTGCCCAGCCACCTTTCTTTGCCTCTAGCTTTGCCTTCAATGTGTGCTTGATTACTTTATTCACGGCCTCTGTTTGGCCATTGGTTTGAGGATGAGCAGGCGATGCGTAGTAGTTTGCGATCTTGAACTCTTCACACATTTCTCTGAACTTCTTATTATCGAATTGAGTCCCATTGTCTGTTATGATGATGCTCGGGATCCCAAACCGATATATTATATTCTTTTTAACGAAGCTGGTAGTGTTTGCCTCGGTGATGTGTACGAGTGCTTCTGCCTCTGCCCATTTGGTAAAATAATCCACTGCCACAATAGCATGTTTGGCTCCTCCCTTCGTTCCTGTGGGCATTGGTCCTATCAGGTCGAGTCCCCACATGGCAAAGGGCCAAGGCGAGGTTAAGCTTCTGAGCAACTCTGGGGGTCGCCGAATGTCATTTGCTACTCTTTGGCATGTTTCGCAACTTTCTGCGAATTGCTGCGCTTCCGCGAACAGAGTCGGCCAGTAGAACCCTTGCCGGAGTATCTTGTGTGCTAAGCTTTTACCCCCAGTGTGGTTCCCACATACTCCACTGTGGATACTTCTCAGGATCTCTCCAGTCTTCTCACCGGAAATGCATCTCTGCAATACTTTCGAGAATCCTCTCCTATATAATTCTCCTCTCAGAATCGTGTACCGGGCTGACCTGTATCTGATGCGTTTAGCTTCCACAGCATCCTCCGGTAGTATGTTCTCCTCCAAGTACTTTCTGAGTGGGTATGTCCAGTCGCCCGGGCTAGGTCGGATCTCTGCTATTATGATTTCCTCGGGTTCCGCTGTACTTGGTTTAGTCAGGTGCGCCACTGGTATCGCTTTGGATCTGATGCTTGTGGTGGCTGAAGCTAATTTGGACAAAGCATCTGCCTTTTCGTTCTCTTCCCGAGGGATCTGAGAGATTCTGTATGCTTTGAACTTTTTAAGTAGTCTTTTTGCAATGTCCAAATAAGCTATCATGTGCTCTTCCCTGGCCTGGTATTCATTCAGTACCTGATGGACCACTACCTGTGAATCACTGTAAACTTCCAGCTCATCTGCCCCTAGTGCTATGCAGACTCTCAGACCGGCCAGCAAGGCTTCATATTCTGCTTGGTTGTTGGTTGCCTTGAAATCGAACCTCATGGCACATTCTACAGTATCCCCCTCGGGGGTCGTTATGACTATTCCTGCCCCGCTGCCATGCGTGTTCGATGACCCATCTACATGTAATTTCCATTGGAATTTAGTAGTCTGTTCATCCTCCATTGCCCTCCTTACCTCGGCGTCTGGCTCGGTGAATTCTGCTATAAAGTCGGATACCGCCTGCCCTTTGATGGCCGTTTTTGGTGTGTATCTGATGTCGTATTCGCTGAGCTCTACCGCCCACTTGGTCAGCCTTCCTGACACTTCTGGCTTTTGAAGAATGAGTTTCAGCGGGCAGTCTGTATATACCTCTATTGTATGTGCTTGGAAATATGGCCTTAGCTTCCTAGCCGATGTGATCAGAGCTAACGCTATTTTTTCTGCCGGCGAGTATCTGGTTTCCGCCGCTAACAACGCTTTGCTTGTGTAGTACACTGGCTTTTGTATTCCTTCCTCCAGTCGGATCAACGCCGAACTCGTCGCCACCTCGGTGACCGAGAGGTATAAGTATAATGTTTCTCCCATCACCGGTTTTGAAAGGATTGGTGCTCTCCCCAGATATTCCTTTAATTTTTGAAAGGCTTCTTCACACTCTGTACTCCATTCGAGCCCTTTCCCCTTTTTTATTGCTTTAAAGAAGGGGGCGCATTTGTCTGTTGACTTGGCTATAAACCGGTTGAGTGACGCGAGGCATCCCGTTAGCCTCTGCACATCTTTTAGCGTCCTGGGTGAAGCCATTCCTTCTAGTGCTTTGATCTTCTCAGGATTTACTTCGATTCCCCTCTGGTGCACCTGAAAACCTAGAAACCTTCCCGAAGGTACTCCGAACACACACTTGCTTGGGTTGAGCTTCATCTGATACTTTCTTAGGACGTCGAAGGTTTCCTTCAAATCCTCCGCGTGTTTTTCTGCAGTGGTGCTCTTAGTCAGCATATCATCCACATAAACCTCCATATTTTTTCCAATCTGCCGAGCAAACATCCTGTTTACTAGCCTCTGGTATGTTGCCCCGGCGTTTTTCAATCCGAATGGCATTACTTTATAGCAATATAAACCCTGGTCCGTGGTAAACGACGTCTTTTCCTCATCTGCCTTATTCATCCGGATCTGATTGTATCCCGAGTAGGCGTCCATGAAGCTTAACAATTCATGTCCCGCTGTCGCATCTACCAACTGGTCGATCCTTGGTAGTGGGAAACTATCTTTTGGGCAAGCTTTGTTCAAGTCTGTAAAGTCTACACACATCCTCCATTGCTTGTTCTTTTTCTTGACCAACACCACATTGGCCACCCACTCCGGATACTTGACTTCCCTTATCGACCCCGCGGAAAGTAGCTTTTCTACTTCCTTCTTGATTGCGACGCTTCTTTCTGGATTGAATAGTCTTCTTTTTTGTACCACGGGTCGGAACTCGGGGTCGGTGGAAAGATGATGTGAAATCACCTTCGGGTCTACCCCCAGCATATCTTCATGGCTCCAAGCGAAAACATCCTTGTAATTTCTCAGTAGCGCAATAAGTGCGGTTTTGACATGTACGCTCAAACTTGCCCCTACCTTCACTGTCCTACCTGGATCCTCCGGGTCTAGTGCCACCTCTTGGGTCGGCTCGTCTTCCCTATCCTCCGGTCCTTCTCTGGGATCCAACTCAAAATCTTTCGGCACTTCTGCCTGTTCTTCTGGTTCTCTATCCTCTTGCTGGACTGTTACCATGTATACCTGGCGTACCTCCCTATCTCTATATACTGATAAGTTTGCTCTACGGGCCATCTCTTGTGACCCTTTGACCACTCCCACGCCATATTCGGTCGGGAATTTCATCATGAGGGCATAAGTTGCTGTCACCGCCTTGGCTTTATTCAAAAATGGTCGGCCCAGTAAAGCATTATACGGCCAGTTCTCCGTATCTACCACCACAAAGTCGAGCAGCACTGTTTTCTGGCAAGGGGCTTTCCCGATCTTCACAGGTAGCTTAACCGTGCCGAGTGACCTCACTTCGACCCCTCCAAATCCTCTAAGGGGTGTGGGAAAAGGCTGTAGGTCTTTCCTGTCTAGCCTCAGCTGGTCATATACTTCTGCACTAAGAATGTCTGCCGAACTCCCATTGTCGATCAGAATTCGATGAACTTCTCTATGGTCGATCCGAGCGCTGACTACTAGTGCGTCATTTGGCCTAACATCCACTCCGTGTGAGTCGGCCTCTGTGAACACGATCGGGTCCCAGCCCTCCTTGATTCTTTTCGGGTCGGGCTCAATAGAATTAACGTCCAGGTCTCTCCGTGCCTCCATAGCTTCCCGAATCTCCTGGGTTCTTTCCCTGTTACTCTTGCCCGTTGCTGGACCTCCGAAGATGGTGTTAATTGCTCCTTCATCCTCAGCTTTCTTGGGACTAAGTTTTCTTGCCCGTCCGTCCTGTCGGCTATCTTTCTGTCCATCTGCCCTGTCCGTCTTTTTGAAAACAATGTCCTTCAAATGCCCTTCCCTAATAAGAGTCTCGATATGATCCCTTAGCTGGAAACACTTGGATGTCTCGTGCCCATTCTCTTTGTGGAAACGGCAATATTTGGTGGTGCCCCTCCTTCTAGCGCCAATTGTTGACGGTGATTTTTGGTGATCACCAAGTCAATGATTCGTTCTCGAGTTGCTACAATTTATATGTGAGTATGGTCAAAGATTGTAAAGAAATAACAGGTGATTTACGTGGTAAAACTCCAAAAGATCGGAGAAACATCCACGGGATCGTTGCCTCTAGCAACAAAGCCAAATCCACTATGAATCACGATTACAAGATGAAGAATGACAGAATGATTACAAGCTCTTCAATACGATTCTCTCTCTCTCTCTCGTTCTACTTCTCACGTACCCCTGCTTTATGAATAAAAGGGGTATTTATACATGTTGTATCTAGGGTTTTAAGATGACCGCTAGGGTTTGGTATTGTGGTGCCCAAGTCTCAAGCGGTTTTCTAGTCCTAATTAGATTATGTTTCCTCTTTTGGCTGAGTCTGATTCTGGACGAGATTCGTTCTCCTTTATTCGCGGGAGAACTGCTTGTTTCCTTGTTAAACTCTAATAGTCCACATCGTTGCTTATCGTGGATGTGCTGGTCGCTGATTATGACTGGCATACGAATGTTGGTGACTATCTCATTGATTCCCGAGTATGTATGCCCGAGTATGCCCGAACGTGCCCGAGTGAGATTTGCTGCCCGAGTTGATCGTCTTCGTTTGTGGCCGAACTACTTACTCTTTTTTCCGAGCAGGTTATCGTGGGAGGTTTCTGCTCCATAAGTTGACTTATCTTGACTCTTGCTTTCCTGGCCTTCCGTGCTGATGACGTGTCCTTCACCACTAATTTTTACCTATAACATGCCTCATTCAAATAATATGCAACACTCGCATCTATACCTCTTATTTGGCGCATAATCTGATTAAACTCAACAACACGATAAGTTTTTGAACACTTGTAAAATATATCATGGACTTCAACACCTTTAAATTTTACCTTCATGTTTTGACCAAGGTGATACATACATATGCCATGCAGTGAATTAGGGAACACACCTGCAACTGCCTTTGCAATGCTTGAGTTTCGGTCAGAGATAAATATAAGATCATTCATTTCACCAATCAACCCATGTAACTTTGTAAAAAACCAATGCCATGATTGGTCGTTTTCTGAATCACCAATACCAAAGGCCAATGGGTAGACTTGGTTATTTCCATCCAAACTTGTTGCAATAAACAAGGTACCCTGATGCTTGTATTTCAAGAAAGTTCCATCAACAGCTACCACTGGACGAATACAACTTTTAAACCCTTCAATGGAAGGTTCTAATGCCATAAAAAAATACTTAAAGCGATTTAAAGCATCAGTGTTAATAAATGTAACTGTCCCTAGATTTTTCATTTCAAGCATGTGACAATATAAAGGAAGAATGGTGAATGACTCATCTAGTGAACCTCTAGCTAAACCCATGGCGACCTCTCTAGCCCTCCATGCTTTATTATAACCCAAAGTCATTCCACACTGCTTTTTCACATCATCAATTATGTCGTTCAGTCTATAAGACTGTGAAGTTCCCTCAAACTTTGATTTTATGCAATGTCCAATCAATTTACTACTTGCTTGTCAATGATCAAAGTGGAAGGCGTCAAGAGAGCAAGTGTGATCGGGCAAGTATTTTCGTACACGAAATGATTCACATCCTTAAGCTTTGTTGCACGGATACACCATTTGCAATCTTCGACAATGCATGACATAACCAACAAAGTTTTGGTGGATTTCTTGACTTTGAACTGAAAATGATTACCAATTGACAACAATTGCATCTTCATTTGTAACTCTTCATTACTAGGAAATAAATCACCAACCCCAACTTCTTTAACATTATTGACTACACTCTCCAATGATGTGTAACTTCCATGTATTGTTGATGATTTTATCCCAAATCCTTGAGAACTCGTAACCCTTGATCTTCTTGAGGGTACCTCTAAGGTTGATAGCCGATTATCTCTAACTTCATCATCATTGTCCACCCCAATAGAAAATATATTAGCATTATGAAAGTCATTTGGACTCAATAGACTTTCATGTATATTATCAAGACCAACTCCATTGCCATTATCCGATTCAAAAACATTGGCAAAGTCTTCGTTCACAAGTTCATTGTCAGGACCTTGTGTGTTTGGAATTATTCTACTTTTTCGTTCAATAGTGACACATAAAGAGGTTCTTGTATTCACGTCGGAATTTTCACACAAAATACTTGTACATCATCATCATTCAAAACTTCAAATGGTGGTAAAACCTCAGGTGAATTAAAGATGAACTTCATTTTGATGGAGGACTCGCTTGGATTGGCTTCAACAAGACGACATACGATATCAAGTAATGACTCATACGATGTTTCTCTTGAAACTGAAATTACTTTAGACATTCCATATTGATATTTGAACTTCCCACCACTGTTACTCCATTCACCGCCATATAAAATAACAAATCGGACTTTATCCATGCAAGCCACCTTTCAAATGCACAGGAAATTTATAATCAAATTCCTAAACAAATATTATAAATTTATGGTACATTGAATCTACAAAATATTATGAATCCAAACACTGTTTGGAATTTCCTAACGGGCGTTAAGAATTCCTAACACCTAACGAGAGTTAGGAATTCCTAATGGGCGTTAGGAATTTCCTAACGGGTGTTAGGTGTAGGGAAAAAACGATTGCACGTAGCGGAAGCGAGACTAAAAACGGTTTAGTATATTTCAAAAAAATTTCCTTTTTAAAGATAAACCTTAACCCTTTAATTAATTAACATATAATAAAGATATCGTACCTTTGTCGCGTGATCCGATTAACATTGCGTAGATGGTAATCCGCAAGATCTTCCAATCCAATCACGAACATGAATCACCTAGGAGTGTGGTCTCCCTTCTCTTTGAATTGTGTACCTGAGGATGGATAACAAAACTTTTTCTTTTTCGTTAGTCACATTAAATTCCAAGAGACTACAAAGAATGTTCCAGTCACTTTTGAATTCACAATCGTTAGATCGAAACTCGCGTGAACCTTATTCGAAATTGTGCACAAAACCTTTTGATATAAAAGTTACTAGTGCACTATCAAAATAAGAACAAACTTTTTTCTCTTTTCCTCTTGGCCGAATTTATCACACTATTGTCTAGAGCAAGATTTTATTTTTCTCAAGCAAAAGAAAAATATTCTCTCAAGCAAGAACTCTAGGGTTAGCCGAATTCTCTTTGCACAATATATATATATATATATATAGGTCGCAGAATCCACTTACCTAATCTAATATATATTATTGCACCGAATCCAACTTTTTAATTATATAGTCTATATATATTCGCACGCCTTTAACATGCATATATAATATATAATCTACCTTAATTCATTCTTGCAATTATATATTCTCTATATATTTGCACGACTTTGCATATATATAATATGTAATCTGCATGAATTAAACTTGCATATATATATATATATATATATATATATATATATATATATACACGGAAATTATACTATCAGTGCCCACTGATAGAATTATATAAGGACATTGAATGTGAGCCACTCGTTTTATATACTTTGACTTGGTATGTATACACTTGTCAAATCACTGTTATAAATGAGTGACTCACATTCAATATCTTGATAAAGTTATATCAGTGCATCCTGATAGGAACGGGACCGTATATATATATATATATATATATATATATATATATATATATATTATATTATATAGGACACGAATTCAATTACCTATATTATATATAGTCATGCACGGATTCTCTTGCCTATATTAAAGGGTGGCCGAATTCTCTTGAAGGAAACCTAGGGTTGGCCTCATTCCTCACTTTAAGAGGATTTGTGCTTTACCCAAATTCCTATCAACCTTAGAATCCTAACCCTAATCCAACTCTTTAGTGTTTTTTTGACTATAAAAGACTTCCTTATTTGACTAGATAAATAAATCCCTTATTTATCTATTTACCAAATAAAGTCTTTAATACTTATTATACTAACACAATAGTATACTACTAAGAAACATATTTTCTAGTCAGAAAAAGATTTTGATTTTGAATTAAATAATTAATTAATCAATTAATTAATTTCCATTTAATCAAATAATAAAAATAAAACAATATAATATCATATATATATCTCGGCCATGTGCCATATATATTAATATATCTATATATTGTTTTTCTATTTTATTAAATCCATTGAACCTTAATAAAAGGCCCACATGTGAACTAGGCACATTCTTACTAAAAGAAACAAGTCAACATGCCTTATTATAATTCTAGATGGACCCATAAATAAGTCCGGTAGAATATATCAAGTGATTCATGCAAGTCCGTGTGGATTGGGGATCTTGGCGAGCCTATCTAAATTTAAGCTCCAATAGACATAACCCAATCACAATCAACAAATGATTCATTTAGGTTCAATCTATTAATTTTAGTTTATTCCACTAAAGAACTAAAATTGCACTCTTAAATAAAGATGGAATAAGTAAATGATTCTCATTCATACCTTAGACAATCTTATAGGAGATAGTGAATCCTCGTGAAGAATATCAGTAATCGCCAAGAGCTCATAGATCGCCTATAGCTCTCCAAGTTACCATATTTACTCATATAACCACACTTTGAACTTGGATATATATTATGACTTGTCTAGAAGTCATCTTTCAATAGTCACTATTGAAAACTCAACGTTAAGATTTAATATCAAAAACCTCAAAACATCCATATAAGGATATTCTACTCACATTTAATAAATTGAGCCACGATGTCCATATCTATAAATGAAGTCCTTTATCGATTAACAAATGAATATCACCAAACTATCGAGGATGGACTATGCTATATAATCGTACTCATTGATAACTCAAATGATACCACTTGCAACCATAAGTCCATCATTTATCTCAGGATTAAGATAGACTCTCCGATTGTCCTAATAATGAAAAGACTATTATCTATTGACGGTTCTAGATAAAGTATTTCATTGTGATCCAGTTCAATGCACCCAGTGCACTAGATTCTTTTACTCGAAGACCCTCCGATGATTTTAGATTCATCATAACACATTTGATCCCACTCAAATGCTAGTAAAAGAATTCTACAACTTTAACAAGATAAAGGTGCCCAACCTTTAACTTAAGTTGTGAACATTATTCAAGACTAACTAAATAATTGTGTCTACCTCATACATATCCAGATGTACGAACAATTCTTCTTTTCTCATAGTCTTTTGACCTTATGATTATTTACTTTTGACAATTATAATATTCAATCTATAAATGCTATAAGATTTGTTTAAATCAGAAATCACTTTATTAATATGAAAGGATTGTCAAAAACAATATTACACTCTTGCTATTAAGCATAATCCTAACATTAGGAAATTCCTAACTCCCGTTGGAAATTCCTAACGCCCGTTAGGAATTCCTAACAGCTGTTAGGAATTCTGTGCTAGACACATTCCAAAAAAATTGTTCAATTCTCTAGATTCAATACTATAATGGAAAATCAACCACAACAACATCAAATTCAACCAAGACTCATGCTCTATTACATTAATGTAAGCTATTTTCACAAAAATAAAGAACCCAATACACAAATCTAAGTAAATAACACATTTTTAACAAGAAAAAAACTAAAAACTCTGCTTATGAACTCTAAATTGACCACAACAACATCAAATTCAACCAAGACCCATGCTCTATTACATTAATGTAAGCTATTTTCACAAAAATAAAGAACCCAATATGCAAATCTAAGTAAATAACACATTTTTAACAAGAAATAAACTAAAATTTCTGCTTGTGAACACTAAATTGACCACAACAACTTCAAGTTCAACCAAGACCCATGATTTATTATGTAAATGTAAACAATTTTCACCAAAATATTACACAAATTCAAGAAATTCGGACATGGTTGAGAAGAACAATGTTATGAAAGTTCAAAAAATAAAATAAAAAACTCACCTAAAAGCTTCAATGGAAGGAACCCTTGTAGAGTTGCTCAATGGTGGAGTTGATTAATTTGTATTTGCAAAGGAAGAGAGAACAAAAGAAAAAAAAAATTGGAGAGGGAGAAGAATGAGTCTGACGTGAGGAGGAGAGGTAGGCGTGAAGAACTGATGAGAAGAAGTAAATAAGAGGGTTATATTGAGTAAAAGAGAAAATTTAGTAAATATGGGTAAAATGGTACTTACGCATTAACAAAGAGTTAGTGTTGCAATTTTTTCAAAAATGGGTTAGATTTCAACAGCAGCCTTCCAAAAGGGTTAGTTATCAATAAAACCCTTTTTTTTTTATTATTGTGTTTTCATCATTATTTTTAGCATGTTTAACATAGGTTTGGCTTTTAATTTTTTTTTTCTTCTAATTCTTAAAAATTTTAATTGTCATAAGGAGTAAGCAAGAAGATGCTTATAAGTTACTTAATGTCCATTTGGGAGAGCTTCTCTACTGGTTAAAAGAGTTTTTTTTTTTTTTTTTTTTTTAATTCAAAAAGCTCTTTTCAATTTTTTTCGTGTCGTTTGGTTGACACTCCAGTAGAGCTTTCAAGGATTAAAAAAGTTGTTATACGTCTACTTGGAGAAGCTCAAATTTTAGGCTTTTCCAAATAGACCTTTTTGAGCTTTTTTAAAAAACATTAAATGTCCATATAACCCTATTATATTTTATTAATTACACAGTATCTTTTTAAAACCCTAATCAAATATTTTTTTTACACGTTAAACATTACTTCTCAACAATAACGTTTCACTTTGGCTTCTGTATCACTTTAAACTATTGAATATTAGAAATTCGATTTGGACTAAAAAAGAGTAATGAGCAAACAAAGTAATATATTAGTTGCAAAATTTGATTTGGACTCATCCAGATTGAAGTATTGAAAATTGTGTTCATTCTCAAACAACTAATGTTTTGTGTTCATTTGGAATTTTTTGAACAATTTTGCAACTATGAAAACTCAAACTCTCATTATTGTTCCACCTATGAGTCCAAATCGAACTTGTATTATTTATAAATTTATTTTATAATACAGTTCCTTTTTTTTTTTTAACATAAATAAAAATGATATGTTCTCATAGTCTTTATATTTATTTGGTGAAGTGTTAAATTCTTTCGTATATCCCTTTTTGGTAATTCTCTTTCACCTAACGATCCACGGTTTATAAGAGTTTTTTTAATTAACCAAACATCTAATGTCCGAAAGTTTTACTTGCGGAAAGCTCTGCTTAAAAAGATACACCGTAAAAAGATATGCTCCCAAACGGACTCTTATTATAAGATAAAGCGAAGGGTGTTCTGCTGAGGATAGGTGAGGTGTTCCATCTATCAACGGCCAAAACAGTTAATACCGGTGGGCCAGATCTACCCTATAAATACTCCCCTCAAAGTCCTATTCACCTTCCCTCTGCGCTACTGCCTCTGCCTTTGTGATCTCAATTGAAATCCAGAGAATGGAGAACCACCACCATGAGGATCGAAACGGCGTCGTTGATGGCAGTAGATCGGCGCTGATCTTCCTTGGTACAGGCTGTTCCAGCGCCGTCCCCAATGCATTGTGCTTGATCCAACCCTCCGATCCTCCCTGCCACGTCTGCTTCCAGTCCATGTCCCTCCCACCTGACCGTAATCCTAACTACAGGTTACTTTGATTTCTGGGCCTTTTGTATTTTATTGGATTTTATACGCCATTTGAATGCTAATTAAATTTACTATTCTCTGATCAGACAATGTCTGATCAGATCCTGCTGGTTTCGACTTCGTTTCTGATGTGAAAGATAGTGTTTGTGTATGTGTAATCATGATTTGGAATTATTTTACTAAACTTGACTCAAGTGATGAGCATCAGCAGCTATTGTGTTATTTTTAGGCAATTAGAAGAACTGACAGTAGAATTAGAATGTGGTGATGAAATTTTTAATTGGAAAAATCATTAGGACATAATGTTAATCTGTTAAGCTCTGTTTTGCTATATGAATCGTCTCAACCGTTTTATCTGTTCATGTGGTTTTTGGTGTTGTAGGTGTAATACGTCTCTTCTAATCGATTACTGCCATAGTGATGGTAAACATTACTACATATTAATTGATGTTGGGAAGAACTTTAGGGAGCAAGTTCTGCGCTGGTTTACTTACCATAAGATTCCTCAAGTGGATTCTGTGAGTCATCTTGGTTTCTTTTTATATCTCATATATTATGACTAGATGTTGAATGTACCTTTTTCTTTCTTTCTTTCTCTCTTTTATTTATTTATTCTTTTTGTTGGAATGATGGTATCATTAGTTTCAGACTGACTCCAGCACAGATTTGTGAAGGAAGTGCATTGCTACAAAAGAAAACATTTTATGATTTCCACCTTTCCGGCTAAAAACAAGGGATGACTCTTTCGTGATATTGTTTTATATTGTTAAGGAAAAAAAGATTAGGGAAGATTAGACTTAGCTCTCTCTGAATATAGAAGCAAATAATATGAGAATTCGTGAAAACAACTGATGCAGGATCTTCAGTATTTCAGCTAGTTGAATTCAAGATTGGGTTAGAGTGTTGAGAAGGAGTAATTAGGGCTTATGATTCGAGGTCCATGCCTCTACAAAAAATAAGGAACAGCCAGTGCGAAGTAGATTTAAGAAAATCAGTTTAAACCATGGACCATGGTGATCACATAATAAAGATGGTAAGGCTCTCAATGGAATATATAAAAGAGAATTGAGGCTGCTAGTAGTTGGAAATTTAAGGCTCTCTCGTAATGAATCTGGACTGGATTACAAGCAAGATTATCCTGTCACCTATGAGTCATAAAGATTGGATTGCTGACACAGTTGTGCAGAATGCTGCTGGGGCATTTTTGATATAGGAAGAAGCCAACATTTGTCTCTGCTAAAAACCTCTAACCAGATAAGTTAGGGTTTAAAAAGTCATCGCTTTGTCATGTATGTTTGTCATAAACTTCAGCTTACAAGTCATTTCCCTTAGTCAAAAGGGAAAAGAAGAAAAAAAAAAAGCAAAGAAAGGTAGCATCAGGCATTGATGAGCATTTCTTTGGAAACTCCAAACAAGCTGCTTTGTATCGCCATAGAAACTTTTTGAAAGCACCTATGAGTTGAAGAACGATGATCTCTGTGTAGGTTGAGAAAGCTTATTAAAGACTTGGGGTATTAGGTATTCTGAATAACATCCTATTAATATTTTCTCTTCCCTTTTTTTTTTTATTTTTTTTTTATTTTTTTTTTTTTTTGAATAAAGGGTTATTATTATTATTTTTTATATGTTCCATCTTTTGTAATCCTTATGTTTCACTATCTGTCAAATCCTGCAAAGTGAGCCATGTCACAACTTGATTTTGAGTGCAAACCTTTTGTTCTTGGCAGAAGTGGTCTCCATTTTTTAAGTAATCATGAACATAAATTCATGCAAGGAATTCTTAGGGAGCAAAATTTGAGCATTTCATCTTAGATTAGTATTTCTCATTATTCTTAATCGTATAATATTTTTCAGATTGCTTGGTAGAACTGGAATTTTGAAATAATTTTTGTATTACTGCAGATTATTTTGACCCATGAACATGCTGATGCAGTTCTTGGTCTGGATGATATTCGTGCTGTTCAACCATATAGTCCTACAAATGATATTGATCCTACTCCTGTTTACTTAAGTCAGTATGCAATGGACAGGTACATGTTTCTGATTTTGGGTGGATGTGAATATTGTTTTCTTTCATCAACTTTCTTCTGGAATTGTAATATATCGGATTGATTGATCAAGGTGTAATATGTGCAGTAATATTGACACTCCGATGCAGTATGCTAGATCCTCTTAGTGTCTTTGAATTGACTTTGGCAACCTGTTGTTGAGTATTTTGATGAAAATATAGGTTCTGGTTTTATTCTTCAAATGTACACTTATGAGACTAATACTTCAGTTCAGTATCTATGGTGTCGGAGATTTAATCCTAATTGTTACTGTTATTTGTAGTGTTCTGGCAACATATGCCTAAAAATAAATGTTTGGCTTTGTCAGTTAATATTAATTTGCTTTTGTAATCTTATAAGGCCTTTTCTATACAATCAAACGATAAGCTCAAAAAAAAAAATTCAGTTGAAATGGATTTTTTTTTATATGTGGAGGCCCTTAGGAAGTTGAAAGAGTGAAAGACTTTATAGTCCTCAAACAACTTTTGGAGTTCTTAACTTTCTCCTTTAGGCCCTCCTCTTTTCATCTGAAAGTGACTGTAAAAAAATAAATAAATAAATAAAAAGGGTTTAATACCCCTTTAATGTGACAGAGTTAGGTGTCCTATAAGAGCCATTGCCTGGTGTGGTGTTACAAATATGCAGTCACAAGTTTTGTCAGGGACAATCTTGGGTAAATTTCCTGACAATGAGGATCGCCTCTCTTTTTGAAACAGTAATTTGGCAGAATCAGCACTGGATAATGGCTTTATATGTGTTTTCTAGTAGAATTTTTTTTTTTTCTTGCATATAATGAGTTCCCATTCAGGTGAAGAGGGGTAATTCTGTTCTCTCAGTGAGGGAACAACTCCTTTCTCATAGTTAAGAGAATCCTTTCGTTTTACCTTGAAAAGGCTGTAAATTTTTTTATGATTAATGTGGTTGGCATGACTCTCCCTTGCCCTACAACACTCTCACTTCATGCTTCTTATGCTTAGGCACCTTTGGAAACTTTTTTCGTTATGCTTGCCAGTATATATGACTGATCAATCCTCTTATATCTCAAACTTAGGAACTTGGCTTATCTCTTAATGGTTTGAGGACGACAGTTGTATGCATAGCAAAATGACATCTTGATATACTTTGTGACTGTGAAATTTAAATTTTCTATGTGACAGATGGAAAATTGTTCAGGAAAAACTGTTGTAGTTTGAGATTTGGCCTTTTTGAGCTATGTTATTTTTGTTGTTAATGGTAATTAGACTTGCAAAATTACTTAATCTTTGTATGCGTTGATCCTTTGATACAGCATTGCAGTGAAATTTCCATACTTGGTTCGGAAGAAGCTTATAGAAGGCCAAGAAGTGAGACGGGTAGCACAAATTGAGTGGAATATAATTGAGGAACAAGTTGATAAGCCATTTGTGGCATCAGGCCTAAAATTTATTCCTTTGCCTGTTAGTTGTTCAAATTTCTCTTATTTGTGGCAAATCTCTTCTTCACATTATGTGCTAGCTCTAATTGCTTATGTTTTGATTGAAGGTGATGCATGGAGAAGACTATATCTCCTTGGGATTTCTCTTTGGTGAAAATTGTAGAGTTGCTTATATATCTGATGTTTCACGCTTTCCTTCAAGCACTGAATATGGTGAGTGATGATTTAGTTACTTTTGCCTATGTGCACATATGTATACTGATTCTTATGTTATTATGGCTGAATGATCTTAAACTGAAGTGCAATTTAACTTGCAGTTGACATGGCTGTTTGAATTATGTTCCATTGTAGTTGATGGATTCTTAATTAAATTTCTCAATCAAACTTGCACAGTATTATTGCTGTTAAAATGTGGATTGGATGTTACGTTATTATACCTAGTCAAAATGATTGAGTTTATTAATATATCTGAAAATCTTGAAAGTTATTTCTATAATCACTTTTTAGGTTATGGAAGAACTTTGACCAAACATTTGTCTGCTTACCGTTGTTATATAACAAAAGGTATGGTTTTGCAGTTATTTCAAAAACCGGGGCGGGGCAATTGGATCTTCTCATTTTGGATACATTATATCAGGTCAGTCAGTAAGTATAGGATTATTTTTAAAACTTCCGTGACTTCCTTTTAAGGATAAAATTGCTCCCATTTTCTTTTCTTCTACACAAAAATCATTCCTATATCTTTTCATGTGAAAGCATTGACCTAATCTGGTAAATTGGCATGCTGAGAAGGAAAAATAACAAATAAAGTTGCTTTTTCTTTGTGTGGAATTAAAGTTAAAGGTCACAAATACCCCGTAACGTTTTGCCTCCAAATCTTTCATTATCACCACAAACGGATGCCACTATTGTCAGTACCAACTTATATCACTTTTCCAATAATAGTAAACGGTTCATTGACTTCATTCATTGCAATTACCTTCTCTTCTAATTACCTTGCCTCCTTTATGCCATCAACTCATTGATTATTTATCTTAGTTATAGAGCTTGTGGTAGAGTAAGTCTGATTCGGTCTTGAGCTACAGTGATTCAAAATCCCTCTAATTATTTATTAGAAAATTGTTTCAGTAAAGGTGGGAATTAGTTTTTGGATTGCTGGTTTGTCTTTTCAACTGTATTTTTGGTTCAGGATAGAGGTTGAGCAGCTTTGCTGTTATTACAAAATAATCAAGTAATAGCACATCTAAATTAGGGACACTGTTATTTAAAGCATGCCTAGGCACCGGGCGCCTTAAGACAGGCCAGGTGCAGCCACTTCAATGAGGCACGCGCCTGACCTGTGCAGGTGCCAGGCTCCTCACCTTGTGCCTCGGTGCGCCTTGCGCCTTTAATAACTATGATTAGGGACCTCCTGCCCCCCCTTCAAAATTGGGAACAATATTAGCCTCTAGTGTTTTATGAGACGAGTGATTAGCATTGCCTGCTTAAATATTCTTCTTCTTTCTTGTCAATGCATATGCTTATATGTTGATAAATGAACACACCTAAAATATAGCATTAATTTTACACATAGGAAATGATATTGGGTATATGACAGATGTTCTCTGCTGGGTGCTATTCACTATGTTTCATTTATTACCACAAATGGATGCCACTATTGTCACTACCAACTTATATCACTTTTCCAATAATAGTAAATGGTTCATTGACTTCATTCATTGCAATTACCTTCTCTTTTAATTACCTTGCCTCCTTTATGCCACCAACTCATTGATTATTTATCTTAGTTATAGAGCTTGTGGTAGAATGATATTGGGTATATGACAGATGTTCTCTGCTGGGTGCTTTTTCACTATGTTTCATTTATTACATGCTCTTCTTGTAGCTTGGTTATCTACGAAATTCCTTTCTTTCGATTTCCATTTGGTTCGATTAATTGAAATTTATGTTTTATCAAATATTGGGCTTCTACTCCTAGACTGGGTCAATGTTCGTAGATCCCCATACAACTCAAAAAAATTAGCTTATTGGGTTGCGGGATCCAATTATCATATAAATCTCTCTTTTTGCGTACGTCTATTTGATGTAGGATTTGTTCCCTTTTAATTGCATGTGATTCTCAACAAGCTTTACCACGAAGACATGGTCGAATTGAGCCTTAAGAAGATGCTAAGAATTATTTTATAGTATTGATGAAAATTTTTGTTTCTTTATATTACATTCTCCTATAAAAATAAAAAAATAAAAAAATAAAAAAATAAAAAAATTATATTGATCCTTGGGCCATTTTGTTTATATGAATTATGAAATCATATTTCACTTCAATTTACTAGGGATGGATTTAGCATGATAATATCCTGCACAATTTCAACAGTATGTATGAACTTTTAATAGCTCCTTAAACTACAACTAGTATATTATAATAAACTGTCTTCTGATAATAATTGTATGAAGTTTTATGATCATTTGGAATATTATAACAATGATGTTTATGTCTATTGAACCAAAACATCCTGGATAAAAGAGTGATGAGATATGATATTGCCAATCATTTATGTGTAGATCTATGTGGAATGGCATTTTCTTCCGTAGTGCCACCGAGTCAGTCTCCTCTTTGATCACAAGTCTGGAAAAAGGTTCTAACTAGAAATAGTAAGAAAGATCAAGGTTAAAAAAGGAAAAGGAAAAACCTTGGTAAAATGTGATGGGGAAGTGGTTAGGGATTTGAGAACTTACGTTAGGCGTAAGTTTAGGAAAGAAATGTGACAAAAAATTTTAGTAGACATTGCTGCCATTGAAAAAAAATAGTATATATATGTTTGTGTTTTTTGCACTATGGTATCTATTATATCTTAGTATACAATTTTCATTGTTTGTTTTCTATGCTTTTTCTCATAATTTCCATGACAATGATTCTCATATTTTCTTCAATTTTCAACCTTTTCCAGAAAGGATCTCACAATGTTCACTTCTGTTTGCCTCAGGTTTGTTTACATACTTCGCTAGTTCTTATCATTCACATTAACTATGATAACTAAATACTGCTACTGACATCTGCTACTTTTGCAGACACTTGATGCTCTGAAAAGGATATGCCCTAGAAAAGCTTTGTTAATTGGAATGACTCATGACTTTGATCACCACAAGGATAACGAGTTTCTTGCGGAATGGTCTAAAAGGTAGACAGTTGATCATCCTTTCTTAAAATCTGTAATTTGTTCTCTTTATATGTTGATAGATATTTAAACAGAAAAATGAATTGACGATGTAAGTTTCATTCTATATATTCAGGGAAGGAATCCCAGTGCAACTTGCACATGATGGTTTGAGAATCCCCGTAGACCTATGATGAGGTAAAGCGACATCCTTACATCTAGTATTTATGCATGATGAACCAGTGTGTGTACTTTTATGCTCGTCTTCTTTCTCTCCGAAGACTGGATCGCTCGAGTCGCTGAATTTGGCGACTTACATACCATCTGCTACATTTTAGGCAGTTGATACTTATTACCATATTGGTTTTTTGTTGCAAGGAGGTTTCTGTAGGAACTGTGAAGTTAAGGTTATAAGTATACTCGAGTTCTGCCCATGTTGATGGGGAAAAATAGATAAACTCTAGTACAAGTCATTATTTGTAGTACCAGTATTCTCGATAATATTATAACTCGATTCGGCTTATTATTCTTTTATGAAAAATACTTCACTTACTAATTACAATTCTTTCTATCATCAATTTAAATTTTCCCTATATAAAGTGTTAGTACACTCTGCAGCTTACCTTTCAGGTGATCGTGTGTTGTATACATGTCAAACCCTCCAAACTCATATTGGTTTTGATTTGTATTTTGATCCATGGACTATTTTAGTGCACGTGTTTTGATTTGTATAGACTCAAAAGAGTTTAGTGCACGTGTTTGAAAATTGAAACAATGTGCTCACATGATAGAATGATGTCCCCGGATTAAGTTCTTCTGTATCAATGATGTAATTGCTAATGTCATATACTAACTTGTTAATACAATTGTTGGAAAATTCATTGTTCTTCTGGTTCAAGTAATACTACTCCTATCCGAGTTGACACTCAAGAAAGAGTAACAGGAATTTTGTACGGCCATAACCATGCTCTGGTTTCATTTTAATTATGAGGAAGCATTGATGAATTGGTGCCCATATGGTGGGTTTGATTGATTAAGGTAAGGATTTTCTTCTTCTTCTTCTTCTTCTTCTTCCCTCCACCAGGTTTGTGAAACAAATAATAATAATGTTGATCGAATTCTAAAAAATTGGTATGTAGTGTTTTTAGAATTTTTATTGTCCTTCTTAGTAATTTTAATAAAAGTTAAAATTGTCATTAATAAAAATATTTAAAATAGAGTGTAAAAAAAATATCTGGTAGATTGCAAATAGCATCATTTTTTAATTTTTTTTTTTCTTGCAAGTCAAAGTGACCAATATGGTCACATTTCCACTTATCACTATCAACTACTTCAATTCCCCATTTGTCACGCAACACATCTGACTCTTCTAGCTCTAACAATCCAAAATTTCTTAATTATGAAAGAAAAAAGGTTACGACCGTCCAAGGTGGGTTTGAAGAAATTTGATTCTATCCTTCAAAAAAAATTACAATTCATAAAACTTGAATAGTAAAATTAATACACTTAGCGTATAAAAAGCCGTTTGATAAATTTTCGTATTGTTTACGGAAACAGTTTTTAATTACCATTCAAAAACTTTAATCAACATAATTTTTTTTATTTGTTTTCAAAACAAAAGAATGTAACCACCGCCTAATTTGATTTGGAGGTAAATGAAATTTATTCAATTTTACAATGTTCTAAGTTCAGTCGCAGCAATATATATATATATATATATATATATATATATATATAGAGAGAGAGAGAGAGAGAGAGAGAGAGAGAGAGAGAGAGAGAGAGAGAGAGAGAGAGTTTTCCAATGAGGACTTTTACAATACACACTTTAAGCATCTTTAATGAAATTTCATGTAATCAAATGTTTTTCGATGAGATTTTTTGTATGCATCCTAAGAAAATTAAAATAAAAAATTTAGAAATTTTTTATATTTGAGAACTATTTTTTCTTATAATTCCCTATTTTAAATGTTTTATCTTCAAACAAATCAGAAAAAAATAGTTCTTGCACCCGAAATTTTTTTAATTTTTTTTCCATAAATGTATTTCAATGTTTTCACCATCCATACAAAAAATAAAATCAAAATTCAATATATTTCATGCAATTTCTTCAAATGTGTTTAAAGTGTGCATCGTTAAAAGTCTTCATTGAAAAATTACTCTTGGGTGTGGGTATTTATTAATGTGTGGCTGTAGTTATATTTATTAAGGGGTTTGTATGTGAGAAGCCTTATATATATAAATAAAATAAAAACGGAAGAATTTTATTTGAATTCAAAACCAAACTTCCTGAAGATTCTTAGGATGAATTATAATTTGTGAAAAGTGAAGTCACATGTTTAATCACCACACGTTTGGAATTTCAATGTTATTATGATCACTAATATTTTTCTATGTGGAAACGGTCAAAACTCAAGACTGTTACCATGTATGCTTCCAGGTCTTCCAACAAATTGTTATTATATTGTTTCTTTTTTTCTTGGAAGTAGCCAAAGAAGACCAAACAAATTGTTGTGCCTTTGCTTTGTTGCTCTCTGTCTTCGATTGATTTATAAAGAGACAACAGAAATCAGAAAGAAAAAACGAAAAAGATGGCATGTTTTGTGCCTTTTAACAACAGAAATTTGGATATAAGCTTCTTGGTCTTCAGACCAACAGTGGTTTTTGTGGATGAGCTTGTTGAAGCACTCAAAACTTTCTCAGTTTGCACTCAAAATCTTGGTTGTGTTCAGAGTTCTATTTTCAGGAGCATCCATGGAAATATGGTTAGATATATACTCTCTTCTTCTTTTTTTTCCCACTTTTATTCATCTTATTTTTACTTGATTTTGATTCACTTTTCACAAAATTTATTATATCAATACAGTATTTTAATTTGTGATTTTCATCAGATCATATGGTATGGAGCATGGAAGAAGAGGTGTAGTGAAAACAAAGAAATGTTAACTTCAGCTGTTGTAAGTTATACTAATCAAAAGTGCTTTTAAGAAATTTGTAAAGTGTTTCCGTAAAAAGCACCGTAATGGAATTTAGTAACTTGATTTCGATTTCATTTATTCCTGATTAGTTAAAGCATCCTTATATCTTCGTTTCTTTCTTTTTAATTTGTTTTCCAGCTACCCTTCTTGTCAAATATATCAGGGATGGCAATTTTACTTGAACATATCTTCTTCGAAGCATACGCCGGAGAATCAAGAGAAGGAATCTGTGTTGCGAAATTCTCCACGGGAGACATAGTGTTGATGAACGTAGCCAGTCCGACAGCTGGTGACCTGAATGACCTCTGTTACGCAAACTTAGCCTTATTCAGAGACCATTTCCTGAAGATGGAAGGTGCAGTTTCAGGAGTTTGCTTGAAATGCCAGATCATCCCTAGAGTTGCTTGCTTTTACGTCTGGAAATCGATGCATTTTTGCTATTCATGGATTCTTAACTCAGACTATAGAAAAACAATGCTACCGTATCTCGATAAGTTTAAACTTGAAATCAAATATGACATTTTCCGGGTGGTTTTTGTCAGCAGCAGCTATCAGAATCCGATCAGAGAAGAACAGGAGGTCATGGTCGATTGAAATAACACAGAACCTACCAGTTTTGTATAAATTTTTTAATTTGGTTTGTAAATAAATTGATTGTGAAACTAACAAGATGATCATTTTCTTCAAGTAGATACCCTTTTGATACACTTGAATTTGATGCAACAAACAAGATGAATCTGAACTTGGAATTTCTCAGAAATGAGATTGGATAGTGTGTGTAAATGTATTTTAGCTAGGCTGAATATGTTTTTAGTCGAAACTATCAAGCAAAAATACTGGTATAGTATTAGAATCAAACACATGATGTTTATCAAATTGTACATTATAAGGGTATTGTGAAGGCTAAAGAATTTTAGGGATGGACAAATCCCCCAGGGGTACCATCCCCATGGCCCCATGGGGGTTTGGGGGCAAATTTCCCCCATGGCCCTAAACAGGGGTGGGGTGGAGGCAAATTTGACCCCCAAATCTCAATGTGGTAGGGAACCCGAACCTCCTGGCCTCCACCCCCATTTTCCCATATATATATATATATATATATATTTTTAAATATATATACATTTAATTTTAATTTTATTTCCTAATAAATATCTAAATCTAACCCTAATCTAACTTTAATTCTAAATTCTAACCAACCCTAGTAAATTTCATCTTGAATATAATTTTTTGTGAATATATATATATATATATATATATATATATTTACTTTTATCGTATAATACTCTAATACTATATCGTGTAATATTCTAATACTATAAATATATGTATTTATTTTCAATAAAATTAAATCAATTATTTATTTTGAATTGGACAGTTATATTGTTTGTAGGTTGAAAATTGAAATAGGGTGAAACGGGAGATTGAAAATGTAATATTTTAAAAAATAATATATTTTTTTTAAAAACAAAAGATGGGAATTGTCGGATTTCAAATTCCAAGTTTTGAATTAGAAATGAAGAGAAAAGGAGGAAATGGGTGGGGGTAGGGGAACCTCCCCCGGGGGAGGTGATCCCCCGCCCCAATTTGATCTCACGCCTATCACTACTAAAGATGTTATGGTTGACTGCAAAAACTTGCAGTTTATTATTATTATTTATTTATTTATTTATTTATTTATTTATTTATTTTATTTGATTGAAGAAAAAACTTGTAGTAAAGAAAAGGTAATTAGCACAATTCAGGTTACCAACTTAAAAATCTGACTTAAATTTCCATCTATCCATTAGGTATTAATCCAATGGCGAAGAAGATGAGTAAATGACAATCCTTAAATGTATACCAAATGGATGGATAAAAATTTAAGTCACATAATTTAAGTTGGATTTTCAAATTGATATAGTATGACCATTAGTATATAAGTGGAGGATTTTTTTTTATTTTTTAAATTCAAAATAGTTTGCAAACTTTATAAAAGTGATCAAATTTGTTTTAGACTTTTTAAAATGAGTAACATTACTTTGTCTAGTGCTCAAATGATGTGGTATCACTGTAATCTATTCATTTAAATCATGTAAATATAATACAATTTAAATGAATGGATTATAGTTACGCCACGTCACTTGGACACCAGATTTGGACACCAAATTTGAGTAAAGTAGAATTACTATTTTAAAATTGTACCATTTTTATCCTCAAAATAATTTTCAGTTAGTCAGCCTTAATCGTCAAAGTTTTTTTATATGAAAATACAAAACAACCCTTTAAAATTAAATAATAATGTAAATAAAAATTATTATTAAATAAAACATGAAAAAAGAAAAGAGATACGTGTATATATATATATATAGTTTTTCTATTGTCAGTTCGTCATGATATAAAATATATTATGACGAAGAATGTGGACCATTAGATTTACATATTTTGACTCAAAGTGTATGCACTTGTCAAAACTTCTCCATAATCTATGGTCCACATTCTTCGTCCTAATATATTTTATATCAGGGTGAACTGACAGTAGAAAGACTATATATATATATATATATATATATATATATATAAACAGATTTTTTATTATCAGTTCATCATGACAATAAATATATCAAGACGAAGAATGTGGACCACTAGATTTACATACTTTAACTCAAAGTGTATGCATTTGTCAAAACTTCTCAATAGAAAAACTATATATATATATATATATAACACTAATGCTAGACAACCCAAAAATTTAACCCTAATTTCAATTTCAACCCAAATGATATGGCAAGTGGTTTTTTTATTAACCACATCATCTCATTCTGTGTGTGGTGATAACAACTCACTTGCTACATCATTTGGGTTGAAATTTGTGTTAATTATTTGGGTTTCATATCATTACTCTAAATATATATAAAAAGGGTGCGGATATTGACACCCATAAAAGTTATTAGTACACCCATTTTTATAAGTATACCCATGTCTAAAATTTAAAAAATAAATATTACTATAAGCACTCATCATAATGCCAATAGTACCCTCATTGAAATAAATATATTTATTTTAATACATATTATTTATAATCTTAAATTATTATCACACCCAATTTATAAAGAAAAACATATTATTTTTGGAATCAAATCCTCTTTTAATGATAGTCTAATTTACTTTTCGAAATATCTCAAATGTAGGTGCCTTATAAAAAGAAATATGTAGAACCGTATATGGAGTCAAGAGATTTTCAATCTGGAATTCTATTATTTATACAAGTATACAACTATCTTATAAAAAATAAAAAATAAATAAATAAACTTGTTGATATCTACGGCTATCATTAAAAATATATAAATATTTTGTTTATCGATAGAGTTCATAACTATACATAAAAGCATGACAAAAATAATATGATAATCATTTGATGATGAGAAAGTTTGATACTTGAAATAAAATTAGAGTTTAATTAGGATTTATCATAATTTATTTTTTAAAGGTAAGTTTTTTTTAATAAAGAAATATAGTTGAAGATATATATGTAATTAATTAGTATATATAGTATTTGGTTTATTTTTAATTAAAGTAATTTGTCCTTATTAGTAAATTTATATTGGGATATTTTTATAATTAAATTTTTTTAATAAAATATGGGTATACTAATAAGATTTATGAGTGTCTATATCGGCACCCAGAGCGTACGGTTGTGGGGGCTGACCCGGGCTAAAACCGGGTCAACTTTTCGAAGGAAAAAAAATGATTTAACATTATTTTAATTAATCAATATAATAGCATTAGAGTTCTGGTCTATTGATCCTGTTCTTTCATAGTTTCATGTCATGGTCACATCAACATGACAACATCAACTTAATTTCTATATCTTTCTCTCTCTCTCTCTCTCTCACCTGTCTCAACTCCCGAGTCTCAATTCTCTCCCTCTCTCTCTCTCTTTCTCTCTTTCTCTTTCTCTTTCTCTCTCTCTGACCCAATTTTCTCTCTTTCCAAATAAGAAATTCACAATTCCAAATTTGAATTATAAAATATATTCCAATTTATTTTTCTAATTAACAAGTTAGAGTTTTAGTTTATTATTCATAGTTTTAAGTTAGAGTTTTGTTATTTTTTTATGATTTTTTTTCATACTGCAATTTATTATTTTTAGTATTATATTATAATTTATAAAATATCACTTTAACCAAATTGTTTGGGTTACAACGTCAAACAACATACATTAAAGCTAAGAAAAACTATACTTTCATACTTTGAAAAAAAAAAAAAAAAAAGATAATCAATTATCGGGTATTCGGGTGGGAGTGGATCAAGTTCTCCATATAATATCGCAGACGGGGGTTCAAGTTTGCCGATTAATGAAATTTTTTCAATTGATGGAATTTTCTAGTACTGTCGAATTAAGTTCATTTACTATTAATTATATAGTTTTATTTTAACCCACCCTAGGAAAAAATCCTGGGTACACCCCTGTCGGCACCCATATAAAAAAGGCCACCTCTATTACCAGACTCCTTACTGTTCGACGGTGGAGGTGGCCCCCATTTCCAACGATAAGAAGTTATCAATTGGAGGTCGAAGTCAAAGGTCGAAATTGACCTTGATGAAGAAGATTAAAAAAAAATGGAAAATTTTGTATTTTGTCCGATAAGTCTCGAAATTTGCTAGAATACGCAATAAGTCTCAAAATTACAAAATAAGTCTCAGAAATACAAAATAAGTCTCGAAAATACCTAAATAAGTCTCAGAAACATGGATAAGTCTCGAAAAAAAAATACGAGACTTTATTTTTGTGATTGTGTTTTAAAGGTAGTTTTGTTAGATTTACATTTTAGGTACTATTAAAATTTAAGTTATTAAATTAGTGCTAGTCTTACAAGTAGAGAAGTAAAGAGTGCTAGAAATTTTTTGAACCCTTTTGTAATTGCCCTTAAAAATATTCCAAGGTGAAATTTTGTTATTATTATTATTTTTTATTGTAAATAGGGATGTGTGGTGGATCAAATTCATTGGATTTGCCATGATCCAATATCCGATCGGATCGAAGATATTACAATCCTATCTTTTCCGATCATTGAGCGTAATCCGATCAAATCTAATCCAAATACAATGCGATCCGATCCGATCCATTTGATCAATATGAAGCAAATTTTAATATACAAAAATCAAAACACTCCTTAAATTAAGAAATCAAATTATTAATTCATAAGGTACTTCAAATAAAATTAACATACAAACAATACATAATTTTTCAATTTTTTTTATCTCTAGTGTTTTCTTTATTTTGTACTTTTGATTTATTTAGAATCAATAAATAAATAATTTACTAATAATTAGAAAACTAAAAATTTCAAAAATGTACCTAGTAATATTTATTAATCAATTATTTTTGTATAAATTTAAAGTGTGTTCAATATAAGTACAAAACATAATTTATTATTATAAAATTAGATTTTGATTATTTTTTCATGAATAAATATAGTAACTTTTCGTAGTTTATGTTGTTTTTCTTCTTATTATTTATTTATTTTTAACATTTTTTCCTTGTTTTCATTCCTTTTATAGTGTAAGAAATTTTCGATTCATCTTGATCATGTGTTCTATTTGTTTTATTGTATCTAAACTTCATCATACTATCAATAATAATAATAATAATAATAATAATAATATATAATGATCTTAAATTTTTAATATTATTGTTCAAGTTCCGTCCTCGATGACTGCTATGTACTTATACTATTGTAGGGCTAAAATATATTTTACTATTGTAGGGCTAAAATATATGTACACATGTAAGATGTTTGATATGCAGAAAGACAAAAATAATAGGTGGAATTTTAATGTTTTCAATTATTTTAGTAACTTTTAATTTGAAAAAATGTTTCTTTTTTAATATTATTTTATTATAGTTTTAGATTCATTTATTATAAATATAAATTTATATTTACTTTTACTTTAAATTATTATTTTTGTTTACTTCTTTTATGTTGACACAATAATATCAATTATTAAGAAAAAATAAAGGTCATTACCAAAAAAGTCTCTTTATAATTTTATAAATATAGAAATGTAATACATGAACATGATCTCCAGATTATCGCAATAATAAGCATACAAGAGTAAAATACATATCACACCATCATTATTATTTATTTTTAATTTTTTTACTTGAAAATCATCTACTATAAACTATTTTAAGACTTAAGCTCGCAGAAAATCAAACAAATTTATGTGGCTACAAATTGATGATTCTTTTAAGCAATGTTTTGTTAATATGAAATAAGTAGTTTCACTTGCATGAAAAGGATCAAAGAAAACATGTTTATTTTTGTTATTGCATGGAGGTATATCACAAATGTAAGGTCAAGTCTCATTTTCACCCACAACGCAACAAGTGTCTCTTGTATGTGTAAAGCCTGCATGGAAATTAAATAGGTAAAAAATTAATAAGCCGTATAATATTAATATTATTTTAATGAAAATAATATGTTTGTATTTGGACGTTTTTTCCCAAAAAAAAAAAAAAAAGTATGTAGAGTATGTAGACACTTAGTTTTAATATGCCTACCATATGAATTATGTGAAGTTAAGATGTCTGCAAAAACCTTCTAAACATATGCAAAAATGAATTTTGATCCAAAGAATTTGGATTGCAATTTTGGAACAAGTCAGCAATGAGCTTGTTAAGTATTTGGACACGCTCATTCAGTTCACCATCGCACGTCGTGGACCGTTTTGAGTTAAATACCATTGGTGAACACCCCATCATACCAACACTATTCACTAAAAATTTACGTGCACCAAAATCATATAGTCTCTACAAAATAAGAAAAACAAAACCAACAATAGTTTCTTTTCAATATTAAACAACAACTCAGGACGACTCCATACTAGTTTTATAATTTCTCAAAACTGTTTCCAACGTTTTGAAAATTACCTCAATTGATGAGAAGTAAACTAAACCGTTATACATTTACTCTAAAAAAAAAAAAAAAAATTACAACCACACACTTAAGTATGATAGATCTAAGATGGAGTATAATTTATTACCTTTATATTATTGGAGAACTTTTTGGATATTGCTTGAGCAAATTTTGGAAAAGGAGTTTGTTGTTTCATGGTGTTATCAAGAAAATCATAGCTGGTGCTTATATCAGCATTCCCTATACATAAGGAAAATAGTGATTTTAACAAGTAATCGGCCATCTTTTTTGGGCTATCGAACAAAGGTTGCAAGTTCTTCACATTAATTTCAAATAGACCAGTCTGCTTATCGAATGTTAGGCAAGTTCCCTGTAATGATAAAAAGATAACAAAAAATCAATATCCACATCTAAAATCATTCTAATCTATTGTAGATATTTGCATGTTCTTCTTCTTTTGTTATTCGAGTGTCATAGTTTGTTACTATCATGTTTCAAACCATAATAAAACTTATAAGGTAAAACATATTTTAATACTCCTTTTGATGCATCCGTAATCTAGGAATCGGGTATTCAACGCTCACATGAATTTTATATAAACATCTAAATCTTAGAATTGTTATTCATATAATGAGTATGCATTATTATATTGCTTACAAAAAAAATTCCGGTATCAGGGAGAACGCCACATGCACTAGATCCATAATTCACCCCAGTTCACAATGTTTTCTGCTCTTCTTTCGACAATCCCAAGCATGGAGGAGGAAATGGCAACCCGACTACTTAGGCTACAACATCGAACGCAGGATTACAAAACGATTAATTAATTTGAAAATTAAAAATTGAAAAGAAGAAATCTCACAATAGTTTTGTATCCTTACCAATGAATTCAGCTTCAATTCGACCATTGCTAAATCGACCGGTAGGTTTCCCATCAGCAAAATCTACTCTAAACGGTGGGTAATTAGCTTTGGACATCGATGGCAGAAAATTGTCATTTCCACTATCAATTGTTGAGTCTCCAAACACATATAAGGCCCAACCATCAAATTTGATGTTATCTCCCATTTCTAAAAGTTGCAACAAATCCTTCTGATTAACATTCAATTGTGGTACCCTAAACACATCTCCATGAGACTCCAAAAGCGAATCGTCCAATTTTTCTCTTTTTATTTTTTTTATTTTTTTATTTTTTATTGTAACTCAGACTCAGAATAATTCAAATTTTGATGTGCAAATGAGAATTTTGAACTTGATTTGACTTAAAGAAAAAAACAATTTCATTATTTCTGTTTTTGTTCTTTTTTCTAGAATGAGTAGAAAACCACTTAAATTTTTGTTTATATGTAAAAAGTTGACTTTTTTTATTATAAAAAAAAAAAAAAAAAAAAAAAATCTGCACAAATGAAACAAATAATCTAACAAAAACAACCTTTACGAAAAGCTTATCAACTACTCTCCACTTTTATTTTATCAAGAATGCTTTTCAATAATTTTGTTTTACAAAAATATGACTAATTCTATTCGATCCAATCTTGGACTATACAAAACCAAAAATAGATAATTTTGACTTTAATAAACATTTTGTACTAAAATCAAATAATTTTAAAAGGGTAAAAATGTAATGGTATTTCATTATTTGTGTGAGTGTAAGAATTGTTTGTTCAATTTATTTTAAATATATCCAACAATAGGGAATCGACCAAACAAACAAGATTTTGTTTTTGTTTTTTTTTTTTTTTTGAAATATTACAATAATTCGGGGTTTAGGGAATAGGGACATGACTCGAACCCACAACCTCTTGTTGTAGGTGTGATGAGCATACAACTGGGCCAACCTCATCTTGTGACACAAATGATTCATCAAAACTAATGATACTATAAACTCGCAAGTGAACAGATTATAAGACAAGATGAGATTGGCCTGGTGGTTTGCCCCTCACACCTACACCAATGGGTTGTGAGTTTGAGTTTGCCCCCTTCCCCAAATCCCAAATAATTGTAATATTTTGAGAAAAAAAAAATGGTGAATAGATTATAAAAAGGAACACTAATCTTATTAAATAAACCAATAAATCAGTTTTTTTTTTTTTTTTTTTTTTTTTAAGTATTACATAAATTCAGAGTTTTGAGGGAGAGGGTGAAGACTCAAACACACAACCTCGTGGTGTAGGTGTGAGAGGTATACAATGGACAAACCTCATCTCGTCAACCAATAAATTAGATTAATAAAGAAGAATAACAATCAAAACATGCGTAGTAAATATTGTTAATTTGACGAGATGAAGTTGATCCGGTGGTAAACCCATAACACCTGCACTTTTTTTTTTTTTGAAGTAATACACTATTATATAAATTTGGGGTTTTTTATATTTATAATCGAACCCAACCCAAACTTTATGGGTTGGGTTAGTCAGTTTGGTTCGGTTAAGCGGTTTTTTTGCACACCCCTAGTGTCAGATATCAGGGTTTTTTTTGGGGAAGTTTTTAAATAACCAAATCTAACTATTGGTTGAAACCAACGCTTAGATTTGGATGTCCTAAGATTACTTTCCATCAGTGCGCACCGAGGAGAAAAAGACTATATATATATATATATTTACACACACACACACACACACAGTTTTTGTCTCCTTAGTATCAAACTGAACTTTTAAGATTAGGATGAGACTTATGAGTCATTGATTAGAAGACTTTGACTAAGTTGAATTATGTGAATTTAATGGTTGATAGTTATGGAACTGATATAAATAAAATCAATTCGTTCTAAGGAGAGAAAGACTATATATATATATATATATATATATATATGAGTGAGTCTCTCATAAGGGATCCTTTATTTTAATTTTGGTAAGGACCACCATGAAATCACATCTATTTGAATGAATTTTGATATGAGTTTTTTTGTGGATGATAAATTTATCGAAATCTACCTATAAATAAAATTTGATAATTTTTCAAGTACTAAAACTATTTTTCTTGAATTTATTATATTTCGCCCATTTTTCCAATGTCTTCATATTTAAAATAATCAAGATAAATAGTTCTAGTACTTGTAAATGCCGCAAGGAGAATACTCATCACATGTGTTTGTAAATGCACACAATTAGACTCAACCATTTCAAAAGTTTGTAAATGCACGGTGAGACTTGAATCCAAACCACTAATGCCACTAATGTGAAAGGAATGTACACTACTGTATGTGCTTATTTTAGTTCTCTTAAAAACAATTTAACTATAAAATAAAATAAAAATAAAAATAAAAAATATATATCTACCATCAATTTATTAGAGCATCTCTAATGCAAATATGCATTTTTGAGTTTCTAAATAGTGCCACATCGGCATTTCTATTTATTATGGGCCCACTTTTGAAAAAAAATTAGAGAAATACATATTCATATCTCCAATGCAATTATCTAAAATCAAATATACATCAATTTTATGTCCAATCATAATAAAACAATTATTACACTCTCCTAGGAAGCACGGATACGGATACGGGATACGGCATGATATGGGGATACGGCAAATCTCAAAAAATTAGGATACGAATACGGCAGGGATACGTCAATTAAAATAATATATATTTATATTTTTTAAAAATAAGAATATATAAAAAGATATTTGATAATTTATTCAAAAATCAAAACATATTCATATCCAATCATCCAAATAACACATCACGTAACAACCTAAGTCATAACAAATTAACAATGTTGGAGAATACTGAAATGGGTGCTGAACTTGCTTGGGTATCTCTGTACAGGATTCGTGGATGAAGAATTCACATTGTAATGTTTACAATAAACTGAACCACTGATTCTCTGCTTGCAACAACAGCAATCCTTTTACATGGTGTTTTGTTATATTCCTGTCTTCCTATTCTGAATTGATAATTTTATAATAAAAAAACAATCAATATATAATTCTTTCATTTTGAAAAAGATAAAAATAAAATATAAAAAAACAATTTATTACCTGATAACTTTGGAAGGCGTACACCACTCTTATCATCTATATCACCACCCAGTTGGCAGTTGGCACCCACCAATTTCATCCTTTATTTTTTATTTTTTTATTAACATATTTATATATTTTTTATTTATCTTGATTAGTGTGTTACCTTCCACATCTCATCAATCAGAGTTTTTTTTCCTTATCTCAATTTTCAAAGACTCTCTCTCTCTCCGGTTTCAAAAAAAAAAAAAAGACTTTCTCTCTCACAGTCTCATTCTCTCCATCTCTCCCTTCACGATTCACCTTCTTCTTTTTTTCACCTTCTTCTTCTTCTTAATTTTCTCTGCTTTGTTACTTATTTTTTTCTTTTTCCTTTTGTTTCTTAATCTTCTTCTTCACCGGACGACAGCGGCTTCAGCGAGAAACCTTAGATCTCTTGTTCACAAAATTCTCTTTCTTCTTCTTCCTCTTCTGTTCTCCTTCTTTTCTTCTTTCTGCTTTTTCTTTTCTTTCACTATCAAGTGGCCGCTCATTGAAACGAGCCCTAATCCTAATCTGATATATTTCTTTAAAATTTCATTTTGATCCATATATTTTTGAAATTATAATTTGACCTTGTTTTATACTACAATATTTATGATTTTGCCCCAAACGTATCCCTAGCGTATCCATGCCGTATCCTACCGTATCCTTGCCGTATCCTCCACGTTGACTTTTGAAAAGTTCAACGGATACGCCATTTGGCGTATCGGATACGTATCCTAGTGTATCCGAGGAATATCGAAACTGAATACGAGTTCGATACGAGTTACCTCCACCAAATGGAGTATCCGTGCTTCCTTGACACTCTCTCTCCTCTTTTATTTTACAATTAAATGAGGTTTAATCTTATTAGTGGAAAGAGTTGAAAGCTTTAATCTTATTGGTGGAAAGAGTTAGAAATCCTAGTCAGCATTTCTAGGAGAGTTTCTAGAATTAGAAACCCAACTCCATATTCTCTAATTTTTTTTTGGCCACATCATCTCTATATTCAATTTAGATAATAGCATTGGAGAGAGTTTTTCTAACTTTTTTAATATCTATCTTATGTGACACTCTATTTTCTCCAAATGCTTAATAGCATTGGAGATGCTCTTATAACACCGTCTACCATTTGAATTTCACAATCCACAAAATTCAATTGTGCTAGACATTCAAAATTTTACATGATACATATTACAATGATTAATATCACATTCCAGATATTATATGAATTAACGATTTTTTTTCCCTTTCAAATTCATGGATTAAATGTATCACCTAATTTTTTTTTTTTTAATAATAAATCATTCTAATTTAACAACAGTTATTGACTTAGCAGAGATTAGGATCTGCATAATCAGAAGCTTTATATGAGCTGGAACAAAAATGTGTAATAACAACTGTCACCTATGACGTTAAGATGTTCATCTTTTTAGTTTTTCACATTTTGTAAAAATTATCAAAAACAAACTAATTAATTCAAGTATAAAGTAACATTATACAGAACAAGGGCAAAATTTTGCATGCGCTTGGTCATGCCTGCAATGAAATAGCTGCAGCTTTTGAGTGATCTGCACTCTTAACTTTCTTCTGGGAACCATTTAGAGCTTTCTGCGATTTCCGTTTCTTCGGGGCAGCCTTCTCTGAATTCAAATCCGCTTGCTCATTAGCGCTACTTTCATCAGAGCGTATCAAAGAATTGCTCTTCACTTGTTGTGCATCACTGTTTGGTTCGATAACCGACATTCCAGTCAGAGTATAATCCAACAAGAATGTGCTCCTTACAAGCCTGTCTATTCTGCTGAAATGCCTCTGAGAGTATGGGATGAGACCTTCCACAAGTTCTGCAATGCCCTTTATCTGCAGTTTAATCATATCAGGATATGCACATTTGCATAACACACATCTCATTTTATTTGTTAAACACTAAATCTAACTATACATTTGATACAATGCCTCAAGGTGCGGAGCTGGGGTTTATGGGGACTTTTCCTATTTGCTTCTAGGCTCTAGCATCTCAAGATCTCATTAAACAATATGAAACTAAAGCTAACTCTTGACGATATTCTAGAGAAGATTTGGAAGAAGGAATTATTTTCCGAATTCAATTCAATTTGGCACTATAAGTAACAGAATCACTTTTCTCTTCCAACCAAACAAAATAATAACATTAAATATTCATGAATCTAAGATCTGCATCCAAAAGATTAGGGTCTTCGAAACCTTGCTAGTACCTAACATAACTAGACAATATCCTGTGACAATCTTATAAATTTAACTTTAAAAAGAAGCTAGAAGAGGATTATCTAAAACACATCACCTCAATTATCTCTGTCGGAGGAAGGATGTTGAAAAGTCGGAAGAGCACAGCTTGAGCCACATGACACAACTTTGGCTTTGTATTCCATTCTCGAACATATTCAAAAAGTTGCCGAAAGTCTTCCTTACCAAGGCCATGAAGGGCATTTTCTATCTGCTGTTCTGCCTTTCTCTTCCTGCAAAGGACTTGGGTAAGAACAATACAACAGTGAAGAGAAAAGAAGATTATAAGAGATTAGTGCTCACCTGCAAAGTCTGGCAAATAACTCAAAAAGTTTATGAGGCCTGCGAAGTTCAAATGCTATTTGGATTGCTTTAGTGTAGTCAGCATCTGTCACAGCATTTTCTAATTCTTGACCTTTCAAAACCCCTTCCTCCTGCATTAGCATCAGAATAGATATATTCAACTATTGCAAACAAGCACTAAATAGTAAGAACGACCAAAAAAATTTAGAAATGTTGTATAAGTACCATCAAGTGGAAACTGCAAATTTGCTCTATGTTAATCAAATTTATGTCAGATATCAATAGTCTGATGCAGTGCAGGATATTGCCAGGTGATGAGAAATTGAATACATCAAGCACAAAAAATTAAATTGACGATCAAATTGCATCCTAAACCTTGACAGTGCTCTAAATCTTCATTTGCAATACCAAATTATATTTACAACCACAAAAGTTGATTTGTAGCAAATGTACTTTTTCCTTGCAAACACTCATGCTAGTTAGAGTGGGACAACTTTAGCACTGAGGCATGTTTACTAATCAGGAATCCTAATGAAGGAAAATAAACTTAATTCTTGACTTGTGATTACAGTGTCTATTAAAAACTGTCGGGAAGCAAATTATGTCCACACATAAATCAGGAATTAACACGAGGTAAGTACACTAGAAGTGCTACCAACCCCTTCTTGTCCCAATATTATCTTCCATTTGTGTTCAGTGAAATTTTTAAAAATACAAAAAAAGGGAGAGAGAGAGAAGAAGAAGGGCGTTTATCTTACAAAATTCAAGTGTCAATACCAGAAACATATTCAACAAATTTCACTCACCATTAAAACGATCAAATAAATCATAATCATAAAGATCACCCCCATATAAGATTGACATTCAAAAGGGCTATGGTTGTCACTTATTTATTATGCTAAGAAAATAGCACCCGAACAGTGAGCAAATGACTCACCTCTTTACGGAAAGCCTCCTCTTTATCAGAAGCAGTTGAATCATACCACAGATTGACATGAGCATCACTGCCACCAGTTGCAAACATTTCTGTCTTCTTCCCAACAGCCAAGGCCCAAACCTGCAAACCAGAATTCTTATGGCCAAAAGAAAAAAGGACTACAAAATCCTTATGGAGAAAGATAAAATAAATAGTTAAACATAAAAAGGGCTTCAAATCAATGAACCAGGTTATATTGGAATGCAGAGAGATTTCAAATATCAAATAAGAATAAATAGACTACATATTTAGCAAAAATAGATAGATAGACAATAATTTACTTGCACAATCATGCAGGAGAAAAACAGCACAGCAAATTTATTACATGCATTTTGAAAACATTTCAGCATTTACATTTGGAGATTTAAATCCAGGCCAAGAATCAATAACTGTTGGTGCAATAGTGAAGAATATTGAGATGCATTTCTACAGTAGCAAAATAATTATAATCAACTGTATTTGTACCATGTATAGCAGATCTGAAGATATAACCATCTAGATGTCTACCTTTCTAGAATCTAGAGTGGCTCCATCCTGCCACAGGTGTGAGGTGGATTGAGGGTGAAAATTTCCTCTCTTTTTTTCCCCTTAACCAGGGGATAATATCCCCATCTCATAAGGAAATCATACAATGTATCAAAAGATATGTATTTCAATTCAAATGGTGAACACACTTGTATGCCACAAGATAATAATAGGTCCATGGATTCAATTTTCTTTTCATTTGTATGCATGTACCACTGAAGTGCATATATAATTCATTCAAATTTGAAAACCACACCTATAAGCCAAATCAGTAACTTATAGACAAAATGAAATAACCAGCATTTCTTCAAAAGAAGACAATTAATAATAACAATGGAAACAAGTGCAGCACCTTGTTTTCATGCTTATCATATGTGGAAATACATTCACTAGTCCTGACCATCCATAGCTTTACCAAACCATCAGCACCTAAAAGTAATACTTGGTTTGTCAAATATATTATCACAGTAACAAAGGCAAAGGCAAGTAAAAAAACGGCGAGCCGCATTACCACAAGAAACGATTTGCGCCCCACGAGTAAGAAAAGATGCTCTTAGTACACTTGATGTGTGTCCTTCAAAAGTTTTTAAGCATGATCCGTCCGTTATAGACCACATCTTTATTGTTTTGTCACCGGAAGCAGTTATGACTACTTGATCAACCGGTGAAAACTCTACGGACCAAATCCCTCTTTTATGCCCTCGAAGTGTAACTACGGAGACCAGATCGGGAAGCCTCCACACACAAGCAGTGCGATCCTGATCAACAAAATAATCCAGGAGGGTAAATCAACTTATTGGAACAACTAATTGTAAATTTCCCTTTTCTTTTTTAAAGAAGCATAAACCAACATGAAGCTATTGCAACTCATTAACGATAGATTCTCTTCTGTTCCATAGTTAATAACATTAATTACAAGTAAACAAAATCTACTGTAAATTCAACATTAAAGAGCCTAAAACAACTGACCTGAGAAGCACTACAAACTAAACTATCATTTGGTGCAACAGCCAGAGAATTTATATCTTTACTATGTGCTGCCACAACTGCTTTAACCTTCAAGTTAATAGGCTGTTCCACGCCATCTGAGAGATCATCCAAACTCCAGACCTTGATGGTGTGATCACTAAAACCAATCAATATAGCTTACTTAGAGACAATTAAAATTTCTTCATAAATATCCAATTTTTTTGAGTGGGGGAAATAGGTATCATATCATCAAACTTTTATACCGAGAGATAACAGAAAAGACAAGAACACAAAGCAAACTAGCAAATTAAGGATGAGCAGCAGAGAAAAAAATGATTGTGCAGACAGGAAAAATCAGAGGTTTCAACCAATTGAATGTAATATTTCCCTTTTACTTTTGGATAGTGGATACAAGTTTCGAATATCCCCAAAATCCAGGACTCGACCTATGGCCTTGCACATCTCTTGTGAGTTCCCATGTGGACACCTCCTCGGCAAGTGATTAATTTTATTTGTTCGTCCCATCTAGGGGTGTGCTGCAGGATGAAGTTCATACGGGTCCATGTCATGCTTGCCAAACTCATGTAGAGTCCACACGCCACTGAATAAATCAGTTTTACTCAGCCAGCATGACAGTAACCTCTGATTATTGAAAAGACAATAAGCAATAACACAGAGCAAAATTCGGTCTTTATCTGTTTCTTATATAAGAACTATTTAACCCAATAAAATCTGGAAAAACAGCAACCTAGTATGGATATAATTTATGTTCAATCAGTGATAATTAAATAAGAATTTTATTTATTTACTGAGTGGTTCAATTGAGTGATTGCTCTCTCCTTATAATTCTTTATGTCCTCCTGCCAGAGGAGGTCATGCTTTAAAGGAACATATTTTACTTTTAGCAATACTTGGAATATGTGCATCACTTATACCTTGATAAATTTAATACTTATTTGATTAATTTTTATAAATAATAGCTCTTTCCTTCTCTCTGTCCACTGTTTTTAACTCAAACTCTTAGACAGGATTTTGTACATAACCAGGCCAAACGGTAAATTAGGAAAATACAAGTAATAATCATCAATTTAACCTGCTAATCACAACGAGAAGTTCACATTTGATGACTTCATATCTTGGTGTTTCCCTCCTCACCCGAGTAGTACAAAGAATACAGAAAATTAAGATACTCAACAACCTAATCAGCTAAAAGATCGTGTTCTATATTAGTATTCAGTATTCTCATATCTAAGTTACCAGCAAAGAGAAATTTGCTAGGCAAATAAAAGGATCAGTGTGGGTAAAAACCAAATAAGAAGAGCTTAGACAGTAGATGTCAAAGGAATCATTAAAAAAAATTAGTGTTGAAACTAACCTACTGCCACTAACAAAGAAGTTCCGCTGCTTTTTTGAAAAAGCAATCGCTCCAACAGCTCCCATATGGCCTGTGCCAACTCCAATGCAACATCTGCTTTCTGCATCCCACAACCTTACCTATAGAGAAATTGGTATAAAACACAGAAGCATATGAAATTAAAAAGAGAGTACATATATGCACTTAAGAATAACATAAACGTTATTAACTCTCAGCCAATTTGTTTCAAAATTCAAAGCCAGGGGAACCAAAGTGCTAATGGCAACCATAATCACCTTACAAGATGAGGAAAGCAAGAAACTTACATTGTTATCCTTACTCCCTGTTACAATTAGAATTCTTCCCATACTTGATATACAGGTGTCGAGGCACAAAATAATTTCACTATGCCCTGCCAATACATAGGAGCATGACATGCTTCCCAGGTCGTACACTTGAACCTGCAAGTGTAATAATTCAAACACGTCAGGAACTAGAAATTCGAAACTGACATCATATTTCTTCATGCACACAGCACAAGCTTCCTTGCAGCTATCGGGATGAGCAATAGCCTAAGAAATATTTTGTCCATAGCTGAGCTACACAGCACCTACTACACAGTAAAGAGGAAATATAACACACATTTAAGGATTTTCCTTGAAATATGATTAACCACAATATTCCATGTTACAGAAGGAAATATGATTAACCACAATGAAACTCCATATGAAGTACAAAGAGGCTTGAAAATAAATAACATGCTTTTAGACACAAAAGATAAGTAATAAAGAAGAAAATCCCAATTCCTAAGAAAAGACATACATATCATATGATTTGGTACACATCATGTACCTCCCCAAAGAGATATCCATTACTAAAACTATTGTTCAGAGAATTTTGGTAATATCAATTAAAGGCCTCTAGAAAATTGGAATGAGAACGGCTGTGAAGAAACTGTTGCACCAAAATTCACATCCAAAAGTCATAGTAACCATTCAGAATCTAGATACTGATCATTGGACTTTTGATCTCCAGTACCAACCCATCAGCAGATTAAACAAATTAAGTTTAAACTAGGAAAAAGTTGTAAAGAAATTACGTGTTCAAGATTTGTAGCAACAGCAAGATACTGTTCCTCATCGCCCAAAAATTTCATATCCACAATCTCCTCATTGTACCCTACAAGCCTTTTGCTTAGTATCAACTCTGATTTCTTATCAGAGAGTTCCACTGGGGTATAAAAAAAGAACTGCTGATCAGCAGTCACACAAAGCAATCCCTGATCTAAAGGCAGCATCATAACGGCAGTGAAGCCCCTTTTTGACTCTTCTGAGTCAGAGCTGAATGTGACATCTGAGGACTTTTGCTCATATAAGCATGCTGCACTGTCAAAATGAAAAACACCTAAATTCAATAAATTCATCTAACAAATGTAATATAGAAGTTACAATTTACAAGATTAATTTGTTTTGAGGGGGAAAAAAGAAATTAGAAAAAGAAATGTTTGGTGAATCCTACATGTTTATATTTAGATATTACAACATTATTCCTTACCAATCAGAGTTCCATATGCGTACAACCCCTCGTTCACCAACAGTGATGAAATAAATGTCTAGTGACCCGCTTGTCTTCTTTTTAGTTTGGTGAATGTATGAACTCAGAAATGATGCAAAAAGAGTCCCTGGTCGAATTATACACACAGCTTCAACCACCTCATAAGTTGGTACCGTCATTTTGCAGCTGTAGTCACGAAGGTCCCACAAGTTTACAACCTAAGATCATTAATACATCAACTTCAGGTCAAAACCTCAATAATTGCAACCAATAATAATTGTTTGACAGGCCATTTTATTAAATTGCATAAACAATGACAAATTACTGGGACTAAGTAAGCATGGTAGAAGCATAAGCACATGTCTGAATTTAAACAAATAATTTCTTAAACTTCGTAATCCGGAAGCTATAGGGTTACAATTCAAGTTCAGACCTATGTAAGAAATATGACAACTAGATATCAAATCATGTCCACAACTCAGCCCTGCCCCTGCTTGACCTTGGAGTTTCATTCTGAGGTCACTTCACATCATTTAGCAACAAAGAAGAAAGAGATAAGTAGCCAAGTCCAAGAAAAGTCACTAATACTGTGGACAATGTGAGACACGTCCAAAGGAAAGTGTTCTTCTCATTCAGTCACAGTCATTACAATGTTGAACATATCAAAGTAAAATCACAAACTAGTGTTATTTTTCCAAAAAATATATGGCATAGATCACCGATGCCTAATGCTTGGCAAAAATATCCACAATATTCCAGTCAAATGAAGACATAGTACATCCATCAATTAAGCAAAAGATGATATGAAAAATTCTCTACTCTAGTCTAAAACCATCATTTCACAAAATAATTGCCCTCTCAGTATCTTAATAAAAAATAGACTACGTATCTCTACTTTGTTGATCCTCTTTCTCAAATTAAAACTATACACATATCACAAAGGTTGCAAAACTGAGCACTGGAGTAGTTAGTTCTATCTATAAATAATGCACTAAGAAAGCATGCATGTTGGAGAGGAATACATCTTGAAAGTTTGAAAGGAAAAATGTTACTGATTTTAATTTGATATAGAATTTATAAGCCTCCAATATCATGTAAAACTTATGGGGCATTGTGCTCAGCTTTAAATTTAAGCCCTAGTGCCCTACATCCAACTTCATGTGAACAATCATGATGTGTAAATGTGTAATTACCATTCAAATATTCAATTTGAGATGCTAGATGATACCATCTCCGATTTTTCATCAAAGACAGTAAGGCAAAAATAAAATAGATTATGATGCTAACACACATTTTTTTACAGAAAGCCAAAGTACATAGTATACATAAATGCAGACAAACATCATTTTAAAATGCATATTGTAGATGTGTTTGAAATTTGAATGATCACATATTTAAATAGTCATGTTTGTAAGAAAGATCAAAGATAGAACCCTACTTTGTCTCTTCCAACACTGAGCAAGGTCCATCCATCTTCGGACATAGCCAAAGAAGTAACTGTTGAAAAATGCCTTTCTAAAATTGCAACACACTTCTTGGCTAAAAGATCCCATACTCGTACGGTTGCATCATCACTTCCAGAGAACAGCTACAAGCACAGGTCAAAATGAGCAGCTGAAAAAGGTTATAAACAAAACTTGCAACAAAAATGAAGAGTTCTATCTCTGGCTCACAAAAGTTAGCACTAGTATTCTATTTCAAAGACTTAAAACAGCAATAAAGTGTTCCATAAGTAACCCAAGGTTAACAATGGTAGAAAATGCGTTTACGATGGAAACTTACAAGATATTTATCAGAGTCAGGATGGAAGATGATGCTAGTGACAACCCCTTTATGACCTTTGAAGAAATGAGTACAGAAGCCACCATCAATATCCCAGACAAGAACTTTCCTATCAGCTCCAGCAGTGGCAAGCAGTCCTCCTGAGGCATGACATGTCATGCCAAGAACGGGACCATCATGACCCTGCTCGATGCCGAAAACGAATAAACAAGCATCTCAGTGACCGAATAATATAGCTTCCACAGGATTGTTGAATAAAACATTAACATACCTTCCAAGAGCGGAGACATTTAAGAGTGGATAAATCCCAGACCCTGATTTGTCTACTGTGACCAGCAGAGAAGAGCAAGTTATCGTCGGGGCTGAGAGCCAAGGCCGTGATAGTATCGGAGTCAGCTTCAATTGTTGATTTGATGGAGGCGTTGGAGGAGTCGATGATGTTGATTGAGTCGCCACATGAGCAGGCGATGAAGGAGCCATCGAATGAGACAACCAAGGGCCCGCCGCCATAGAACTGCTGCAGTACAGTCTCACACCTGTAGTTTTTCTTCAATGGTAGAGATGCCATTGAACAGCAGCAGTAGCTATGCCTGAAATATATTGCCCAAAATCATGGATTGAGAGAACAGAACAGAGTGCATACTTAAATTTTGAAATATAGATGAGAATCAAACCAAATTATTTCTTGTTAGATGAAGATTATTTCTTATTATAATTTCACTGCCAGCCCTTTGCTTTTCTTTCTCTCTATTAAATACAAGCAAGTACTAACGGCACATTCCTCTCTTCTCTTTGCTATATTACTACTTACTCTCTTTCTATGCATTGTATTCAATTCCAAATTATAGCTCCTATAATATCTGTTACGAGTTATCTCCACAAAATCTTCTCAATATCTGTTTTCCCAAAATTTTCAAACCATATTTTATCACTTCATACCCATTTTGATCTTTCTATGTTTATACATTTATAACCGTATCACACTCCTTTGATTTTCTATTTACAATCACTGCCAATTCTCCAATACCCATCTCAGTAAAGTTGGTTTCTTTATTGTTTATTGTGTTTTAAACCGATATGAATTTATGTCAAAGCTAATACCCACTTCAATCAATTGAAAAAAACAACAGAGAGGGAGCAAACCTTTGAGAAAATGGTGGAGGGAGACCTTGGAAGACAGACGATGGCGGCAGAAGAGGGAGGGTCGGTGTCGGTGGAAGAGGGTCGGGTGTGGGAGATTTGGTAGGAAGAGAGTTGCTACTGTACTTGGCTGGAAATTTTGAAATTGGATTAAAAAAATTAGGGTTTAGTTTTTATTTCTAATTTTAAAGTTTCTAAAAAAAATTATAAATTATAAAACTGGGTACCGGGGCCGGTAAACAACCGGGTATGGATATTATTGGTGATGTCAATCTGGACCGTGCCTGTCATGCCAAGCCCAGCCGGCACGGCCTACGGACAGGCCGGGCTGGCACAGCCTGGCCCAATTCCGTGCCAGGTCCAAGCCCGCTAGGGGGTATGGGCCGTGCTGTGCCCCAAGGTTGAGGCCTGCACGGTATGGCCTGTCTTCTGGCGGACTGCTGGCATGCCAACCGTTGTAACTTTAATTTTTTTTTTAATAAATCTTACTGTTTTGCGGGTACAAATTTTTTTACAAAAATAAAAATTACCATTTTATCCCCATTTAATTTCTCTCATTCTCTCTCACTCTCAACTCTAACTCTCTCTCTCTATACTCCCTACACATTCTATAATATTAATCTCTATAATCTCTAATCTCTCATTCTCTACTCTCCAATTCACCATTTCTCTACAAAGTACAGACTACAAACAATGGTAATTTCTTATTTATTTTTAATTTTATATTTATAATTTATGCCTTAGTTAGGTTTATTTATAATATTTATTCTTAGTTTTTAGTTTTAATAGTTATGTTTAGTATTTTTATTCTTAGGTTTATATTTAATATTTATGATTTTATGTTTCGTATATTTAATATTTTAATTTTAATATTTTTGCATTGTAGGAAATGGATCCTACTAAAATTCCAAGTCATTTTCTCGACAGATTGAATGATGACTATCAAATTTTGTCACCGCCACATGTAGTCGAAATCGGACAAGGGCAAGATAGTCAAAGCCAAATTTCTTGTAATGATTCTTATACTTAAGAAGAAAAACACGCCATTTGTTCCAAATTTCCAATGACATTCAAGTCATGATTAAACGAAAATAAGGACAAAGGGGTTGACTTCTTATTCAGCCTCCATTGCAACTTAATTTCCAATTCGAATCAAGCCTTGTACATATCCCTTATATTAAGATTTAAATATTAAAATATATATATATATATATATACAGGTTTTCTATTGTCAGTTCGTCCTGACAATAAATATATCAGGACGAAGAATGTTGATCACAGATTATGAAGAAGTTTTAACAAGTGCAAACAATTTGAGTCAAAGTACGTAAATCTAGTGGTTCACATTCTTCGTTCTGATATATTTATTGTTAGGACGAACTGATAATAGAAAATCTTTATATATATATATATATACAGAAATTCTATTATCAGTTCGAACTGACAAAAGTTATATCAGTTCCTTGCATGTGGGCCACTGGATTTAAATACTTTGACTTGGCTGTATACACTTGTCAGTCAAAGTATTTAAATCTAGTGGCCCACATACAAGGAACTGATATAACTTTTGTCATTTCGAACTGATAATAGAATTTCTGTATATATATATATATATACAGAAATTCTATTATCAATTCGAAATGACAAAAGTTATATCAGTTCCTTGTATGTGGACCACTGGATTTAAATACTTTGATTTGGCTGTATGCACTTATCAGTTAAAGTATTTAAATCTAGTGGCCCACATATAAGGAACTGATATAATTTTTGTCAGTTCGAACTGATAATAGAAACACTGTATATATATATATATATATATAAAAGAATAATCAGCATTGAGAGCTATCTTCTTTCTTTCTTTCGATGCTTTTCCCTCCATAAATAATCCTCTCTCTCTCACCTTTTAGAAGTCGGTTTTGTATCCATAAATTCAAAAAAAAAGGTTGAAAAGTTGTAAAAGCATGATTGACCATAATTCCAAACCAACATTTCATACTGTTTGAAGCTTTGAACAAAGGAAGAGGAATAGTGTGTACGAAGCTCAAATTTCAAATATTTTGAAAAAAAAAAAAAAAGGTGGCAACTCAAGGGGTCGACCCATTTGACGAAGCTAAAACTCTGCCATTCCAGTCTATTTCAACTACCGATCAAAATTCAAAACACAAAGGACCACTTCAAATAATTAATGACCAGCCAGTTTACTTGGTCAGATCGGTTATCATACTTTGGAAGCTTGACGTACACTATTATTCTATTAATTGTTTGCAGGTTGAAATTCAAAATGGTATCATGAGAATTACCAACCCTCCTTGAACTTGGTGGTATGTTGCCTTTGTGCTTCTGTCTCCTCCGTTCAAGGTTCAAGACTTCAAGGAGGGTCGGTATCGCACTAAACTACACCCCTGGTATCATGAGAATTTAGGTTAAAATCTTATTCCATGCATATATATATGTATTTGATATTTGAATTAATTTTTATGTTTGAATCCCGTTCACATGATAAGTCCGTCAATCTTCCATCTGCAATAGTGGATTAAGAACACAAATTTAAATATCGAAACAATCCAAAAGAGAGATTACTGTAACTGATGAGAAAGGTTACAGTAATCTCTAAAAATTGTCTAAAAAGGTGACATTAATTGTCAAAAAATTCTTCAATTGATGAGAAAGGTTTGAAAAAGGCTGAATACTTTATGATGAACTGAATTGAATGAGAAGGAATATATTGACAAAAGAAGAATGATTCATGGATGAAAATCAGGGTGCTTTGAGACGGTGGACAATTATTATTTATTATTAATAGAAATTTCAACGTGGGCTATATATTGTTGATTGTTGAAGAAAATAGTTTCAGAAAATGGGTTGATCATGATCTAGAGAACTTTAACGAAATAATTTAGAAGAAATTTCTGATTGTTTTATGCCTTTTACTTACTTTAAAAAATCATTGCATATCAAATTAAATTTGTAATAAAAATTTTTTATCACTACAGCTTTCTTATTTTGTCAATTCAGTCAACTCTGAGTAAATGACTAAATATAATAGTTTTTTTTTTTTTTTTTTTTTAACTTGCCAACTTGGGTCACAATCACATCAATATTGGAGTAGATTTTACATCATTATTTATCGACAAATAAAAATGAAAACATAAAAATAGTTGTATGATAATGCATGTAAAAAATAAAAAAAAAATAAAAAGACATGAAAGAGGTATATATATATATGGCAACATGTACTGGAATGTGACTATGTGAGTGCAGAAAATGTCCCCTTTTTTTTTTCTTCCTTTATTTTTAACAAAAAAAAAAAAAGGGGGCTTCTCTAATTTTTGGTGGTATGTGAACACAATGATTTTGGTAATTTGGTCCATATAAAGCAACACTTGTATTTAAAAGTTACACCTAACATAATTACGTACATATTTTCATGAGGAGGTCCCAATTCTGAAAATTTGTACTTTTTAAGGGAACATCCATCTTAATCGTAAATATGTTTAGGAACTTCTAAAGTTATTTGAAATCTAATAATAATTCTTCGAGTACTGAGTCAGTGGAATCAAAAAGTACGTTTAATTTGGTGGAGTACGTACTACTTAAATATTAATATCAAACTGGAGCAGTATATTAATATTTTATTTTATGTAAATTAACCAAAACCCCACGACACTCACGAGGCACAAACCCTAGCTATGTAAACCAAAATACCAAATTTTATTGAGTACTGCTGCTCCAATTAATTAATCTCATTCACTCCAATTAATTAATTACTTCCTATCCTATTAAGGGGAGGATTCCTACTATAGAGCTTTATTATAACTCTACATTCATGTAATTCTAGGGTTTTTAACTTTTTATACATTAGACAGAAAAGAATACAGAGGGCCTTATTGACAAAGAGAGTGCTTCACTGTTATAAGCACCGATTCGATACTATAAGTTGAGTGCCGGTCTTACGCTAAACCACGTAAAATATTGTCTTTATTTTTTTTTGCTTTTGTGTGATTTGATTCTTGCATTTGAGTGTGTCTATTTCTTAACATTAGTGTACAAGGTTTGTAACTATATATACAGGGTAATTCAGAATTTTATTGAAGTACAATGGTTCAAATAATTGAAGAGTTGTTTTTTTTCTTAAAAATATAAAAATGTTGAAATAGATAATTTCTCTCTTTTAACTTCCATGTATAGTACATATTAGCTAAATTACTCTTTAATTAAATAATTTCATTGTAATTGTACTCATTTAATCAAAAAGTATGAAATGTATTAAATCAAACATGCATCTATTGAATCAACAAGTATGAAATATATTAATTCTTTTTTGAATTATTACAATAATTCGAGGTTCTATAGGGAAGGGGGAGAGACTCAAACCCACAACCTCATTGTGTGGGTGTGAGGGGCTTTACCATCGAACATATGAAATATATTAAATCAAACATGAATCTATTGAATCCAGAAAACATAAATGTTTTAGATGCAATCAATCTTCCAATATCATTTAGACAATATATGAAATTGTTTTTGACATTGTAGAATTCAATCCGTGGAAAACACGGGTCTCGGAGAACTTAGATGTATCCCTAGATGAAGAATTCGACATTCATGAATTCGGTATAAAGTTCATCAATAAGTTATGGTACCGTTATACAACGATTGTAACTTATCTCTTGATTTATCTTGGTGACAACGACAAGTTCCAATATTTTAAGCATCAACAAATCATTGCCAATATCACCGACTCGATGACGAAGTTGACGATGATACAACAACTTTGGAGCATATGACACACAATAAAACACTCAAAGCATCAATTACACTAAATAATTTCTTATTACAATATGAGAATTCAACCCCGGTACTTTTAAATGCATTACAAAAAAATTAGAGATAAGATCCAACTAGACTTAAATTTAAGAAAGAAAAAACAAGTAACATTATATTCATATTTTAAGAAAATGTTCGTAATCAATCGTCTATGTATGTTTTATTAAATTATTAATTTATGAAATAAGTGGAACCCATATTCTTACAAGGGAATTTTTTAAAAATATATATTATCTTATAATTTAATCAAAATTATTAATTTATCATATTGGCTCGAATTAATTGGGATCGAAAAGATTATTACAAAAATAAATTATTAATTTATCAAGTATTTATTTATAAAAGTTATGCTGTAGTTTTAGTTTCAAAATTTAATAGTGGATATACTAAATTGGGTGAACAAACAAATTTCATGAAACTTAAAAATAAATAAATAAAACAAAAAAAAATTCATAGATGGTAATTATTAATTAAGCACTTTTATTTAGTTATTTAATATTTGTCTTAAACCGACAAAATGAAGAACTAATGGTTGGTTGAGTGAGAACACTCTCACCATAACTCTTTTTTCTACAAAATATTTTTAAGCAAAATCGAACTTATCAAATCCTGTATTTTCGAATTGAAAGAGATATTGAAAGAGTTTAAGAATTCTCACTATTTCTTAGATTCATGGACCCAATTTAATTTAGTGGAGTCTTTCATTCACATTTTTTTCCACCGAGAAAAAAAAAAAAAAAAAGCATGCATTGCATGTTATGCACCAATAAATTGTTATACACGGGCAAAAAAATTTATGCAAAAATTTCTAAAACTTTAATTGAAAAAAAAAAAAAAAAGGTTGAGCCGTGTAGTCTTGCCACGTGGAAAATGTGGTCAAAGAAATAGGCTAGTCAATTAACATGTTCACACAGAAACATACATTAAGGGCCAAGACACAAAGAGGGTGAGTCAAACACATGGATCGGCTCAGGACATGAACCGATTGACAAAGGGAACAATGCATGTGAGTAGGGCTCACTCACTTAACTCATTATATCAAAAGAATGTTTTTGGACACTTTACCTTTGTATCGAATTCTTTTCATCAACTTATTATAAGGACACCTATTTTGATTATATAATATAGATAAAATTCAAGTGAAATGCACGTATACGCGTCTATTAACTCATATCATATCATGTGATGTGTATTTAACTATCCATTTGATCATATTTTGATTTATGTCACGTGATGTGCTTTGAATGGACGAATACAACTTGCGAGTGCATTGGTCTCACCCAAACCTTTTTCATCATATAATTATAGATTGGGGACCCCTGTCCTTGTCTAGGGCTCTGAGCTTAGGTTATTTGGATAATTTTAATTTAATGTCATTAGTTTAGTAAAGAATCAGCTTTAATTGGGTTTAGAGCCCTTAAAGCTTTTGAGGCAAATATAAGATTAATCATTGGGTTGGGAAGTGATTAAGTGAAGAAAGATCTACCGCCAGAAATGCATAATCACCGATTGAGTTTTACTTTTGTGTTGTATTGACCAACCATCATCCGCCATGTGTAAGGGCTTGTAGCATCTTGAGATGGTGATGAGAACAATTAGATCATAAAATGTTGTTTATTTTCATTTTGGAATCCTAGAAGGCTAGATTGGGGTTCCCTCCTATATTGGATTTTGTGACCCTACTATAAATATTTGGTCAAAGAGAATTTGAAGCTTCTCTCTCGAGGTGCATTCTATTCAGTGGGTTAGGTTTCTTTCTAAATTCTAAGCTCTATGTGATGTAGGGTTTTCTATCCCTAAAATCATTTGGTAATTGACTCAATTACTTGGAGGAATATATATATATGGTCCCGTTCACATTAGTGCGTAGTGATGTGACTACATCAGTACCAATGTATGTAGACCAATGATTATGAAGAAGTTTTGATAAGTGCATATACTTTGAGTCAAAGTATGTATATATAATGGTCCACATCCAACGCACTGATGAAATTATATTAGTGCGCACTAACTTGAATATTTATATATATATATATATATATATATATATAAATTCTATTATCAGTTCGAACTGACAAAATTTATATCGGTTCCTTGCATGTGGGCCACTGGATTTAAATACTGATGAAATTATATTAGTGGCCCACATACAAGGAGCTGATATAACTTTTATCAGTTCAAACTGATAATAGAAAGACTGTATATATATATATATATATCATTTACAGTAGCGGTGATTCGAATGTGTTACACTAATTGAGCTTTTTTACCACCGAACCATATTAGAGAATTAGATTGTGTTTAGTGGAATTTGATCCCTTCCATGAATTTTTTTTTTTTTAATTTTATTTAAAAAACTTCAATTTCTTGTATTATCACAAGAAAATATATGATATTTTTTTTGTTTCATATATAACCCGTGATGATGCAGCATCCGAACTTGGGTCATTGTCAAGCCGAGAAAATAAAATAAAAAAATTGTCTCCGGTAATAATTATATATCTTGATTTTGATAATAACCTTTTATTATCATCAAACAAACAACACAGATGAAAATATGAAATTATATTATACATCTTTTTCTTTTTTATTGGATACGTAAATCCCTTATTTCATTTTAAATATTCAAAATAAATAAATGCTATTGTGACTTGTGAGGGAAAGGCCTTTATAGGATTCCACCATAAAATCTCTACGATTTTCATACAATAATATATATATATAGCTTAATAATCAATTAACCTAGCTAGTTCTATGAGGGTCACATGTCCCAAGAACATTATTGGGGAGAAAAAAAAAACCATAATCGTATTATATAAAATATGCCGGCCGTACATTTGGGGAAGAAAATTAAATGGTGAAAGAACAATAATAGAATAACTTTATGGGTCCCCCTACATAGAGAAAATTACAGGCTTAGTATTTATTAAAGAAAATTAAACTCCATATAGTAAGATACTAAGATTCATATTTAACACCATACAATGTAAGCATAACTAACTATTCAAATTTGTGTTTAAACTAAATATATGTCAACAGGGGAATAGCTCAGCCGGTAGATGGATGAATTTGGGGCTTGGGCAAATAACTCTCATATCAGCGATTCGAATCTTACCAATGACGAAAGCTTGTAAAAAAATACCTGATCCCGAATTAATAGATATTATAAAAATAAAAAATAAATAAATAAACTACATATATTAATTTTACATTTGAATTCAATTACGGTTCAACTCACAACTTTCGTATACACAATGAAGTAAATATTGATATTTAGATCGAAATATCTTCGATATTTTTCATATAACGAGGGGAATTATATATATATATTCCTTAAATATCATCGATATATTTTAAGAATACTGATAATATTTTAGATATTTTCATTAAAAATTTCAAAAATTTAAAACCATTTTATTTTTATCGAAATCGACATTTACTTCCGCGGTCATGCATAATTCAAATGGAGCAAAGAAAAATCCCTTGCTAGTGTGGACAGTGGAGTGGTTGATGACTTATTTGGCAATTGATGGAGTAGTGAGAAGTAGAGAAGGGGAAGTGGTGACTTGTGAGATAATAAAATGAGTGAATGTTTAATGTTATGGTCTCTGAGTCTGACACTATTTATTCATTCACTTCATACAGAAAAAGAAGGCATTGCCTTGGTGGACGTGTTTTCAAAAGTATCTTTGACTACTGACTTGAGGAATAAATTTAATTAATTATTAATTATACTAAATTCCTCCAATCACGCCTTTTTTCTTAATCGCTAAACATCTCCGAGGAATTCAACCTTTTTTTCGATTTAAGTCGGAACTCGGAAGCTACCGAGATTGGCGGACGTCATTTATTCCACTTTATTATGTCTAGAAATATTATTTTCATTTTATTTTTATTTGTAGTATAAGATTTTCTCTAAGTGTATAAGACCATCTCTAATGCATATATCAATGTCGATACCAAGTTTGGCACAAAATATAATGAAATATTATATTTAGCACATCATTTTAGTAATGTACTTCAATATAAAATTCTATTTGATAAACTATTTTTTATTTTTTAATTATTTAAAATTATAAAAGTCAATAAATACAACTAATACGTTCGATGAATACACTTAATATTTTGTTAGAATTGTTTCAATCTTAATTTTTCTTAAAAAAATTGTTAATTTTTTATTATTTTAAATTAAAAAGTCAACAAATACAGCTGTATTTATTGTTGTGCAAAATTTGGCATATGTTATACACTGTGTCAAATTTGGCACAGTTTATAGCATATGTCAAATTTGACACAGCTTTTAGCATTACATTGAAGCATGCTTTTTTTTACTTTGCGCTAAATTATAGTATTAACACAATGATTTAGCATTGCATATCTTAATTTATTTTATGATTATTTACTCTTGCCACAAATGTTAAAGCATTTAAATTCAATAGCCCACATGCAAGAAAGGAAGGAACTGATATAATTTATATTAGTTCGAACTGACAATAGAAAAATTATATATATATAGTAATTTTCTAATGAGGATTTTTATAATGCACACTTTAAACACTTTTTGATAAAATTACATATAATCAAATGTTTTTCAATGATATTTTCTGTATGCATTATAAGAAAATTAAAATACACATTTGGTAAAAATTTGGATTTTTTTTTGGATTTGAGAACTATTTTTTCTTATATTTCCCTATTTTTAAATATTTTAGCTTTAAAAAAAATCGGAAAAAATTAGTTCTTGCACTCGAATTTTTTTAATTTATTATTTTTTTTTTAAATTTTTTTCATAAATATATTTCAATATTTTAACCATCCATACAAAAAATCTCATTGAAAAACATTTGATTACATGCAATTTCATCAAAAGGTGTCCTCATTGGAAAATTACTCTCTCTCTCTCTCTCTCTCTCTCTCTCTCTCTCTCTCTCTCTCTCTCTCTCTCTCTCTCTCTCTCTATATATATATATATATATATATATATATATATATAATATTAGAGCGCACTGATGTAAATATATGAGGACATTGAATGTAAACCAGTCATTTTCCATGTTTTGACTTAGTGTGTAGTCAAACTTTCTCTATAATGAGTGGCTTACATTAAATGTCCTTATATATATTTACATTAGTGCGCACTGTATATTACTAAAGGGTCAGACTATATCAACTCAAATTTATGATTCAATTTTTTGACTTCAATAGTCAACAAATTTAAAATTCCTATAAATCTTTATTTTAAATATGTTTCCAGTAGAAAGATGTAAAAATATTATTATTTTTTTAAAAAAATAAGTGTAAAAATGGTGTCCTCTCAAAATAATAATAATAATAATATGTATTGTTTAAAAAATACGTATTATATATACTTTTTTATTTGTATCGACAAAATATATAACCTTAGGCATATGTTAATAATTAAAAAATAAATAAAAATATTTAAAGTACTATCTAAACACACAAAAATTTATTGAATAAATAAACATGAGTTTTATTTATTTATATAATTTTTTAATTTTTTTTTTTACTATACATATTCATCTTCTGCTGCAATATTGAAAGGGAAGGTGATGCTACATGCATTTAACTTCGATTTTTTTTTTCCCTGCAAAAATATATTTGGGCTGCCTGCCTGCCTAACTTCAAATTTTTGGATTTTGGAAACATCAAATTTTCCTGTAGGGTATATGGGACATATTTGCAGGTATTCTCAAACAAAGTTAAAATTTCTCAAATTAAATTTAATAAAAATAAATAAATAAATAAATAAATAAAACGTGAGCCACAAAAGTTTGAAAAGTTAGTAGGTGATATGTGTGAGCAAGGAAGCTAAGAAGAAAGTAGATTTGTTGGAAAGTTAAATTTTTCAAAGTCAGATTTTTGTTACATGAGAAAATCCTGTGTTACCAACTTGTACTTTTTTTTTATTTTTTTCAAATTGTTGACACAAAGTAAAAGCTTTGCTTCCTCTTTGATCTATAATATATTTGTACAATTGTACATACATGGCTACGTTTACATCATCTTCCTTTTCAACTACATGAACAAACAAAAATACAAAATCTATATATACCCGTGACTTTACTATATATTCTTCATTATTTATTTTTTTATTTTTTTATTTTTTATTGTTCTTCAAAATTTAAACAATTTATTTATTTTAGTCTCATCTTCAAACTTCACCCCCACTAAATATTGTCTTTAATCCCAATTTTTCCTTAATAGAGTAATTATTATAAATAAAAATAAAATAATCGAAGATAACATTATAAATTATATATAGTCCAACTTAAGTCAATCATATTCTCTAACTTTTCACAATTCTTGCCAATGGGGTGTGACTCTCCAATGGGAGACTCCACCACCACGATTTAACGCCCCGCATGTGTATATATATATATATATATATATATATATATATATATACAATTTCATTCTTTGTCTCACCTCATATGTGAGTGCCTCTCTCCCTTGTGGGAGTAGTTTTCCGGGCTGTGCTAGTAAAGTTCAATTCTCGCAGGGTCCCAGCAGTTGTTATAGTTTCAAAAAAAAAAAAAAAAACTTTTCACAATTCTTTCTTGAGTTTAATAATTTTGATTTAATGTATTTCTCTAAAGATATGATAACATAGTCGATGTCAACAAATTGAGCCTTTTTTTTCTTCATCACTATTCACTAACAACTAAAGTTACAATTTTCTTCTTATATTAAATACATGTCATTTTAAAATTAATGATTAATAAATAATAAGCCAATAAGGCCTACCCACGTAAAGAAAATATATCTTTATATTTTTTTAAAGGGTGAAGAAAGAAATCATTTCAAAAATAATAATTCGATAAATAATATGCAACCCCATGGTCCCATATAAAAGGATAATAAAAAATAATAGAAATTGAGACCGGTCAGAATTTGTGACTGGAGGAGAGAACATCACAAATCAAAATCTGCCATATATCAATGGAGTTCACTTTTACTTACCCTTTTGAAGGGGGTGATCTCCAAATGTCTATGAGAGAGTAAAATTGTCTAAAAAGATAACATAGTTTGGATAAATTTACCCCTCCATGGATACATGTCATGTTTTTGGGAAGGAGGTAATGCTCACCCCTCTTCAAGAGGGTGAGCAAAAGTGAACTCCATTGATTTATGATAGATTTTGATTTGTCATCTTCTCCTCCAGTCACTAATTCTGACTAGTCACACATATCATGTTTTTGGGAGGGGTAATGCTCAACCACCCCCCCGGGGGGTGTGTGAGCAAAAATGGGCTCAAATCAATGTCATCAATAATAAAAGCTTCTTTGCTTGTGATAATTAAAGCAAAAGAATTAACCTGATTAGACCATTTGAATAAGTAATTATTAAAATTTTGTATAGTAATTTTTGTGATTGATTGATCGATCATGATCCATTTGCTTCAAACAGTAACCATACACAGATAATTCCATTAATCAATTTCCATTCTTTCATAGTTGATATTGTTAAACCATATTACACGGAAAATGTGGTTTGGTATTTAATAATAATGTTCATTCAATTTCGTAATACTTCGTTTGAATATTTAATTAGTTGACACATCACCTTTTAATAGAGATAATAGTGCACTTCCTTTCAATAGTGGTGGTAAGGTCCACCATACACATTTTATATATATATATGTCGGAGGTTTGCTCTCTATTTACGGGAATAGTTATTCAAACCATACATATATTGTCTAATCTTAACAGTCAAGATTGGACGTTTAGTGAGTTCACCGCATTAGTATCCAATCCGATGGGTCCACAATTAGCGAGGTTGTGGTGAGATTATTTAGTCCCGCCACAAAGGCCGGAACAGTTCTAGCCTTATTTTTTTTTTTTAATAATTAAATTAATTTAAATATTAAATATATTTAATTTTTTTTAATATTAATTGAAGAAAATGAACAGTGAGAGTGAAAATTGGGACCACGCCACCCAAGATTTTCTCCATTTCCCCGCACTTTCCATTTGTCTTTTCTATGCATAATCCAAAATCAAAATAAATAAATAAATAAATCGGCAATTAATCGGGTGATGAGTTGAAAAGATCGCCGACCAGCAAACAGGTTGTAGTAGTAGTAGTAGTAGTGTACCCCACCAAGATCTTGCCAAGTAAGAAGGGACAGCATTAAATGCGGTCATAGGAGATGAGGTGGCAAGATCAGAGTGGTGTACTGTAACTCTGTAAGTAGAGGAGTTAAACTGTTTCAACATCATCATCTCTCTATATACAGACTACAGTCGTCATTGTTACACACTTGTCGGCTTAGAGAGACTTGCCATGTTTTAGTTCCAAAATAAAATCTCTCCATCTCTCTCTCTCTCTCTCTCTCTCTCTCATTCTACATTTGCTCTGCATTTTAAGACAGACAAGGGTCTCTAGAGTAAGAGAGAGATCTAATGGAGTACGAGAGGATACATAAAGTTCAGGTAATTTCTTCGTGTTTTTGAGGTTTTTGTGTTAATGGTGCTTTTGCTCTTGTGGGTTCTCTGGGTTCTCTGTAACCTTTGGCTTCTCTACATTACAAGTATTCTTTTTTTTTTTTTTTTTTTTTTTTTGTGAACTAAAATGTTTCCACTTGTGGGACTTGGTTGTATTTAGATTCGGGCTCTGATTAATCATGGATTTTCTTAGCTTTCGTAAGAAGAATTTATGGTTTTGTTAAAATTTAATTAGTAGTATTATGTAAGTCTGCAAAGATATTGATTTTACTCTATTATGGACTACAAGTACCTATATGGTGTTTGATTTGGAATTCAAATTACTCAAAAGTGATATAAGTAATCATTCACTCTGCTTCAATCAATATCTTGATTTTTTGTTGTTGTTGTTTAAGAAATTGTGGGTTTGCTATGGCTTATGCTTATTGTTTGATGGATTGCAGACTGGTATGATTTCGCCGAGTAAGCTGAGGATGAAGTTGACAGGGCCTCATCATAATAGAAAGAAGGATGGTTCTAACAGTAACTCTTCAAGAACATCTCCTTCCAAGCTTCATGATTCTGAATTTTTCAGAAACAGCTTATTAGCCTCCGACGGTGGAGATTTTGATGAGGAAGGTCTGTTTACACCTCCTCGTCTTTGTCTTATTTTACGTTGTAATCAGTGTTTTAGATATTATTTTGAATCAAAACTCTTTAATTTGATTCGTTTAGTTAACACATATGAAGAATGAAAGAATTATGTGTTTGTTTAGCGTCGGAAAACTACTTAAACTTAATTAAGCCAGTTATCTAAACTAGTATATTGATTGCCCTCCAGTTGTGGCTCCAAGCTTTGAAGTTCCATCTGAGAAAGCAGCTGGTGAGGTAGTTTTGGACACCGACCAAAGTGATCAGGCTTCTTGCCAGCCAAAGGAAGCAATGCCTAGAGAATACACCGATGCTGGTCGTATCAAAATGCATCAATTCTCGAAAGGTGATAGTGGTAATTCTAATGCAATTCACCCGTTGAGAGTGTTCGAAGATGAAAATCTTGATTATGATAGTAATGCTAGTTCATCTAGTTTTGAGTTTCATAAAGGGGAGAGATCAGTGCACAATCACATTGCGAGATCATTCTCAAGACCTATGCCGTCTAAATGGAATGATGCAGAGAAATGGATAATGAGCAGGCAAAATGTACAAGCTAATTTTTCGAAGAAGAATGCTTTACACAACCAGACTAATAGGTTCCCGCCAACAAATATGGTGAGAGTTGTTCCAGAGTATGCAACTTATGAGCATAAGCAATCAATTGCTAGGGCGACAGACACTAAACGGATAGATTTTTGCCAACCCGCATCACAAACCGCTTTTGAGAAGTTCTCTTTTGTTCCCTCGGGAACTCATCAAGCATACGGGGATAATGCGTTGATTGATGCATATCCTCAAAGTAAGGATTTGACGGATGTAGACCAGCGAGAGTTAACATGTACAACAAGTTCTGTAGAAGATACATCAGGTAAATTTGTGACTTCATTGTGCTTCAATTCATACATAGATTGGGAATCTGGAATCCAAATTCTCTTTATTTTCTAGAATAAGAATTGGAAAACTCATTTTGATACACACACACACACACACACACACACATAGATATATATATAGGAAAATTCTATAGTGCATTAATGCAACGATGCACCATTAAAATTTCGCTTTGTTTTGGCATAATCAAATGTGTGAGCATGAGGGCTGCATGTGACCATACCAAAACAAAGACAAATTTTGATGGAGTGTCGATGCATTAATGCACTAAAGCTGAACCCATATATATAAATACACACTTATGTATGTACTTTTTAATTTCAAATTCCTAAGTTTCCTTAAATTTTGTTTTTAGAATATGTTTAGCACGCCACATTTCTGCTCTGAAAAATCAGCCTAAACGGTGCATTGTTCCAATCTATACCGGAGAGAGTTCACTGTGTCGATATTTCAACATTATATGCTTGTCATGACTATATTTGTCAATAACACATGGGTAGATTTCCCTACAAGGCAGTAAACTCTGGGATTGAGAGGGTCTGTCTGTTCACCCAATGGATGTTGAAGTTAAGACTGGACTGATATGATGATCTTATGTTGCTTCTTATCAAATTTTCTTTCTTTTCGTTTTTCTTTTTTCTGTCCAATTTTTTTTCTTCTCCAAAAGAACAATAAGAGTACGTTTAAAGTCCACAGGAAGTTACAAACTTAGCTTCAATTTCTAGTGTTCATCTGAATAGCCCTTTAGCTGTATTTAACCTGTACAATTTTACTTCTACAGATTTTTGTTGCTATATATGTACGCGCCATTAATGTATTTTGTGTGCAAGTCCTATTTCTCTGTTTTGTTGTAATGCCAAGACAAGCTACTAGTTTACATTTCCCATAAAAAAAATGTCATTGGTTTTTATGAGTTTATCATTTACTATGCAGTTGTTCCGACAATAAGATCAGTCTGTATGAGAGACATGGGAACAGAAATGACACCGGTAGCAAGTCAAGAGCCTTCAAGGACTGCCACCCCTGTAGGGGCAACCACTCCACTCCGCAGCCCAACTTCTTCGGTTCCCTCTACTCCTAGGAGAGGCGCGCCAGCATCAACACCCGTGGATCACACCACGGATGATGAATCACAGCATCCAGTTGAAAATAGCAGAAGAAATTTGTCGGAACAAGAAATGAAGGAAAAGACAAGGAAAGAGATAGTAGCTCTTGGTGTCCAGCTTGGCAAGATGAATATTGCTGCTTGGGCTAGTAAAGAAGAGCAAGAAAAGAATAATTCTTCAGCTGAAACTGCACAGATGCAGGAGCTAGAACGGATTGAATTTGAAAATCGTGCTTCTGCATGGGAGGAAGCTGAAAAAACTAAACACGCAGCAAGGTTTCATTTATAAGCCGCAAACTTTATATCTTTAATTCATATCAATATTTGCAAGAAAGTAACTAGCATCTAGATTTAATTCCAGCTATAATTCAAATTCCAATTTGACTGAAGAACTTCTAAATTTTCAGATTTAAACGTGAAGAAATCAAAATCCAAGCATGGGAAAGTCGGCAGAAAGCAAAACTAGAAACAGAGATGCGGAGAATAGAGGTAAATTTAAATTCCTTTCACTGTCTAAATTTTTGCAAGAGTTTACTGGTTGTTGTATGGTGATGAAATAGATCAAAATGTGTAGGAGTTAACAATATTCCATGAGGTAAAGAGATCATATATGCCAACTAGAACTTGTCTTAAGAACAAAGGTTTGTCCTAGTGGTCATAATAGAACTGCAACTCTTTACAGGCTGAAGTTGAACAAATGAGAGCTCAAGCACAAGCAAAAATGGTGAAAAAGATCGCAGTGGCAAGGCAAAGATCTGAAGAAAAACGAGCAGTAGCGGAAGCAAGAAAAAACCGAGATGCAGAAAGAACTGTAGCCCAAGCAGAATACATTCGCCAAACCGGTCGGATGCCATCATCATCCCATTTCACATGTTGTGGTTGGTTGTCATAGAACCTGCAATGATGAAAGTAAATTACTCCTACACTCATAGAACCAAAGTGGCATCATTTTCTACTTAAATCTCAATTCTCAAGTCAGCAAAGCAAAATCTTTTATGATCCAAAGGAGTGTTGTTCTATATGTTAATCAACCTTTGTATCTATGGAAATGACAGTTTGCAAAGTTAAGAGTTGCATTACATCTTGATATTTGATAATGAAATATAAAACTTGCAAATGAGATAGCTAATGTGTATGTGCCTAATGATTTTATTAAGGATTAATATTTGTCTGTAGCTTGTTAATGCTAAGGACTAATTGCACAAACGACCCCTGAGTTTAGGCATAATTGCATGTATATGGAATTTTTACCCATAATTGTACAAACATCCCCTGTAATTAGTTGACTTTGTTAAATCTAACCATTGTTCACAATTTTAACTAAAAAATGATTAAAGTACCCCTAGTTACCTATTTTATTATTAATTATATATATATATTATTTTTTTTGACAATTTATATATATACTTAAAATAATAATTATATACAATACTTAATTTATTTATTTAACAATTTTTATAATCCATTTTTTTTAAATAAATAAATTAACAATTATATATAATTATTATTTTTAAGTATATATATAATTATTTTTTAAAATATATATATATAATTATTTTTTTAAGTATATATATAAATTGTCAAAAAAAAAAGTATATATATAATTAATTATAAAATAGGTAACTAGGGGCACTTTAGTCATTTTTTGGTTAAAATTGTGGTCAATGGTTAGATTTAACGAAATCAACTAATTATAGGGGATGTTTGTGTAATTATGGGTAAAAATTCCATATACATGCAATTATGCCTAAACTCAGGGGATGTTTGTGCAATTAGTCCTAATGCTAATGTATTGTTCTGTTCACATATAGATTTTAGTGGGCTGGGCTTCATTCAAGTTTGGGCTCACATAATTTTCAATTTTTTTTTTATTTAAAAAAGAAAATTTTGAATTTAAAAAAAAAAAAAAAAAAAGAAAAAAAGTCTAAATAATGTTTAATCCGGTTGAGAAACCTCTCCCCACCGTTTATACGGTTCGGACTGATTAAAATGAGTACGTCCTACAAGTGAGTACGGCGTTAGTACTGTCCAATACGGCACACCAAACAAGCCTTAACGGTTCATTCAACACATTGTATTGTATTAGATTGAATTGAATTGTATTGTATAAATCTTATACAATCCTGTGTTTGGTGATATTTTGTATTGTATTAACTACTACAACCCCTCTCCTCTGTATTAGTTAATATGACATCCACCGTATTAGACCAATTAAAATGTATTAGCTAATACAATACGATAAACAGTGCAAAACAAACTTTCTTTTTTTAAGTTAAAGTCAACCTGTGCAAAACAAACTAAATATTGTATCATATTATTCTAATACATTTTAAACTCTTAATACAATACAATGCGGCACACCAATCGAGCCCTAAGTGTATTAGTTGGCACCAATGACTAGACAAAAATGTTAACAAAGTTGTCAAAGCTAAGAAGATGAATGAACTCAATTGAAATCAACCGAACACTTGAAAACTCTTATAGATTGCGCATGTAGTGTTTGATTTCGGCATGTCTCAATAACCCATGACGTGTTTGTTCAATGTCAGCTTAAAGGGAAAAAAAAAAAGAAGAAAGTGTGCAAGTAAATATTTATATATGAACAAACATGTCGACAATATGAAATTAAATTAGTGGTATACCTCTTATTGCCACATCAATGAGGTCGTAAGTTTGAGCCGTGTCTCTCTCTAGATACTTAAATTGTACTTGTTAAAAAAATTAGACAAATGAACAAATATCTAATCTGAATTTTGGGCTAGATATTGGGCCTGTTATACTATCCAATAAATCATCCGACAATGATTTGAGAGTGACGATATTTACACCCCTCAAAAACTGTATGCATATCTCGATTTAGTATATTTTTAAAAATCCAATATTATCCTTGAGTAAAATTACTTAAAGGACTAAATAGTTTGTAAGTACACACCAATAATTATTAATTGGTTTTATATCAATCCTTTGTAAATAAATAAATAAATAAATAAATAAAAAAGAAAAGGAAGTTTCCTATTAATTGTTTGATATGATAATAAAAACATTTCTATTTTATCAAACTCTAACTTCTATTTTAAATACTAATTTCAATTTCTTTTATGGAATACAAATTGATTGAGTTGACAAACAATTTACTGCTATAATTGAGTGAAACAAAAATCAATACCAACAAAAATCTTTCTTATGAACAATTGTTAAAAAAAATAGATAAATAAATAAATAAATAAATAAATAATTCTTAGGAACAAAGAAATTAAGATATACTGTTATATGTTGAGAGTCTCTTTTTATATAAAGAATTTTTGCAAAAAAAGAAAGTTTTAACGCAATGAAAAGAAATTTTTTTCATACAAGTTTTTAGTGACATCAAACGTTTTTGCAGGAGTTAGAAATTATTTTTTTAAAGAGAAATTATTTATTTGAATAAAAAGATATAAAATAATAAAAATTTAAATAAATCTAATTAGATAACAAAATAGTGAGTTGTGTTAACAAAAATATAATACAATAAAGTTAAAGAAAGGGTATTTTTGGCATTAAGTGGGGTTTATTTACTAACCAGGGATTTTTAAAATATTGTAGGGGTGTACTTACGAAAGGAACTAAACACTGGAGCTTTGCTTAGAAGAGGAAAAAAAAAAAAAGACTGAAACCTTTAACGGTACCATCTTCATAGCTTTGGGCTGGCTTTCAAACAGCCTTATGATGTTCTATTGAATCCTGAGAATGTTCGGGCGTTAGGGAGAATAGCACATGGATGGGTAGATCAGGTAAATCAAATGATTACATACAGTTTTTGAGAGGTGCCAATATCGCCACTCTTGATTTGATTTGAAATAATTTCATAAGTATTACATGTATTGTCTCTCCACCGAAAAACCGTATCTCTCCGCTGAAAAACTATATATACACCCCTTTTTTGTATGCACACCTCCAATTTTTCTATCAAAGGCATACGTTATAGGCATATCTATAGCATACTAATAAACATCACCACACTTTTACCATAAGTATTATTCAATTTTTCTCTAATAGGCACACAATATAGGTATATTTATAGGCTAATAGCACACTAATACACATCATTACACTTTTGCCATGTGTATTATTATAATTGAAATTATGTTACTTTTACATTACAAAAATATGGTGATGTGTATTAGTATGTTATAAATATACCTATATAATGCACCTATGAGAGAAAAATTGGTGTATTGTTATGGTTGAAGTTATGTTACATAGCAAAATTTTAGTGATGTATATTAGTATGTTATAGATATGTTTATAATCAAGGGCGGAGCTAGGATTTTGGCGTTTTTTTTTTTTGGGGGGGGGGGGGGGGGGGGGGGGGGGGGGGGGGGGGGGGGGGGGGGGGGGGGGGTGGGGGGTGTATATCCAAATGTAATACCGTTTATTCTTTAAGTTAATGATACAAATTATGTAGAGTAAACCATATGAATCACCTGGTCCACCTCAAAACAAGATAAATATTGCATAATAAAATAGTAAATAAGTCTTTTTTTTTTTTTTTTTTTTTTTTTGAAATATTACATAAATTCGGGGTTTTTTTTTTTTTTTTTTTTTTTTTTTTTTTGAGGACTCGAACCCACAACCTCATGGTGTAAGTATGAGGGGTTTACCACTAGACCAACCTCATATCGTCTAAAGAAAGTCTTAATTTGTTCTAGTGAATACCTAATAAAAAAAATAAAAATTACATACATATATAGACGGGTTTAGCTGCTATATAGTTCATGTATAGTTGCGGGTGTAATTACGAGATGAGGTTATTTCCTTTTAGTTTTAATTTCTTTTAAAATTTTAAATCTTTGATTTTTGTAGACCTTTTGATTAAAATCCTTGAAAATTAACCATGTAACTATCCAGTAATCGTGTAGTCGCTGAACCCATATATAGACTATATTAGAAAATAATGTATGAAATCATAAGGAATTAAAATACTAAAAGGGATTGATTTTGTGTTGACAAAACATAAATATGGAAGAAATTTATATTATGAATAACATGGGGGACCAGGCTACAATTATCATATATATATATATATATATATATAATTATATACTACAATATTATGATATGCTAACAAGTGAAAATTCTTGGATTGGTTGGGGGGGCCATGGCCCTTATGGGCCTCGTTATGGGCCCCCCCTTGTATTCGCCCCTGATTATAATGTGCCTATGAGAGAAAAATTGTATAAACCCCATTAGAAAGATTTTAAAATATGAAATCTTATAAACACATCCCATACATTACCAAATATGTTTTTTTTCCCTTTATTTTACTTAAAACAAAATAAAAAGGAAAAATAAAAATGTAAAACGAATAAACAACAACAAAAAGAAATATGCAATTATGAATCCTCTTCATCTTTGCCTTCTTTCTTCATTTCCCTGTCACTTTTATAGTAAATAAAATTTTTAGTAGCTTTCATTATTAATTATTATTTCCTTTGTGAGAAAGAGATAGATAATGTTATGTGTTTTTTTTTCTTTTTTTTCTTTTCTTGTTTCTCCGTTGTTTATTTTTATGTAAAATACAAAATTAAAATAGGTTTTGACAAGTGCATACAATTTACAATTTATACAAAATTAACATTGTCAATATCTTCTCTACACTTTATATGATGACGTATCACGTCTAATGTTGCTTGGTGATGAAGGGCGATCATTCAGACCGATAAAATAAAATAAAATTACATGCTCATGTTAGAGAGAGTCCACTAGTTGATTATCATATAATTGCATGTGATAAATGAAGAACTATTGACACAACAATGACTATAATTAAAAATAAAAAATAAAGGAAATTACATGTCATTACTAAAAAAAGTCTTTTTATAATTTAATAAACGTAAAAATTTAATACATGAGCATGGTCTTCAAATTTACTTAATAATAAATAAATAAAGGTAAAATACATATCACACCTATCATTAATTTTTGTGTGTCTAATACTTGAAAACCATCTGCTACAAACTAGTTTAAGACTTAAGCTCGCAGAAAATCAACCAAATTTATGGGGCTACAAATCGACGTTTCTTTTAAGCAACGTTTTGCTAATATGAAATGAGTAGTTTCACTAGCATGAAAAGGATCGAAGAACACATGTTCATTTCTATTATTGCATAGAGGTATATCACAAATGCAAGGTCTAGTCCCATTTTCACCCGCAATTGCAACAACTGTCTCTTGTATTTGTAAAGCTTGCATGGAATTTAAATTTGTAAGAAATTAATAAACTATAATATTTTTTTACTGAGAATAATGGATGTTTTTTCCCTTTTTTAAAAAATAATAAAAAACAGTACATAGACACTTAGTTTTAGTATTCCTACCATATGAATTCGGTGAAGCAAAGACGTCTGCCAGAACCTTGTAAGCATCTGCAAAAATGAATTTTGATCCGAAGAGTTCGGATTGCAATTTTGGTAACAAGTCAGAAAAGAGCTTGTTAACTATTTGGGCACGCTCATTATATTCATCATCACACGTCGCTAACCGTTTTGAGTTAAATACCATTGGTGAACACCCCATCATACCAACACTATTCACTAAAAGTTTACGTGCACCCAGATCATATAGTCTCTAACAAAATAAGAAAAGCAAAACCAACTTTAGTATCATTTCAATATTAAACAAAAAGTCAGGACGACTCCATATTAGTTTTATAATTTATCAAAACAGTCTCAAAGTTCTGAAAATTTCTTTGACTGATGAGAATTAAACGAAATCATTATACATTTACTCGAAAAAAAAAAAAAAAAAAAAAACACAACCACACTCTGAAGTAGGATAGTTCTAAGATGGAGTGTAGTTTATAAAAATTGTGTCAAGGTTCTAAAAATTACCTTGACCGATGAGAAGTTAACGAAAACGATATAAATTTACTCTATAAAAAAAAAAAAAAAAAAAAAAAAAAACACAACCACACACTTAAGTACGATAAATCTAAGATGGAATGTAGTTTATTACCTTTATATTATTGGAGAACTTTTGGGATATTGCTTGAGCGAATTTTGGAAAAAGAGTTTGTTGTTTTGTGTTGTTATCAAGTAAATCATAGCCGGTGCTTATATAAGCATTCCCTATACTTATGAAAAATAGTAATTTTGACAAGTAATCGGCCATCTTTTTTGGGCTATCGAACAAAGGTTGCATGTTCTTCACAGTAGTTTCAAATAGACCGGTCTGCTTATCGAATGTTAGGCAAGTTCCCTATAATTAATGATAAAAAGTTAACTAGAAAATCAACTTCTACATCAAAAATCATTCTAATCTAATGGAGATACTTACATGTTCTTCCTCCTTTGTTTTTCGAGTGTCATAGTTTGTGATTATCGAGTTCAAACTATAATAAAACTTATAAGGTAAAACATATTTTAAAACTCATTTTGATGCATCCGTAATCTAGGAATTGAGGATTTAACGTTCACATGAATTTTATAATAACAACTAAATCTTAGAATTGTTATTCATATAATGAGCATTCATTAATATATTGCTTACAAAAAAAATTCCGGTATCAAGGAGAACGCCCCATAGGCACTAGATCCATAATTCACCCCAGTTCGTAATGTTTTCTGCTCTTCTTTCGACAATCCTAAGCATGGAGGAGGAAATGGCAACCCGGCTACTTGGGCTACAACATCGAATGCATGAGTACAAAATAATTAATTAATTTGTAAATTAAAAAATGAAACGAAAAAAATCTCACAATATTTTTATATCCTTAGTCTTACCAATGAAGTCAGCTTCAATTCGACCATTGCTAAATCGACCGGTAGGTTTCCCATCAGCAAAATCTACTCCATATGGTGGGTAATTAGCTTTGGACATTGATGGCAGAAAATTGTTATTTCCACTGTCAACTGTAGAGTCTCCAAACACATATAAGGCTGGGACGTCAAATTTGATGTCATCTCCCAATTCTAGAAGTTTCAATAAATCCTTATGATTAACATTCAACGGTGGTACCCTGGACACATCTCCTTTAGACCCCAAAAGCAAATCAAGAAAAAGGGAAAACATAAGAAAATAACTTGTCCAACTTCTCATTTTTGTTTCCTTTTATTTTTATTGTAACTCAGCCTCCAAATTATTCAAATTTGAATGTATAGGAGAGATCTTTTAACTTTATTTAACTTGTTTGATTTATATATATATATATATATTGAAATGTTAGAATTGCTTGGATGAACACTATATTAGGTTTGTTAATGGTGTGTTATAAACTTATAATACTCCGTAACATTTAACAAAAAATTATTAATTTTAAGAAAAATCATTCAATATTATCTATCTATTGTAATGATTAGTTTATAAACAAACGTTTTTTTTTTTTTTTTTTAACACTAAACCAATAAAAAAAAAATCTAAGAAGAGACAGCTACACTAATGAACTGTTTGACATGAACATACAATTGCAATAATATAAAATTGAAACGTAATATGAAAATTATTTTGTTTGTTTTAGTACAGTTATTTTTAACAATATTTCGTTAGTTTGATTAGTTTTTATTTATTTATTATTATTTCTTTATTTGTACCTCTCTTTTTTTCATTTTTATTGAAGGAGCAGAAAAATTTTATTTTATCATAAAGTTGTTTATGATACAAGTTGAATTTTTTTCGGCACAAATGAAACAAATAATATATATATTTTTTAAAATTGTACTAACCTGAGGGAAAAAGCATTACAAACAATTATATGCTGAAAAATAAATAATATAACAAAAACAACCTTTTTTTTTTTTTTTTTTTTTTGAAGCAGCCATTTTATTAAAAAAGGCCCCAATTGACAGGATGCAAAAGAGGCCTAAACAGCCAAGAAGCAACCAAGACTACCCCAAAGAAAAGTACAAATGTTTCTCATCTGCTCACCACTTTATTTTGTCAAGAATGATTTCCAACAATTTCATTTTACCTTTTTTTTTTTTTTTTGACAATCCAATAATTTCATTTTACAAAACTATGATTGAATCAATCGGATCCAATCTTGGACTACACTAAACCAAAATTATTTTATTTTGACTTTAATAAACATTTTGTACTAAAATCAAATAATTTGAATTAAAAAGTAAAAATGTAATATTATTTCATTCTTTGTGTAAATGTAAGAATTGAATATTCAATTTATTTTAAATATATTTGATTGGAGGTAAACCTCTCATATTTGCACCATAAGATTGTGGGTTCGAGTTATCACCTCTTCCCAAAAAACCCCCGAATATATATAATACTGTAATACTTCAAAATATATATATATATATATATATATATATATATCCAACAATAAAAAATAGACCGAGATAGTATATGACGAAACCAACAAGCTTTAATGATTCCTCAAAACTAATGATACTGTAAACTCACAACCAAATCAACTATAACATGGGGCGCTAATCTTATTAAATGAACCAATAAATTATATTAATAAATAAGAGTACCAATAGTAACATATGTAATAAATATTGTTAATTTCAATATCATAGTATTGTCATTGTTATTATAATAATAATTATTATAAGGGTCAGTCAATAGTACTGCCGACCACATCACTTAGGATATATCTTTAGAATGTTGTGCTGCAATAGGCTTTCATATTGGACAATAGGTTTTTGTTTTTAAGGTTTATAGTATTTTAATTAAAAATATTTTTTTATATTAAAGATTAAATTAAAACAATCTATTTTATACAAAATATATTTAAAATATTTTCATTTTGATTTTAAAATAAATTTAAATAAGCTTTATTATAAAATATTAACCGGTAAACGAATTGATTTTAATTATTAGCACTAATCTCATTTAATAGACCAGTAATAATATTAATAAATAATAATAATATTAATAATAACATTGTAATTATTATCGTCAGGCTCATTATAATTATATTGTCATTGTTTTAGATTTCTTTTTTTTTATATATTTGAAACAATTTTATTTGATTCAAATAATTAATTGAAATAAGTGTACGTTAATTTTTTTTTATTTGAAGTAATATAATATTACATAAATTCGGGGTTTTTTGGGGAGACAGAGGACTCGAAACCGTAACCTCGTGATGCAGGTGTAAACGGTTTACCACCGGACCACCCTCATCTTGTCATAATTGTATGTTACATGAAAATGATTTTTTATTTTTATTTTATTAAATATTTGTTTAACCCACTTTTCTCAAGTCCAACATAGAGGTGCACTAAAAAGGTAAAGTTTAGACTATAATGTTATAGTTCAAAGCAACATTTAATCTTGACCTTTAGATGAATTTATATATATACATAACATTTCAACAATTTATAAAATTTAATTTATCAAATATGTCTCATACTTTATTTTCAAGTTGCAAGTTGTTTTAGACGTTTTGGTTTGTAACCGAACCGATTTACATGTTTGTAATAACTACTAAATTAGACACTATTAGTAGTTTTCGTAAGTCGAATTTTAATGGTGGTAAACCTAAGAAGACTCCACGCAGGCACATGCCCCACCTCATATTTTGAGGAAAAAATAAATTTCAGTTTTCCCCTAATTTCAAATATTTTTTTAGGTATTTCTTTACTATATGCTACTTTTTCTAATTTCTTTCACAAATTTTCAACTCTTTTACAGCAAAATATTTAACTCTCTCGTTCCAGTTAACATTGTTAACATCTTCTCTACACTTTATATGCTGACGTATCACGTCTAATGTGGTTTGGTGATAAAGGGCGATTATTCAGACCGATAAAAAAATTATATTACATACTCATGTTAGAGAAAGTCCACAAGTAGATTATCATATAGTTATATGTGATAAATGTAGAACTGTTGACACAACAATGACTATAATTAATATAATTTAATAAACGTAAAAATCTAATACATGAGCATGGCCTTCAAATTTACTTAATAATAAATAAACAAAGGTAAAATACATATCACACCTATCATTAATTTTTGTGTGTCTAATACTTGAAAACCATCTACTACAAACTAGTTTAAGACTTAAGCTTGCAGAAAATCAACCAAATTTATGGGGCTACAAATCGACGTTTCTTTTAAGCAACGTTTTACTAATATGAAATGAGTAGTTTCACTGGCATGAAAAGGATCGAAGAAAACATGTTCATTTCTATTATTGCATGGGGGTATATCACGGATGCAAGGTCTAGTCCTATTTTCACCCGCAACGCAACAACTGTCTCTTATATTTGTAATGCCTGCATGGAATTAAATTTGTAAAAAAATAATAAACCGTATAATATTGTTTTATTGAGAATAATATATTTTTATTTGGAAGTTTTTTCTTTTTTAATAAAATAATAAAAAAGAGTACGTAGACTAGACACTTTAGTTTTAGTATGCCTACCATATGAATTCGGTGAAGCAAAGATGTCTGCCAGAACCTTGTAACCATTTGCAAAAATGAATTTCGATCCGAAGACTTTGGATTGCAATTGTGGTAACAAGTCAGAAAGGAGCTTGTTAACTATTTGGGCACGCTCATTATATTCATCATCACACTTTGTTGACCGCTTTGAGTTAAATATCATTGGTGAACACCCCATCATACCAACACTATTCACTAAAAGTTTACGTGCACCCAGATCATATAGTTTCTAACAAAATAAGAAAAACAAAACCAACTTTAGTATCATTTCAATATTAAACAAAAACTAAGGACGACTCTATATTAGTTTTATAATTTATCAAAGCAGTCTCAAAGTTCTGAAAATTTCTTCAACATATGAGAATTATACGAAACCATTATACATTTACTCTAAAAAAAATAAAAAAAAAACACAACCACACACTTAAGTACGATAGATCTAAGATGGAATGTAGTTTATTACCTTTATATTATCAGAGAACTTTTGGGATATTACTTGAGCGAATTTTGGGAAAGGAGTTTGTTGTTTCATGTTGTTATCAAGTAAATCATAGCCGGTGCTTATATCAGCATTCCTTATACTTATGAAAAATAGTGATTTTGACAAGTAATCGGCCATGTTTTTTGGGCTATCGAACAAAGGTTGCAAGTTCTTTACAGTTGTTTCAAATAGACCGGTCTGATTATCGAATGTTAGGCAAGTTCCCTGCAATTAATAATAAATGGATAACTAGAAAATCAACTTCCACATTAAAAATCATTCTAATCTAATGTAGATATTTGCATGTTCTTCTTCCTTTGTTTTTCCAGTGTCATAGTTTGTGACTATCGAGTTCAAACCATAATAAAACTTGTAAGGTAAAACATATTTTAGAACTCATTTTGATGCATCTGTAATCTAGGAATCGAGGATTCAACGTTCACATGAATTTTATATAAACAACTAAATCTTAGAATTGTTATTCATATAATGAGCATGCATTATTATATTGCTTACAAAAAATTTTCCGGTATCAGGGAGAACGCCACAGGCACTAGATCCATAATTCACCCCAGTTCATAATGTTTTCTACTCTTCTTTCAACAATCCAAAGCATGGAGAAGGAAATGGCAACCCGGTTACTTGGGCTACAACATCGAATGCATGAGTACAAAACAATTAATTAATTTGTAAATTAAAAATGAAACGAAAAAAATCTCACAATATTTTTATATCCTTACCAATGAAGTCAGCTTCAATCCGACCATTACTGAATCGATCGGTAGGTTTCCCATCAGTAAAATCTACTCCATACGGTGGGTAATTAGCTTTGGACATCGATGGCAGAAAATTGTTATTTCCACTATCAACTGTAGAGTCTCCAAACACATATAAGGCCGAGACGTCAAATTTGATGTCATCTCTCAATTCTAGAAATTTCAATAAATCCTTCTGATTAACATTCAACGGTGGTACCCTGAACACATCTCCATTAGACCCCAAAAGCAAATCAAGAAAGAGGGAAAACATATGAAAAAAACTTGTCCAACTTATCATTTTTGTTTCCTTTTATTTTTATTGTAACTCAGCCTCCAAATTATTCAAATTTGAATGTATAGGAGAGAACTTTTAACTTTATTTGACTTGTTTGATATATATATATATATATATATATTGAAATGTTAGAATTGCTTGGATGAACACTATATTAGGTTTGTTAATGGTGTGTAATAATACACCATAACATTTAACAAAATTCTGTTAAATTTTAAAAGTTGTTTTTTTTTTTTTAATATAAGAAAAATCATTCGATATTATCTATTGTCATTATCAGTTTGTAAACAACGTTTTTCTTTAACACTAAACCACTTAAAAAAAACAAAAAATCTAAGAAGGGACAGCTACACTAATGAACTGTTAGATATAAACATACAATTGGAATAATATAAAATTGAAACGTAATACAAAAATTATTTTGTTTGTGCTAGTACAGTTATTTTTTACAACATTTCATTAGTTTGATTAGTTTTTATTTATTTATTTATTTATTTATAGCCCATATTTTATTGGAGTAGATTTTTTTATTTTATTTTATCATAAAGTCGTTTATGATACAAGTTGAAAAAAAAATTCGGTACAAATGAAACAAATAATATAACAAAAACAACCTTATGAAAAGTTTATCATCTGCTCACCACTTTGTTTTGTCAAGAATGATTTCCAACAATTTCATTTCTCTTTTTTTTTTTTTTTTTTAAACAATCCAATAATTTCATTTTACAAAACTATGATTGAATCTATCCGATCCAATTTTGGACTACACTAAACCAAAATTATATTATTTTGACTTTAATAAACATTTTGTACTAAAATCAAATAATTTGAATTAAAGAGTAAAAATGTAATATTATTTCATTCTTTGTGTATGTGTATGAATTGACTGTTCAATTTATTTTAAATATATTTGATGGGGGTAAACCCCTCACACCTGCGGTCCTGCACCATGAGATTGCGGGTTCGAGTTATCCCCCCTTTCCAAAAAAACCCCAAATATATGTAATATTATAATACTTCAACAGTCTTTCTATTATCAGCTCGAACTGACAAAAGTTATATCAGTTCCTTGTATGTGGGCCACTGGATTTAAATACTTTGACTGACAAGTGTATACAGCCAAGTCAAAGTATTTAAATCCAGTGGTCCACATGCAAGGAACTGATATAACTTTTGTCAGTTCGAACTGATAATAGAATTTTTGAATACTTCAATATATATATATATATATATATATATATACAATTTTTCTATTATCAGTTCGAACTGACAAAAGATATATCAGTTCCTTGTATGTGGGTCATTGGATTTCAATACTTTGACTTGTCTGCATGCACTTGTCAAAGCATCTTTTAAATCCAATGGCCCACATACAAGGAACTAATAATAGAAAGACTATATATATATATATATATATATATATATATACAACAATAAAAAATAGACCGAGATAGTATAGGACCAAACCAACAAGCTTTTTTGATTCCTCAAAACTAATGATACCGTAAACTCACAACTGAATCGACTATAACAAGGGGCGCTAATCTTATTAAATAAACCAATAATATTATATTAATAAATAAGAGTACCAATAGTAACATATGTAATAAATATTGTTAATTTCAATATCATAGTATTGTCATTGTTATTATGATAATAATTATTATAAGGGTCAGTCAATAGTACTGCCGACCACATCACCTAGGGTATATCTTTTGAATGATGTATTGCAATAGGCTTCCATATATGTACAATAGGTTTTTTATTTTAAGGTTTATAGGATTTTAATTAAAAATATTTTTTTGTATTGAAGATTAAATTAAAACAATATATTTTATACAAAATATATTTAAAATATTTTCATTTTGATTTTAAAATATATTTAAATAAATTTTATTATAAAATATTAACCGGCAAACGAATTTATTTTAATTACTAGCACTAATCTTATTTAATAAACCAGTAATTATATTAATAAATAATAATAATATTAAGTGATAATTACTAATATTAATAATAACATTGTAATTATCATCGTCAGGCTCATTATAATTATATTGTCATTGTTTTATTTCACTCCATTCTTCTTTTTAGATTTTTTTTTATATATTTGAAACAATTTTATTTGATTCAAAAAATTAATTGAAATAATTGTACGTTTTTTTTTTATTTTTTATTTGAAGTAATATAATATTACATAAATTCAAGGTTTTTTGGAGAGGAGGACTCGAACCCGTAATCTCATGGTGCAGGTGTAAAGGATTTACCACCGGACCACTTTTATATCTTCATAATTGCTTGAAAATGATTTTTGATTTTTATTTTATTAAAAAAAAATTTAACCCACTTTTATCTAGTCCAACGTAGAGGTGTATAAAAAAGATGAAGTACAGTTCAAAGCAACATTTAATGTTGACCTTTTAATGAATTTATATATATATATATATATATATATATATATACAGAAATTCTATTATCAGTTCGAACTGATAAAAGTTATATCAGTTCCTTGCATGTGGGCCACTGGATTTAAATATTTTGACTTGACTGCATGCACTTGTCAGTCAAAGTATTTAAATCCAGTGGCCCGCATACAAAGAACTGATATAACTTTTGTCAGTTCGAACTGATAATAGAAAGACTGTATATATATGTAGTCTTTCTATTGTCTGTTCATCATGACAATAAATGTATTAGGACAAAGAATGTAGACTATAGATTATGGATAAGTTTTGACAAATGCATACACTTTGAGTCAAAATATGTAAATCCAGTGGTCCACATTTTTTGTCCTGATATATTTATTGTCAGGACGAACTGATAATAGAAAATCTGTGTATATATATATATATATATATTAATTGTAATACAGTGATTTAGAATTAAATTAAAAATCAGGATTTCTAACTTTACTTTTTAAGTTGTTTTTTAATATTTTTAAGTTGTTTGACCACTTGAAGGAGAAAAAATAAAAAAATAAAAAATAAAAACAACTTAATGAGTTTAATTTAGACCCATTCAGTTTTAAACAGAAAAAACAATCGAGCCCAAATCTAATAAAACTCGTATCCAGTAACCTAATACAGAACAGGGTCATAGAGTTTCTCACCAAAACAGAAATATAAATATATACACATAGTGCAATTTACACTTTCACATGAGTGAGTCAGATGTAATGCATGTGAACTGAATTGCATAACAAGTAATAATTTAATTGGCCGGTTTGAACACAAATAGGAAGCGTTTTAGGCGTGTAAAACCAAAAGAGACAAGGCAAGGTCAGAAGAGAAGATGGATGGGTCCAATTGAAAAAAAGTTATGACTAACACAAAGGACAGTTGTTCTTCACTTCACACCCCCCCACCAGAAAGGACTTTGAAGAAGGTTGTTGGATTGCCAACCCTACCCTACCCTACTCCCTTTTATTGTTGATGAATTTAGTGCCCTTGCCCTACACAACATTCTCACCATTCTCTCTCTCTCTCTACATAGAAAAAAGTTGTAGGGCTTCTAAAAACCACCAAACCCAACCCCATTTATTTCACCTTTTTATGTATAGTCCCCACTTACATCCCAAGTCAAATTTTCATTTTCAAGCTCTTCTTACAGATGGGAAACAAGATAAGAAGAGTGAATGTTTGACACGTGCCTCACATGTTAGGCTCTACCGACACCCATAAAAAGAAGAGTGAAGGTTTCACACGTGCCTCACATTCTCTTTCTAGGCATCTCTCAATTATTGGAAATGATTCAAATTGACCATAAAGGAAGTATGAAAAAGTGCAAAAGCAAATCAGAATTTACATAAATCAATTTACTCTACTTTCCTATCTTATATATCAACCTTTCGCTGAATCAAGGAGCTTTGGTGGTCATTTTCTCTTATATGATTGAAGTGAAAGAAAAAGTGGGGGGATAAGTTGATTTGGCCAAAACCAACAACACAACAAAGTGTAGGACATTCTTCCATTAATGAAAGTCAATCAAGCTGTTTTCCACACATTCACATGGCACACCAATGTTTTCAAAAGTTTCCATCACCTATTTACTAGACTACTACAAACAAACTACTTTCTGATCAACTTCTACATTATCCATGTCGGTAACCATTATACCTAAAAGCTTAAGCTGATAGGAAATAGTCCAACAATAGTATTTAGACACTCTAACGGTCCAAATTCTCTACTAATCTTCTTCTTTCTCACTATAAACAAAAAAAACAAAAAAAACCGATAACATGACAAACATTAATTAGTCTCCTAATAGATATTGATTGGCATATTTCTTAGCACAGAATTGATAGATATATCTTATAATTACAGTATTGGCTTATATATATCAACTTTAAGCTATAAGTGGGCAGCTCTTAACACCCTACCATGAGTTGGAAACAGAGGCTAATATTACAAAGGAGAGAATGATGTCTTAACCAGTTGTTTTTTCAGTAATCCAGAGACCCCACCGAAGTTATACAGGTGCTCAGACTTCTCGAGTCCTGCCGGGTTGCATAATCATCACAGTTGTTGGAAAGCCTCTGAATTGGGACCGAGTTCAGAAGCTCTATGCCTCTTTTCCCCATTTGCTGCACTTCCGGCGGTGAAAGTATTTTGATACACCACACACTATTTACGAACTCCCTGGTATAAAAAACATGTTTATATATCAATGGTGTGCCAATAAGAGTGGAATATAACAGATGCAATAAAAAGGGAAATACTTAGAATTAGGATTTCCATCAAATCCCATCACTATAGTATCCAAAAACTTAGTGTACCTCTAACCATCTTATTTCACTTGGTTTATATTGTTTTCTTTCCTTCCTTCTTTCAAAATTCTCTATGTATTATACCAGAAAGCGTGACAATTATACAGTCAAATCATTTTTAACTTGAGTGTGCTTCAAGATGCAATCCAGTGACCACAAAAAATAATCCAGCTTCGACAATTAAGGATTTAAAAAGGAACACTATTGAAGAATAGGCACAGAATTCCATTAAGAAAATGATAAAAGATTGGAACTTACGGCCAAGGGTCGTCACCGAGAAGAAGAACATCATTCTCCCGGTCAACAAATACAAGCTGCCAGCCTGATCTCAGAGGGTCCTCTAACTGGCCTTCAAGGCCAAACATGCGCGCAAGTTCACCGCGCAACTCATGGTAGCTGCTGAATTTTGTAATATCCAGTGATCTACCAAAGGACCCTGACTTGTAAACCTATGTACATTATCAAATTCAGATCAGCTAGAAGAAAATGAATAAAGCAACTGATAGACCAATAACTATTGTCAAATAATTTACTAACAGTATAAACAAAGTGAAAATTGTGAACACAAAGTACAAGTAGGCAACGTACCTTAACAAAGGTTCTTGTTGGTGGGTTTCCTTGCCCCACGTTTTCAGGAGACTGCAGGAAACCAGATTCATCAATACAACTGGTAGGGGTTATTCCTGGATTAACTGAAAAATCAGTCCCTGCAGTGCTCATATAATTAGAAGCAAAGGGTATGGTTGTGGAGTCACTGTTGCTCCCAACTCCCCCAATGCTTGACATCTCATTCTGCATAAGAAGAGATGAGGGTTCGATATTGACACCAAACAAAAGGTGACTCTGTGGATCACCATTCCCTTCCTGGTCTATAGAACACTCCCTACCAGGAAAAGGTGGCAATGAAATAGAATTCTGAGATACGTTTGTCTGAGGTGGCCCCAATTGTTCCACCTGGGGAAGAACACATTGAGGACCTCCAGAAGGAAAAAGAGGTTCAACTGCAACTCGCTTTGAGGGCCATGTAGGAGAAGGTATCAAAGGATTGCTCCTAGGCAAGTTAATCAGGTGAGATGATTCATCCTGAGAAAATGAACCCATGAGACCGTGGAGGGGTGAAACAATAGGGCTTGTCACAGGGTTCCCATTTGAATCAGAGAAACTCTGCTGGTGACAGAGTGAAGACATGGCTTGCATTGGAGGTGACTGGGATTGGGAGACTGAATTGAACTGTGGCATAGCAGAGACAGCACTTGGAACCTGCTGATGATCAACCTGCTGCGGCTGCTGCTGCTGCTGCTGTTGTGGCAACTGATGATGATGATGATGATGATGTTGCTGGTGCTGCTGATTAGTGAAAGATTGAGGGTGCTGCATTTGTGGCTGAAGTAGGTGAGACTGAGTTTGAGCCTGAGAATGAGGTTGATGCTGGTTCTCTTGAACACCTTGTAGAAATGTCTGCTGAGGATGAGATTGATGTAACATCTGTTGTTGCATTAAAGCAGCAGACCTACTAGGGAGATTTTGAGATTGCTGGAATTGCAAAAGGGAAGTAGGAGTGGATTTGGTAGTATCTACAGTCCTCATCTCCCGAAGTGCAGCAGCAGCCATGGCTTGGTACATGTCAGTTTGCAAACCAAGCATAGAGGCATCTAATCTAGGCTGCATCCAAGGTGTAACTCCAAGTCCCTGAAAGTTCATAGACTGCATTCCACGATCACCATCTCCTCGGAGCCACATAAGTTGAGAATTCAATCCCATATCTTCTTCTTTTATACCTAACAGAAAAAATAATAAATAAACTAGGAAGTTGAAATTTGACGGCAATATCAGAAGACATTGGGTGTGAACATCCCCAGAGGTAGCATAGACATGCATACCATAAGCAGGAAGTCCCGGAGGCCATGGTCGCTTAAGCCTTAGTGGAAATGGAGATGGATACATTGGGAATGTTGTTAATGGTTCAATCTCCCAGAGGGAAACTCTTGGTTGCCTTTCACCTGCAGTGGATTCATCCCAGCCAACCTGCATTATTTAAGTAAAAGCTCATTATTAGTTCCTTTGGGAGTAAGATTCAGATATATCAAAGATACAAACCAACATATTTTAGAAAGAAATTTGATCATTGATTATCCATCAACTAATATATCCCTTGAAAATTCAAAGAATTTAAGAATCGTTATCAACAAACCTTGACTGAGCGCCAATGTGAGTTCTGCCATTTAACAGGATCTAAGTCACTTATGCCAGTTATAGTGCCCATGTAGCTAGAAAAAAAAAACGTAAAATACAACTGTGAGATGTCAAGAGTTTATTATTATTATTATTATTGATAAGAAACATCAGATGTCAAGATCATAACCAGTAAATAAGAATAGGAAAACAAAACGTGCACTTTTTCTGACATGTCTATTGAATCTAACAGCAATTTAAAAAGGGCAATTCTAATGAAAATAAATTTCATTTCTTTGTCCCTCGTAAATCATGGATGTAACGAGGCACATGTCACCTAAGTTTTACCCGTACACTATTTTAACTGTTGGTCACCAGCTCATTCTTTATAATTTCCACTGTCTGTCACTTCCACTTGAAGTTTCATTAATTAACAGCAAGATCAATGAGATACTTTTTATGATACATGCAAAGGCAAAGAAACAATTATGGGCTACTAGTAAATATATAAGGTCTCCTAGGCGTCCAAGAGGCAACTTCTAAAAGTCAGCATTTTTCCTCACAATGCACAAGAAATGACATATAGACGCAATTGTAGAGAATTCCAATTACTTAGTAATCATAGCAAGTGTAGGATCATAATGACTCAAATGAACAAAGGTATAAAACTTACCGCCGCACACTTGATTCTTCAGTTTCAAACAGCATCCTAAAGCGCATGCCAACTGAGACACGAGTGTGATAAACTGCTTTAACGTACTTGGTCAGCGGTATGACAAACTCTGATGGACTAGCCCTGATGTATATAGAATGAGAATTAAAATGAAGTAAAACTTAAATTTCCAAATTTCTAGTAATATTCACAGGTTCAAACCTTGGGTTATAAAATATGGTAAAACGGCTATTCGTTGCAGCTGCATGAGCAGCAGCAGCAAGAAGCCCCAAGTGCATGCTGTCGCTTGATAAAACTGATGAAGGCATTACTGTTGGTGGTCGATTAGCACGGCGGATACCAAGAAGTAATTGATTCTTCTCATTCCTGATGGAAAAAACATACATCACTTAGAACATCAACAAATTATCCCATGACCATAGTTAATAATATTCTAGTAGTTTTAAAGTGCCAAGATGCTGACAAATTGAATTGGAAAATGGCAAGTAACTTCATGCTTCATTCAGGATCCCACAGAAAGCAAATGCAAGAAAATAAAATTATTTTCAATAGGTCTGTCAAGGGATTTCGTAGCCCAAACTCAATCAGATGTTGTTGCATCTCAAATATATAATATACTAACCCTTTGAAGAGAATCTATTATCAAATCTTAGATGAGTATTCAAGACGAAATACAAGTTAGGTACCAGAACTAGTTAAATAAGGCACATTTATACCAGAAGTGAACTAAAGCACACATGATAGTAAAAAAAATATTAAAATAATAAAAACTGACATTATTCTGTGTGATGAAAAGTAGAAAAATGGGTACAACAATGGAGATGGTCAATATTAGAGGATCAGACATCTGCCTACCAGATAAAAAGCACCGAGTCGCCAGCAACAAGTCTCTTAGCGCTTACAAACACACTCCATCCTGTTGTAAGAAGGTGCCTTTTGGGCTGGCCTGCATGAATAGAAGTCATATAATTGTGAAATCGTTCACTGTGTGTTCAAGTGGTGGGTAAGAAAAAGCCTGTCATTACCAAAGTCTATACATTTGTCCTTTAAAAAAAAAATTCTCACCCCGAAATATATGTCTAAATTTCCATTCATTATCATGCAGATCCCTCGCAATCAACTCTTGAGCTGGAGGCTGCTGGGTGAAGTCCTGCAAATCAATCAAGATTGAGAAAATAAACACAAAGTTTTAAAACCAAGGGGAACCTAATAACTGATAGTCATAACATAGTCTAAAAGAAGATATACCAACGGAGGAAACACTTTTTCAGCTGCCCGGCGTGGAACAGAGAATCCTCCATGAGTACTAGTGTCACTAGCTGTCAATGTTTTACAAAAGTAATTTGTTGGCTGTTTGCTGGGGGTGCCCAAGTCTGCCGGAAGGTACGCGTCCTTTTGCTCTTGCTACACAATAAGGATATTGCAAATATGTCAAGCAATCCAAAGGACCAACAATTTAAAATGCCAACCCAGGCAAAACAGCATACCGGGCTCAGAGGTTGCAAAGTCATCTGTGCATATACTTCATCTGTCTCAATGTCTGCCTGAAGTTGACAAACTTAGATCTATTAGGGACTAGCATTAGGGATTGTTAGAATCACAAACCCTCATAAAAGAAGCAAGAAAATAAAAAACATACATGCATAGTAAGATTGTGCAGCTGACAGACAAGTTGTGGGGGTAAACTGGGGTAGTTAGGGATATGAGCATCCACTTCCTTGTTCGTGGATGCAGCAACCTACAAGGATGAGCATTGAGATCCGCAATAAATAAATAAATAAATAAAGAAAATAGAAATTGGTTACAGATTACTATATATAACATGTTCAAATAATTTTTATGTAACAAGTAACTGCGCACTCGAAATTTTGCTCAAAAGCATCAGCTAATGACTCTAATTAGAGAACATTTTTTTATAGAAAGCAGAGAACATTACTCATTTTAAAGTTTAAAATACAAAACAAATTCAAGCAAGACAACTTTATATTTCAGAAAATAACAATAGAGTAGCCTTGATTCATTCTTTAACAAATTGATACATAATATCTGAATTATGCAGATCCCGTTTGAAAAGGGATTAAAGCATAACTGACTGCACTGCACAATAGAAAAGTATGCAAACCTGCTCACTATGGCCTTGCGGGAAGTAAACAACACGGCTCCCGTCTGCAGGTAGAGAAACAAGAGGACCAGCACAGGCATGCCAAAGTTCAGAGTTCAAAACCCTCTTCTCCCCTGCAAATTTTTTTCAAAGGATTCATAAATCACATGAAAACACCATAGTTTAGTAAATCAAATTGACCATAGCATTATAAAAAGAAATTAACACCAGTGTGGCGTTTGTGGCAAATATGAACATATCAATTTCAAAATGAATTTGTGCTAAACTCCGAAGTCAGAAAGAGTGAGTAAATAAAATCAACAAGATGCAGATAAAACCAAAGGTTTGGTCTTTGAGAAAATCATAGAACTAAAATCATAAACAATAAATTTGCAGTTCTGGACTCTTAATCAAAAGAGCAATAATCAATTTGGGCACTTAAGATTTTCAGTTTCTTATCATTCCCTTTATTTCTCAGTAAAAACAAATGGAGCTGAAAGCTAGACACCCAAATCCTACAATCACCCAAACAACCCTGTAACTCAATCAAACCCTTACCTCTCCAAACACAAATTAACACACATACAGAGAGAGAGAGAGAGAGAGAGAGAGAATAACTATACAAGCAAGCAACAAGCATACCTTCTTGGGTTTGAGGACTAAAACCAGCTGAAGAGAGCCTCATTTTCTCAGCAAGATTCAACAACTCCAAATTCACAATTTAAGGATCCAGAAACAAACAATCTTCAAGCACACCAAGTATACAGCGATCCTCCAGAAACCAACCCAAAGCTCTGTTGTATCACTGCTTGCCCTCTACACCAAATACATAACATACCTTCACTTTTCTTTCCCCTTTTAAACAACCAACAAAGATTGTCTAGTTTCACCAAATTGACAAATTTTAGCATTCACTCATTAAAGACCATGAAACTTCATTGAAAAGCTAACAAAAAACATAAAATGATTCACAAGAATCCAACTCGTTAACATTTAACCGAAACCGGTTTTGCTACAAAAAACGATCGATTTCAGCTTCATATGCTCCCAACTATCTTCTCCATCCACAACCCCCCAACAAGTTTTTTTTTTTTTTTTTTTTTCAAATCTTGGAACTAAAAATATTCAAGCCACAATCTTCAACAACATAAGCCCCCACATTTCAACTCCAAAAATCAAACTTATATATAAGTGTTAGCATAAACCAGACGAAACCCAGAAACCAAAAGTGACAGATCTCAGGAAAAAAAAAATTCCAAAACTAGCTCCACTAGAAGATTGAATCAAGACCCAGTTCCAGAAAACATGAGCAAACAAAACCCCCCACAAACAAATGCAAGGTACGAAGAATGATGACAACTGAAGAAGAAGAAGTTACATGAGCATGTATAAACAGTACCCAAAACAGTGTAAGAAAAATGAGTACAGAGTTTTGCAGAGAATAAAATTTGTGAGAGAAATCGAGTTGGGGTTTTGGTTTTTCTATTGTTCCAGTAATAGAAATAGTTAAGTGGTGTATGCTGGTTCTTAATTGAGAGTTGAGTCTCTCTCTCTCTCTCTCTGCTCTTCTACTAGTACTACGACTACTACTACTGCTCTCTCTATCTCTACTGCTTTACCTTTCTCTCTCTGTCTCTCTCTTTCTCTACTCCAATCAATCAACAAACAACTGCCATCAAATTTTTTGCTGTCTTTTTTATACCAGTGAAAAAAATAATATAAAAGAAAATAGAAAGAAAGAGTCTAGAGAGAGAGGTTGATAGTCTATGAGAGAGAAAAAGTGTCAGATTTTTTTATTTTTTTAAATACATACATATAATATATATATATATATATATGGAGGAACAATTATCACACGTGGAAATCAGTGATCCCGTACGAACAAAATATATATAGTCACTTTCCACTGTAGAATCAAGGTTTATCACAAGTGAAAAACCGTATAAATTTTTTCACCGTCTATCACATGTTATAACAGATAAACCTTGATTATGTACAAAAAATTCGTTTACAAAAAAGTTTTGATTAATCCTATTTTTAGTATAGTGAAAATATAAAATTAATATAAATGATTCAAACTATTGACTTATTATATTAAACGAGTGACAATAAATTATGGAGATAAAAATAATTAAGATGAGGAGAAGGTCTTAATCCCTTCGCCACAAAGGTGTGAGAGACGTTTTTTTGTTTACAATTTTTTTTTTTTTTTTTTTTTTTTTCCTGCTTTGCTGGTACTTTTGGTGCTCATTTAAATTTTCAGACAACAACAAAGAGAGAGAAGTAAGAAAAGCCTCAAAAGTGAGTGAATTTACATTGATGACATTATTCCCTTTTATTTATTTATTAATTTGTTTGAAAATATGAAAATCTCATAATAATAATAATAATAATAATAATAAATAACATGGATGAAATGATTAAAAAACACTGTGAAATGAGTATGGTGATAGATGTGGTTGCAACTTGGCAGATTGCTTGATCAGGGATTTTTAGATTGAGAGATGATGGAGACATCACCAAAACCAACTACAACTCTTCCATTTTGGCATTTTCGTCTCAAGCTCAACATAATTTCAACTTTCAAACTTTCAACCCACTTTTTTATTTTTTATATTTTAAATTTGGAATAATTTTTTTTTTTTTTTTAAAGTTTTACAAATTATTTCCCATGAGTCATAAAATTTTGGAAAAAAAAAAAAAGTTTAACAAATTTCAAACAAAAAAATTGGATTTTCAAGTTGTTAATAAATTATTAAAATTTAGAAAAATATGTTTAGTAAATTTTGGGATTATGTGTCTTTATTTCATCCGTAATTAGTTACTGGCTTGAAAATAATTATAAAAAAAAAAAGTATATAATTTATTAAAGAAAATTCATAGAGAAACTATAAACGGTTTCATTTTTCTTTATTATGAATAAAATTTAAAGTATTATTTAATGTTGTTTTTTTAAAACAATTCTACTAATTACCATTTTTCAAAATTTTTGATTTTTTTTTTAATATATAAAACTAATAATATATTTGAGTTGTTAATCAAAAGATCCTTAAAAACAATGTGGGATATATAATTATCATGTAATATATGGAGAAACAAAGTGGAATGGTTGGAGTTGAATTGAAAAACAATGAGAAATAAAAGGAAATTAAATGGGGGGTGGAAATTATTCACGTGAAGAGGTTGCATTTTTTGCATGGAAATTAAAGGAAGTTGGCAATGCAAAAATGATTAAAAAAATTACCAAGTTAGGCAATTGTTCTTTCATTGTGATTTGACTTTAAAACATTTCACCATCTCTACAAAATTCGGCCAATAAATGGGCAAAGAAAATTGTGTTGTCAAGAGATAAAAAAATAAAAATAAAAAAAGGAGGGAATTAAATGAGATTTTTTTATATATTTAATGATAGGTGATAAGAGTCCTTTGTTAGGTCCACCCAATCCTACAAAATTAAGAGCAAGGGGTCCATATATTTCAACTTGTGATTATGGGGCCAATTTATTTAAAATTTTTATTTCCATCATTTGGGAAGATTTGTCTATGTTCATCTATAATTATGAGGAATTTTGATCTCAAATTATCTTCAGATTAATGTTTTGATGTCGTGTTGTGTAATCGTGTAAGTACCAAATCGAGATTTTTAAGAACAAAGGTGGAAAACAATTGCGTATGATATAAAATTTAGATATTTTAATTGTATACGGTAACAATATTTCTATTTGTTATTATCAATAAATTATTAAAAGATAAAATATATATATTCACGAGTTTTTCTCTGGTAAACATATAAATGTAAATATACTTATATAACACATTTATACATCTCATCACGTTTTGCTAGAAAAAACAATGTAATTATGTCAGATTGAAATTTTACATTAAAAACAGATGTGTGGTTGGCTTTTTTATTGTATCAAAAAAGTCATTTTTATGACAATACAAAAACTTAAATCCAAATCACAAAACATGTAGAAAAAAACATAAATATGAGAACAATTTTTGGACACTTATCTTTATATCATTTTCCATATTAAATGGTAAAAAAATTTGCAAATATTATTCAAGTTTTGACCTGTATTCTAGTATTTAAAATTTGATTTTGGATCATGAATACATTTAGCACTAATGCTTGGAGAATTTTCTTGAAATGTTTTTTATTTAAAAAAAATAAATCATTTCTAAAGCATCACTTATAAATTTATTTAAACTGTTTGATATGATCGATAAGAAAAAATTAGTTTAGTTAATTATTGTAAGATATATTTTTTAAACTATTTAAAAGTAACATAAACAGTATTAAAGGCATCCTTATTTGGAAGCTGGCAATACAAAATCAATTCAACAATTGTACTTGCAAGGATTCTTTGCCAAACTCTCACTTAACAAATCCTAATAAAGCTATCGATTAAATTTGAATGCCAACTTTTATTTAATTAATTAACAATTAAACGCTAATTCTTTTTTTTTGTTTTTTTTTTTTTTTTTGATGTATAACCACTGCCGGGACCAGCGAGAATAGACTCTACAAGCATATCCCGGAATACTACTCCCACTATTGAGGAGAGGATACATGTGGAATACAGCTACTCTCACAATTGGAAAAAGGAGAGCTCCCAGAACCAGAAGAGAGCAACCCACACTTGGGATTTAAAGGCTAAGGTGGGACAAAGAATATATATATAAATATATATGCACTCACATGGCTTTGAACCGTGGTGGTGAAGGCTCCTAGAGAGCATCCAGCCACATTGGCAAGAGGCCAAGTGTGTATTAAACGCTAATTCTTCATTAGTCATTGTTTTCATATATTTCAATGAGCTTCCATAACAAAGCACAATCAAGGTGCAAATTCAAGGTCAATCGAAACCCGTCAAGATTAAACAATATACGTGATGTTTAAATATCTACTCCCAGTGAGAAAATTCTTCACATGTACTGTGTATAGTGGCACTCGAACCTCCACCACTTACGTAAAATGGGAGGTGCACTATCATTAGTGTTAATAGGTAATGTCATATTTTAGAAGGGTAGTATACCTCTCACACTAACACAACAAGATTGTACGTAGTTCGAGTCCTTCCCCTTCCAAAAACCCCAAATTTATGTAATATTTTATCTTTAAATTTTATCTTTAAACTCAGTTAAGTAACTTGTTTACATTAGATTTCGATTCAAACTTTAGACTCAATTAAAAAATCAACCAATCAAGCTTGATCACTATTTGAATCTCGGTAGGTGAAAATCAAACTTGATTGAATTGTAATTAATTATTAATCAAATCATTTAAGTTCAAATAAAATTTGTATTTATTGTCCCGCTTAATTTGCATCTCTAATAACATCAAACCGAAAAATGATTGACCTCTTACTTTAGGATCTTATCAAATTATGTAATATTAGAATTAGAATATAAGAAATTTATATGTGTATATTTGAAGAGTAATCTAGCTACCAGTTTGAAACTAGATCGACTCTAAGCTCACAATGAATACTCGATTGAAAAATAGAATAAGATGATTTTCTTTTATAGCATTGTGATGTTATCAAATAGATTCATCCAAAAACAAATTTCATCATCAATTTATTTGAGTTAAATGCACAATTAACATCATATAAATATATATATATATATATATATCGTGGTTCTCTTCTAAGTGGTCATTTATTTTTAACTCAAAGATCTAAATGAATGTTGATCTAATTATTTCGTGGATTATAAGTTCGATGAAATATACTTTGTAAATAAATTTTGAAAGATCTCAAACATAACTATTTTTTTTTTTTTCCAATTTTGTTGAAAATGACGCATTAGATTATTTTTCAAATTTTGTTTACAAATAGCTAGATTTCATTGAACTTATTATCCAAAAAAAAAAAAAATTGACCAAAATTCATTAAAATCTATGGATGCCATCAATGTCATTTGAGTTAAAATAAAAGATCTCTTAAGAGGAAATCACTGATATGTGTATATATATATATATAATGTTATTTATAAATGTACTAATTTTTATTTTTATTTGATTGATTGAAATAAGAACAGAACATTACAAAGAGAAAGGAAAAACAGGGTTGTGATCCAGCCAAAGAAACTCCCTATTAGAGGAGAAAGCTAATAGAGCCAGCTTATGTGCCAAGATATTTCTAGAAGCGGAAATCGCTTGACACATACAACAACCAGAATCTAAGAGAAAGGCCTTAATATCATTAACAATGAATTTAGAGTCCCTAAAAGAAGGGAGAGGATCGTTGATAACAGAAACAATCAAAAGAGAAGACACCTCAGCAAGATCAACTCTGGAATTATAGAATTGGGCGAACATGAGACCCTCCCGTAAAGCTATAAGATCAACAACCTCAGAGCTAAAGTTCCCAGGCAACTGGTTTGAGCGAGCAGCAAGAACATTGCCTTTATCGTCCCGAATAGAAGCCCCAATACCAATAGACTTGACATTCACACGCCGAACAACTGACATATAAAGCTTAAAGAGACCCAGAGGAGGAGGAAGCCAGACAACAGAAAGCCTGAAAGTTGGACAAGAAGGCCTAGAAGATAACGCACGCTTGGAACATTGGAATTCTGACAGAAATGCTTCAGCCCCAGACACCACCAACTCAGCACATTTACATTTACTGCTGTTCAAAAAAGAATTTATGTTCTCCCATAAAGCCCAGGCAATAATACAAAAACGACAAAGATCTGCCTTACCATAACGGTGGAGGGAAAGCAAAAAAAAATATCCACCACCGAAAGCTGGACCAAATCAGGAAGAAAGCAATCAAATCTAGCATAAGTTTTGTGTGTATATATCTATATTCATCCAATCATGATACCAACTAGTACAGTCGTTAGTCTCACAATTAAAGCTTGAGGAGAGGGGTGTTCAAATACACACTAAGATAGCATTTGAAACTCTTTTGTTATGGAGAGGTATATTTCAATAGAATCAAATGGGAGAAAATAAAAAATAACTCTTCAAAACATTAGAGGTTTTTTTAACCACGTTTTTGAGAAATTACATAAATACAAACTCTCTCTTCTCTCTTCTCTCTCATCTCACACATCTTCCTCCTTTGGCGGAGATGGCACCATCGGGCCTAAGCGAGCCCAAGAAAAGTCGCATGGACATCGCACACCTAGGCGACGCCATGCCTGTGCAGCGTGGCAACAGCGCTGCCAGGTAAGCTATTCTCGACAACATTGTTCGTGTACATAAGAAAGAGAAAAAAAATAAACATGAAATGATGGGAAAATTACCGAAACATCGCTTATGGATGGATGTTTTAATAATTTTCTAATCCAAAAAGTTAAAAACATAGTTTTGGAGGGTTGATTCAGTCATTTTCAGTTGTTTTTTTTTTTAATTCTTTTTTTGTGAATTGGATTGACCTAAGGGGACAAAATATCACAAGAGATCATATTTTGTCCAATATATCACATTTTTGTGAAAATTTCATGTTTTTTTTTAATTACAAAAAATAGAAAAGATGTTACATGAGTATTTTTGTAATTTTTTTTTTTGTTTTGTTATAAACCGAAAAGAAATTTACAATATGATTATTAAATGTTAAAACTTCATACATGGTTAAAAACAATTTTTATATAATTTAAGTAGTTATATTTGACGGATTTCACAAATGATTAATCAAAATAAGGAATAATAAAGGTAGTAGGGTGTGGAGCGGTCCCACTCTCATGCATCATGATTCACATTAGTAAAGGTAGGGTCCAAGTCTGCGATTATTAATTGGTGGAGGGGCTCTACTGCAAAAACATGACGTGATGACCGAATCTTGTTGATCCTACGGAGGTGGACGTACGATAAAACAGTAAGGCAAGGGACGAATCCTGACCATTGGTTAAGGTGGAAAATTTGGTAGGTCCCATAGGGAGTTGTGATGAGACCTGACATGAAACTACTGTTCAACACTTTTCATTGGTCGCTTTCATAGACGTACGGTGGGGAGATGATACACGCAATCAGGTACCCCACGCGTCTACTACATGTCTACATGTACAACCGAGATGGCACTGAATTGTAAATACCCAAGTTGACAATGAACATAAGTGGATCAAATATCACCATCTTCCATTTCTCTTTCTTTTTGATATTTCTTGGATTTGGTTTTGGAATGATTTTTTCTTTATATTCCATTTCTCTTTCTTTTTGATATTTCTTGGATTTGGTTTTGGATCTCCATACACTTATTGCAGTTTTATAAACAATAATTGGACATTATATATAAGTATATAACTATAATTAAGGTGTCGATGTTTGAACATTTGTTAAGGTTGTTAGACGTCCCAACTCAAATCTCAACTTGTATCTCAACCAATATAAGTTCGTTTCATACTTTCATGTGATGTGTTAAGTGAGATATTTGAGTTAGGATATCATTGGTTGGGACATAAGTTGATATTTGAGTTGTGATGTGCATTACTCTTTTTTTTTTCTTCACCAAGGCTCAAACTTTGGTGGGTTAATGGAGGGTGTAAGTCTCCGACCATCAAGACGATATGTCCTTGAAATTTAAATCATAAGTCATATCACTATGTTCAACTAAATGACTAAATGAGTGATCAGTGATGTAATGTCCTCTTAGCTTGGGTGATGTGTATTTATAATGTGTATTTTCTATTATGTGTGGAGAGTTTTCTCTAATATCTTCCGACTAATCTGTTAGTCGTTAGATTTCAAATAATAATATAATAATAATAATTATAATTAATTGAGTGACAATTTTGTTATCAAATAGACATATATTAATAACAAATATATGGGAGAGTTAAGAGTGTAGCTAGTAATCGTGACTTGTATTTAAACAATAAACACTTCTGATCTCATATTTAAATCATGAGGTAGTGTGTTTCAATACCATATCAAAGGAGACATTTTGATCTTAATCATTTCACATTTAATAAATTATCCGTACACTTAAATCATTATGGCTGCCCAAGTAAAGTATTTATCAAAGAATGTCACTCCTCCCTCCCACCAAACTTTTTTTTATTTTTTTTTATTACAAGAACAATTGTTGGGACCAGTGAGATTAGGCTCTACAAACTCAGCTCGGATCGCGACTCCCACAAGAGGAGAGACAACACCCACACTATTGGTGGGAAAATTTGCACATATCATGCATACACCAGGTCTTGAAACTTGGTGATGAGAAGTTCCCTCAGGAAGGCCCACCACCATGGCAAGGGACCATGTGTCCTCCCACCAAACTTTTTTTTCTCATAAAATATCTCATTTATGTAAAATACCGTTCTTCATTTATCTCTATCTAGATTCATACCAAGATAAGCCATGCATTATTTTATAAAAGAAATCGTTATTATATTTTTTAATTTTTTTTTTATTTAAAAATACTCTTAAGTGATTATTTTATTACAAAAATCCTCGATGCATCTTGTTTTAATTTTAAATGAATGTGTTGTGATGAAGAAACAAAACATGAAGTGACCTCGCCCCAGGGGCGTAGTTCTACCGGTAGATGGACGAGCTTAGGGTTTAGACAAATGACACTCAAGTCAGCGACTCGAATCCTACCAATAGGACAAAAGCTTCAAAATAAAATAAAAAATGATATAGATAGGTTGATAGATAAATACTATTAAAAAAACATAGAGTGACCTCATCATAATTTACTATGCACAAAACAAAGTTTTAATAACAGCACCTCTTACTACAGTCTAACACGACTTGATGGTTTAATAAGCTCATTTAGCTTGACAATATTCAAAGTTTGAGTCGCCATTATCTTACGTAATTGTAGAAAACAAGTCCTCCGAGTTGAAAATCTCCCATATTGACAGTTAATATTGTAATTAATGACAAGTTGAAGAAAATTCTTACACATTGTAATTTGGAAGTTGGGCATGGGCATATCACATGTGAGCAAGATAAAAGATGCCTTTTAAATCTCTCATTTTCAATTGCAAATCAAGATGACACATCATCATCCCTATCTTTGGTTTCAAGCCAGATCTTCTGTCACATGCAATTTTGGAAACCAAGGTTAATTTATTTCGTCCAACATCATCTCCACAAACTCATTTTTCTTTTAGCAAACATGGCCCGTCTTCTTTAACATATATTCCTTAATTAGATTTCTACGCTTGTTCTATTTTTAATTCAACTTACTCATTACACAATCATTTTTGTTCATACTTAGTACGTAGCATTATCCAAAACGTGATTAGTTTGTGCACTTTTTGGATTGTCAAGACTTTGTAAGCATTGCATACTACCTCTTAACACAAGTGGTTGTACACCTCCTTACTATATTAATGGTCAGAGGTTTGAGTCTCACTATACGTATTTTAAAATCACGTATGGAGAGTTTTCTTTTGGTTTATGGGAGTAGATATCCGAACTGCACATGTATTATCTGATTTTGATTGGTTTAATAATTGTAATACTTTATAAAAATAAAAAATAAAAAATTTGCAAGCACTACAGACAGCTCAGTCTCACATATATTTAAATAATATTGATGTTCAATTCTCAGGTTTCAACTTCAAGAGTCAAAATTTAAGCCAAAAATTATATGAATTTAAAGAAAGTTAAAAGATGGTGACGACGATGATGATGATGAATTGTTGATGGTGGTGGTGGTGCAGTCGTGCGGAGAGTTGTTGACATGACCACTACACTTAAATTTCTTACAAGGACTGCTACTATGTACCAGTATGAAAGAAACATGTACCTAAAACTTCTAACAATTTTGGTATCTTTAATTAATTACATTCCAGTACTTTCCATTATGTGATCAAATTGGAATCTTTGCCCCAAAATAATTATAAAATGGAAATCAAATTTTAAAAAATTACAAATTTAGGATATAATTATAGATTTATATTTGGAACTGGAAATTGGAAAGAATTAAAAAAAAAAAAAAAAAATCTAAAATGAATGCTAGTGGAAATTTCTAAGCATTAAAAATCCATGAGCATATAAATATGATAAGATTATTGACTATGATTTACTTTTGTATATAATTAATTAATTTTTAAAGTGGGTCCATATATGAAGCCACTCAATAGTCAATACATTCTTCTCTTTCTGTTTTTAAATTTTTATTTTATTTTATTTTATTTTATTTTATATTTTAAAAACTTTCGCTGTTTGTAGGATTCGAGCGCTGACCTAGGAGTTATTTGTCCAAACTCCAAGCTTGTCAATCTACTAGCTAAGCTAAGTACAATGTTTTTTTTTTTTGAAATTTTATATATTGATAATAAAACGTTGAACCCGTTTAAAAAACACTAATAATTAACACATTTAAGTGTTTAACCCATTTGCTGACCCATTTAAACACTAATAATAGTGAAATTACATGTTTACCCCTATTAATCATGTCAACCCGTGACACAGTGGGTCAACACGAACACGACCCGTTTAATAAACGGATTAGACAGGTTGACGCGATTATTGACACAACCTGTTTATCCTCAATCCAAACCCGCAATAATCATGTTCGTGTCGTGTCAACCCGTCGTGACATGACTCATATTGCCACCCTTAGCTACGTTCCTGTCAGCCCCTCTCTGCTTTTATATATGTTGTTTAGAAACAACTTTCAAACTATTTAAAAATTGGATTAATGCCTAATAAAAATAATATAGTAATTTGATAAAATTTGGTATCTTAATTAGCTGTGTTCCTCATAAAAGTGTAGTGGCTTTTCACACAAAAGATTTGTGATATTCTTGCTTTAAGACCAGAGGGTACTAGGTTTTGAAAGAGCGAAAGAGCCTATGCTTATATACATATCAAGTTTAATGATTTTCAGCTGTGGACCAAATCTATATTCACTTTTGTATTTTGTAAATTTCTGTACATAAAATTGATTATCCATGTAGAAAATGTAATTTGTTTGGGTATAGAAAATCAAATGTTATATACAAAGAATTTACGAAAAGATAAAAACGTGTACAGATTTGTTTACACCTAAAATTTAGTATATATGTTTATGAATTATGTGTACTTTTCAAAATCATCTTACAAAATTATACTTTTTTTATATATATAAAAAAATATATGAGTTAATCTAAAAGCAATTGATATATATTTTCCAATTAATAAGTATTTTTGTAAGTAGTAGTTTTATTTATTAGTTTTTTTTAACAGATCATTCGAACACACTGTGTATGAGAATGAAAAGAAGGTCCATAATTAGGCTATGATACCATTTGGTCACCATGGCACACTTATATTGACCAACCCACAAAATATTTTTATTATTAACTTTATACGGATTAAAATTTGTAGGCAGAATAGCAGATGGAAAAGTGGAGGAAAATTTTTCATCCAAATAATCCAGATATAATCATTTTATTTATTTATTTTGAAGTAATTAAATAGCCTTTTTGGCCTTGAAAGATACTGTAAACTTAGGTCTTTCTAATCATTTTAATTACAACTTACATTTTTTTAATTTTATGTGTTGAAAATAAATAAATAAAAATTAGGTCAAAAGAGGATCATTGTTATTTGTTAGACTAAAAAATGTGGTACGTAGAGATGGATGCAAAGAAGCTTTGTAGAAGGTTACATATACATCAAACTTAAATATGAAAGTTTTTTTTTTTTTCGAATTAATAGATATTGTTATATATATATATATATATATATATATATATATATATATATATGAATGGTTTTTTTTTTTTTTTTTTTTTTTGAAGAAAATATGAATGGTTTTAATTTGGGATAGATTTTACCTTGGATAGTTGATAATAATTCAAAGAAAGTTAAGGATGATATGGGTATCAAAAACTTGCTTACTAATTCTCCGCCATTCATTATTGCCTTCAATATTCCACAACTTGCTTTCTAATTCTCCTCATTTTTCTCTTACATACGGGATAATAATATAATATCTTTACTTTTTTTATTTTCTTTATTTTATTGTCATTAAAATTTATGCTACAAATTCGAAACCAATTCAAATACTACTCATATTTATTATTATTATTTTCAAATAATAATAATAATCAACCCACTCCAACATAAAATTTAAAAGAAAAACAAATAATTAAAGTTATTAAACTATCATTGAGTTTAAAAAAAAAAGGTTCAAAATTTTTATAGAATTCTTTACTCTCTCACTTTTAAGACCATCACCAACTTAATAACATAACCTAAAATGTTGTTCCGACAAAAATACTTTTAAAAGACATCCACAAAAATAGCGCTTTTTTTTATACTTATTATGTATTTCCGAGACTTATTTTATAATTTTTGAGACTTATTTTGTAGTTTCCGAAACTTATTGTGCATTTTTCAAGATTTATTGGACAAAAAATAAAATTTTCCAATTTTTTTTATTTTTATTTTTATATCCATAATTGGAGGTCTGTTCCATCTCCACTGACATTGGTCCTCCATCAATAGAGGTTTTTTTAAAAAATAAAATTAAAAATGGTAAAAACGTAATAAAAGAAGGAGATGAGGGTATTTTTATCTATTGGTGTCACTTAAGCTTAACTTATTAAACTAGTGCTACTCTTAAAAGTCAACAAAAAAAAAAAAAACATTGCTATTTCCCCATATTTCTACTTTTAAAAAAATATTTATTTTTCATCTGGTTGTATTGGTTAATAAGAAATTAATAATCTGTTGACACCTAAAATTGGAGTCTGATTTAATTTGAAAACCTGTTTCTGGACAACAACGATCTAGGACTTCTTGTAATCATAAAGCAAAAACTAATGTAGAGGCGTCGACAATGTTGTCGATGTGACCTCTCCAACGCTCAAGTCATAATTCTATCCGAGTTGGAGAAAAAGAGTGCTAAAGTCATTCACTAGCTGAAAAAAAAAAAAAAAAAAAGCATTATCCCTCTTATTTCTAAGTGTTAGGCCGTATTTATATTCATATTTTGACTCTTTTGATGGTGTGGACAAGTAATATGTGGAGCTCATTCTCCATTTAGTCTCGTGGCCAAATAACAAAGGAAGCTCAATCTCCATTACATGTCGTGGGCGAATAAGGTGCAAAATGTAACTTTCACCACTTCACCATGCGCATGTACAGATCTTTTGACAGTTATAACACGTTTACTATTTATCATAAGGTGTTATAATAAGAGCTATTGTCCAATTTAGTGTCTAAATAATGGGACATCATTCGAATTCATTTATTTAAATCATATAATTATACCACATCATTTAATCACTAAATTTGGATAAAATAGCATTATTGAGTTAATATTCTGCTGACTCATAATCTTACAAAATTACAAGCTTCTTCAACCTCATTCTGTAATCTGCAAGCTACAAGTCTACAACATGATCATCTTATAACCTAGATTTGATTTCTCATTATTATATATATTTTTTAATATATCAATGTGATCCATTTAGTTTGTTTTTGACTTGTATACTCATTAATTTTTTATACAACAATAGGCAATATATATACATATATTTAATTATACACTTTTTGTGACAGTTAATTATATATCTATTATACAATAGTAATTTGAAAGAGGTCGGCCAAGGTGTATTATTTATTTGAGACTGATGATCAATAAACACCGACCTATGGCAATCCTGCAAAATGAATGAACATGGAGGGCAGAAAACAGACAGAATGACCAATTATATATAAACAGAATAATTAGTAATATTTGCTTGGAAAATAATAGAAAAGAAGAAAAGGAGGGGGTTGGGACTTGGGAGTGGGGAGGATGATAACATAGAATAGATGGAGAACCATCATAATAATAATAATAATAGAAGAGTTGATAAACATTCCCACAATTAATTAAAATAAAATAAATACGATGTTGATGAATCACAGCTATATATGGATGTGAAAAAAGCAACAGCTCAGCTCTTAGATTTGTGGGGCCATCCATATATATTTTTCTTCTCTCTACATTTTCTCACTCCCCGTCTTTTCCTCGACCCCAGTCCCCACCACCTCTCCTTTCGCGCCCGCCACCTTCAACTCAACTTCAACATTTTTTACATTTTTTTTCTTCTTTTTTATATAGACTTTCGTAAGGATCTTTTATTTTAATTTTGTTAAAAACCTTAATGAAATGATATCGATTTTTGTTTTTTTAAATTTTGATCTGAATTTTGTATGTGGATGATAAGTTTAATAAAAACTATTTATCCCGATTTTTTTAAAATACGAAGGTATCGAAAAAATGGATGAAATATAAGAAAATTCAAGAAAAATATTCATAGTGCTTGTAAAATTTTAAAAAAAATTTTATAGCTAGATTTCAAAGAACTTATTATCCACAAAAAGATTCAGATCAAAATTCATAAAATCGATGTAATTTCATTAAAGTTCTTACAGAAATTACAATAAAAAATCCTTATAAGAGACTCAATATATATATATAAACTTCTCACCTACAAACCCTAGACATAGGGTATATACTTGTTATGCTTTTGAATCAAACTCCAAGGCTTATTATCTAAGTGGTAGGTAAGGAAAGAGAACACATAATAGCTTTTGTATTTTGATCCAAATGCCCGAAAAATTGGTTTGTATATTCCCATATGTCAGGGGCTTTATAGGTGAGGAAGGACTATATATTGTTACATTTTGTCAATTGTATCCGTGATAAAGGTTTCTTCATGTAAGAAAAGTTGTTTTTCGAATCGTATTTATACTATTCTCCCAACGGAATTAGACTTGAAAAGAAAAAATAAAACTTATACAGTATGGGCCGGTCCGTGTACATAAATGAGTAAGATCAAATTCTTACTATTTTTTATTTTTAAAGATGTGAGAATTTACATAAAATTACCCGTATCAAATATCAAACATTGGGTGTTTAAAAAAAATCAAACACAGGGAAAATTTTAATTTAATGCTTATATGTTATTATTATTATTATTTTTTTTAATCGAGATAAGTTTAGTTCATTAAACATTTTCTATTTTCAATTCTAAAAGCATTGTTTTTTATAAATAATAATAATAAAAAAGCAGGATAACTTCTTTATAATTGTTTAATAGACAATACAATATAATATCTTCTAATGAAGATTTAAATAGTAAGGATTTTTAACACGTCAGTTATTGATGTTTCAAATCTTTCAACAATAATGTTGTATTCTTATACTTTAAAGATTACCAATTTTAAGTTTTTGTATATATTTCTGTGTAATTTCATAGGAATTATAGGAGAGCCTAATTTTTAAAATTTATATTTATTAATTTTTTTTCTCCATCATTGAAATTTCATTCGATAAACATTGATTGCATGTAAGACTATAACTCTACATGGTTGATATATATAGTAGCATACTAGCATGAGATGAACCCATTCTCTTTTAACGGATTCTTTATCTTAATTAAGACTAAGAACTTTTATGAAATCCATCGATTTTCATGTATGTATGAAAGATCACGGTAACATGAATGCATACAACATCTAAGTAACATTTTGAATTATTTAAAAATATATAGGATTCAATTTAATATTTTAAATAAACAGAAACTTTCCAGATAGAAAAGTAATGAAGAAGACTGGCGTACGTATTATCCAAAAAAAGAGCATACATACTAAATATACAAAATATTAAATATCTAGTAGAAGCGACGTTAACCGGAATCAATTTGTCTCCTTTACGAATCTGGATTCTCTCCTTCACATATGTCAACCTATTTATCACCGCTATAAATATATGTATGATAATTTATATAATAATTCATAAAATGAAGTAAAATAAGCAGAAAATTGGGACCAATTTAACATTGTAAAAATACTTAATTTTGAACATTATTTTTAAAGTGTCGAATCGTTAATATGGTTTAATACATATTGGTATATTATAATCAATAGTTTTTTTAGTTAACAAATTTGTTTAATTAATAATCATAAATTCCATCGACTTATATTTTAAATATTATAGTCGGTTAATTACCTATTAACTTAAAGTTTTAGGTTTAGCAGTGCTATTAACATTATGAAATTAAATATAAAATCTATTATTGATTTAATATATATGGGATTTTGCAGCGATATGCAATTCAAACCTGGGACTACAGTCTACACGATCAATATCATTTATCAACAAGCAACATTGAAAGAACTATATATTTAGTTTTATAGTAAAAACATTCTTTCAAACGATATTGTTTCTGGTTAGAGTCAGAAAAGAAGTGATCATATTAAAAAGTAGCCATTATATTAAAATCTTTGAGGGATTCTCTTCCCATTCATTCAAAGTCTACTTCATAGGGATGTGGGATTTTCTAACTACGTACAGATTTTCTTTATGACTTTTGTGTTCCTCTTTGCTTTTAAGATGATGCTTTAATAACTTTTTATTTGGTTTAACTTTTTCAGGATTTATTGATTTAACCTTTTTTTTTTTTTTTTTTTTTTGCATGCATTATTTTTGAAATAATATTCATAATGAGCATGATTTGCATTGTTGTATTCAAGTATGAATCAGATTTTTTATTAGTTGAGAATAAGACTAATCATGTTCATTCTTTTACATTTGATTAAGAAAATTCTCTTAGAGCATCCCCAATACAAACGTGACTTGTGAAAAAAAGAGATATCACATAGGATAAATAGGCATTCTATTAATAATTGTGTCTCTAATGCAACTATATATATTCAACTTCAAGTTGACGTGGTAAAAAATATATTAGACACTATCAATATGACCGTCTACTTTTAGACGACCTATTGCATAGTCCTTTTTTAGGGTGACTCAAAAAGCATTTAAAATTGACATTAATTTTTTATCTATTTTTGGTAAGAAAATAAAATAAAAAAGAAAATAGAAAATAAAATTGGACATGTCATTAAAACAAAATGTGTTTTAAAAAGAAACGATAAAATTTTAAGTTGATTGTATATCAAATCCATATTTGTGCCACATAGGAAGCAAGTCTCTAGATATTGTTGCCATATTAATAATTTTTGATATGTAAGCCAATTTTACATTGGAGATGTTCTTATTGTCATGCCTGAAAATAATTTATATATATATATATATAAATATATACTCACAAGAAGAGGGATTTTATGCACATCTTAAAGCAACAAATTAATTTTCTAAAATCAATGTCAGATTTCAAAAAATATCAATAATAACTATATGCAAATATATTGATAAAATGATATTTTTATAAATGCAAAACTAAATAAATTAGATATAACTATTTATACATATAATACATAAACCATTATGATTTTTTTTTTTTTTTTCTTGTTAGGGATAAAGCTTGGTGTTTTCCTTTCTATGTTTATATATCACTTGAATTGTTGGAGAATCAAACATGAGATATTGTCAAACCGAATTAGTGTTATTACCATCCAACCGCATTGGACGGTGGTCTTTTATATATATATTTCAATAATAATTTTTCTCATATTAGGATTTTTTTTTTTAAAGTAAGAAATTATTAAATTAATATAAAGTAACTACTATTTTACATGCATTAATTGTAGCTTGAACATATAGTTGATTCTTGACACCCCTCCAGTATCATTTTCTAAATGAAAGAGAGAAAGAAAATTAAAATGCATAAGAAAATAATAATCAGAACTAGATATTGTTTGAATTGAATGATAGATAATTCTGTCAATAACCAATAATTAATGATCAAATCAACAGTATATATTTAGCTAATTTCAAAGGAATCCTTATTTAGTGACATTTATTTTTGAAATATAAAATTTCAGTATAAAATTTGGAAGTGCTGTCTATTCTAGATTGGAATGGCCATGCAAAGCGTGCACGTCTCTAATCAGACGGACTATGCGTTGCATCATTAGTGTATATACAGTATACATAATAATCTCTTTGAAAGCCACACTTTAACTATAATTATAACCCTAAATTCTCCCTTATTTTATATTGATATTAATTAATTATAACCCTTTTGGAGAGACAATATATATATTCTAAATGATGATTAGTGTGGAGCCCGCCTTCTGATCTGATATATTTGGTAATCATGTTAATTAATGACAAAGATTGGTTGAAATTAAGGGCGACTAATGATGACAATTAATGATGATAAAAATGGGTTTAGTAATTAATACTAATGTTTGGACTTTAAACCCATATCCAAAGAAAGAAAGAAAGGCAAAAATATGATAGGAGAGACAAAAAACATTGTTTGTTGAGCATGTTTTTGTGTTCATGTCTGAGAAAACCAGAGAGGAGAGGCAAAGCAAGAAAGCAAGGGAGCATTGGGCAGATCTTTTCTTGATCATGTTTTGGGTGACAAAGAGTTTCCAACTTATGTATAAGTAAGCAGAGCATATTATTATTATTTGTGTTAATTGCTGCTGACCAATCTAATCTAATTAATCTCTCTCTATCTCTCTCTCTAATCATTTCTATATAATCCTTGATATAATATGCTGTCTCCCATAACATAACCAAAAAAAATTTCAAGTCAAAATCTTTCTCTTCTGACCGTATACTCACGTGCTTAAAGGCCATTGGTTCACGATATTGGACTAATCATCATCTAATTGGGATGTCATGGACCAACTTTTTATTTTATTTTTATATACATTATTACAATAAATATTAATCAAATATTCAAATTCCCTCTAAGCAGATTTGAACTCATAATCTTTCTATAATGACAAAATGTTTAGCAAAAAAGTAGTTAGTGCTTACAAAAGTTTGAAAGTGCCTAAACAGCAATAGTCTTGGAGTATCTAATAGCCGAAAACCTTTTCATAGTTCGTGAGCCATTAACATATATATATATATATAACACTTAATTACACTATAGATAAGATTGTATTAATTTAAAATTTTGACTTAAACTCGCTACTTCAATATTTAACAAACTATTTAGTCTAATTTAATGGTGATTGTTTACCCTTAATCTATAAACTCTTCCCAACCATTGAATCAATGACATAATTACTAATAAGAAATTATAATGAAGAAAGGAAATTTATTTGACTTTTAATGGATGTAGTGTTCATAAATTTTTTGATGATATTTGAGTTATATAGACCCATACACAAATAACAATCTTAGTTATTGGTACCGGAAAGTGAACTTAATTTCATGCTTTTATCAAAGGAAATGAGTTCCCTTTCTAAATTGTAAAGAGAGCTTCTACTTACAATTCACCTCATGTGTGGGTGCCCTCTCCTCTTGTGGGAGCAGTTCTCGCAGGGTCCCGGCAATTGTTGTGAATTCAAAAAAAAATAAAAATAAAATAAACTTGATTTTAATTTAAAATAAAAAATAATATGTGGCTAATTAATGTGAAGCACATAAAACCTGATGTCAGAGCTGACTAGTCACAACCACTAACTAATAACTATAAAGTATCGAGAAGGGTTCCGCAAAATGTTGAATAAAAAAAACAAAGCCCCATGTTTCACGGTTCACCGGTTGTGATCTTCATGAAATACATTTGTTTTTGAAACTCAAAAGTGAAACCGCGTGTGGAAAACGATTCCGTAAATAACAATCGATTATTATACAAAGGGCTCCACTTTCCAACCCCCCTAAAACCGGGAGGGAGTTACCACAAAATATGGTTCCAATTAATTAACTAATCCAATAATTTAATTCTAATATTTAGTCCTAAACGATCCTATGATTAAATATAATCTTGATAGAGAAATGGGTATTCTTTTTTCAAAAGAGAGAATAAAAAGCACTTTTAAGATCTTGCAGTAGCAGAAGATAGATAGTGTGTAGGCCATGGGATCAGGAATAAATTAAACGTTGATGGGTGGAGGAGACAATTCTAGAGGCTGCATCCAAATTTTTATTTTACTTTATGTTCAATCGTATAGTATATGGTTGTAGGACATTTTCAATGTTGTAAATAAGGTCTTGTACCCTAGAAATCCCCCAAACTCACTTAGCAACTTGAATTTGAAATTGGGGTCTCCACCAATTCATATATTCTCTGATAAAAAGAAAACTATAATCAAATTGTACGGGAGCAAATATCGTGTCTGACCATTTTGTTAACTCCTCGTGACTATATACTACAATTATTGTACAATGTTCAAATGAGGAAATTTGTTAACTTCTTGTATATTTTCAACTTTCATCATGAATATATATATATATATATATATACACTTTAAATTCAAATTTCAAAATTCTAAATACAAAACTTATAATTTTAAATTTTAGTTGAATTTACAGTTTTAGTAGAGTAGAAATTCGTTTGTATTATAATTTATAAACAAGCTCTAGCTGGAGTGGAAGTCACTACCCTCACTGCATCCAAAAAGGAAAACCGGTTATTTGTAATTAAGAAGAAAAGTGGAAATATGCTTACTCAACCCTCCTATTTTTCTATCTTTGCATGGGATTCTTGAAGACCTTTTTATTTTATTTCAAGCCATGAAACTCTTCATTATTATTTCAAGAAAAAAAAAAAGAAGAAAGAAGAGAAAGTCTTGATTATTATCCCTTTTCTGTTGGCCCGTCTTTTAATTTGACTGCCTTGTCATAATGAGAGAGGAGTGTCCCTTTTATTATGTGATTCTAGGATTTTTAACCCACAAGCACAACAGTTGTAACATTGTTGTTTTTGTTTCAACCACCAGTTTTCAATATGCAAGCATTTGACATTTCAAAAAAGAAAAAAAAAAAAAAAACAAAATGCAAGCATTTATGGAAGCTAAGCATGAATTGCATTGTTTACAGCACTATTACGATGTCTAATCGTCATTACCTTATGTGGTATATCAAAAAGAATATAAATAGCTTTCTTTCTTAAGTCTTCTTTTATCGGACAAGATTGAATTAAACTATTTTAAAGAAGTAAATAAGATTGAGAATACAATATTATAGATGATTGAATTTAATTGAATTAATACTATACTTTTTGTTGGTAAAATATGATATTTGTTTTTTTGAAAAATTACAACTATTATGATAATAGGACTATTAGGAGCTGCTAAGATCAGACAATATATATGCAGCCTGGATATCTAATCCCACAAACCGGGAGAAAACTCTCCATATGGTCACACAAACTTGTAAAATACGTATATTGGGACTCGAACCCCTCACCACCAATATGAGATGGTAGTGATATGGAAGGGAGGTGCACTACCATATCATATTTTACATATATTTTGAATATATAAAATATGAGATTTGACTAAATATAATAATATTTTAAATTTGATGGTATTTTGAAATTGAATAAAAAATTATTAAAGTAATATTTTTAATGAAATAAATATTTTAATTTTATATTATTAAATTAATTATATCAAAAAGTATAATAAAGCTGAGAGTAGATATCTGATGTAGTGTTTGATTTCGTCTGGTCTTGATAAGCCTCTAGCCCATTTAGAAAACAAAAATGTGTTCAATTTATTTTAAAATAAATACTATTAAGCTCTTCTACATTACAAGGAATGTATTAATTATACCAACATTACAAGAAATTGTTTTTGATATAGGAATAGTTGAACTCTTATTTGATTTTGATTTTGACTATGTATTTCACATGCAGATATATTAAGAAATTAAAGTAACTTTAAGAGTAAAATTTATAAAATAAAATATATCAAAAATAAAGAATTAGATATCAAGTTAATGAAATACAATAAATAATTCAGCTAAAGGGAATATGATTGCCCATGTTTTGGCTAGAATGGCTGTTTTATCCAATGATTTAATTCTATTAATTTTGTTGGGAGTCTTTTTCCCATTTCAAAAAGAAAAAAATAATAATAATAAAATAAGATAATTCAGCACATGTAATATGAGTAAAGTGAAGAATATCAAATTAATATCAATTCATAGTTTAATTGAATTATATTGACACATTATAAGTTGGGAAATATACTAATATTTAAATTGAAATCTCTAACATTATTGAATTATATATGTATATACTTTAGCCCCCCTCTGTACCCCAAAAAAATTATATATGTATATATAAAAAAATACAAAGAAACTTTGGAGAAAGATCTAGAAAAAAAAAAAAAAAATCTAGAACAGTGATGTAACTTACAGCCAAACACATGAGATGTTGAGTTGAGTTGAGTTGGAAAAGAGAGATTGCATTTGTGAATGGATTGAATTGTGGTGAGATGAGAATAATATCTTCTTCTTTAATGAATGTCATATCTATTTTTTCTTTTCTTTTTATATTTATTATTGATAGAGATTGATAATTTTTTATTTAACAAATTATTGAACCCATTCTGAAAAAATAAAATATTATTGACCCCATTATTTTCTTCAATTATAATCCAATGAAGCTGTCCTGCATCTCATGGGTTATATTGGGCCAAACTCCAAACAACTTAGATATTCATTTTTGTAATCAACTATGGATGGTACTTCTAAATACACCCATAAGGCCATAATGTATTTGAAAATACCTACTTATGCATCGAAAGGTTTAAAAGCTGTTCTCAATAAATATATGAGCTTTGTTCGTCTTAAATAAAGTCTTAAAAAAGTAGAAAAACTTAACTTAAATCTTACTTTAGTAAGATGTATTTTAGCACTTTACTAAATCTTAAATCTTAAATGGGTCTTAAATTTTAAATTTGAATGGGTCTTAAATTTTAGTACTACTTGAGATGCTACTGGATGGATTAGGATCCTCTGCTATGCTGATCTTTTTCCCGATCTTAAACACTTGAGAATAAGACTTTGTACTTAAAAATAATGAAAATGAAATAAATAAAAGAAATAAATGATAGCCATTGATTACACATGTTAACAGATCTATATAGGACATGACAAAAATCAGCATAGTAGAGGATCCAATTTCGCTACTGGATACACCCCACTTATTATTTATTTGCTTTCTTTTTTGGGAAAATTTCATATAAGAGCATTTCTAATGGTCTCCCTTGGAGACCCCCTTAAATAAGGGTGTATATTGTTGTAAGGGGCCATTAAGGTAGTATGTGTTCCAACAATACTCTGTTAAATAATAATTTATTATTATTATTTTGATGTTTTACTTTGTAATTATTATTGTAAAACAAATTACTCATCGTATAATAAGTATTGTGGGATTTAAAAGTTAAATATCTTGTGCTTTTCAAAAAATAAAATAAATTTAAATATGTGGAGCCCATTTAAGGGGGGCTGAAGCCACCTCTTAATTAAGGGAGTGAGCTCCACCAAAACACATTTAAGGGAGCTTTTAAGGGATCCGTTGGAAATGCAAAAATATAGCTTCTCCCTTAATTAAGGTAAGGGGGGTTTCCAAGGGAGATTGTTGGAGATGCTTTAAACCACACTATTTTTGCGACTTTGTCATTTTTTTTCTTCCAAAATCCATCACTTTGGTCTTCCATTAGTCAAAGGTTAGAGCTCGTTTGTTTTTTTGTCTAAAGACTAAACAGTCCTAAATTTTTCTAAAGACTGAATAGGGATTGAAATTTGAACCTGAATGATATGTTTAATTTTTTTTTTTCTCACATCTGAATGTACTGTCAATATGTTTGTTTTTTAAAAATAAACTTGTCAGAAAATAAGTAATTTTACATTTATACCATACTAATTAAAAGAAGTAATTTAACATGCATCATTCTTTTTAACATTTTGTATGTTTTTTTTTTTTTTTTTTTTTCCAAACAAAGTTCAATTTAGCAAAATAAAAAATTCATCAAAAAAATATAATTTTGCATGTTATGCAAACAAAGTTCAAGTTCAAGTTCAAGTTCAATTTTATGTGTTGTCCACGTTTCCGATGTATATAATTCATGAAACCATTTTTGTTTTTTTGGCTTTCCTGGATCATATGCACAACCAAATAAAAAAAGGTTCTTGAATTTTTTTTTATATACAATTATTCTATAACATTTTCAAGCCACGGAATCTACTCAATATAATAGACACATTTATTGAGTACTATACGAATAGTTAGATGAAAAAAATAAATAGAGAGTTCTTACCGGGATTTGGTAGGAGAGAAATTCAATTGTTCAATCCTTGAAAAATTTAGTATGAGAAGTAATTAGGTTTTTTGTTGTTGTTGTTGTTGATATTTTAAAGTTGTTTGACCACTTAAAAAAACAAACAAAACAAACAAAACAACTTAATGAGTTCAATTCAGACCCATTAAGTTTTAAGTGAAAAAACCAAACGACCATGCATTAATGGACCTCTCTGTGGGTATGTTAAGCTAGTTTGTTAGTGATTATCTGGTGGATGGTTAATGGCTTATCGACCAACTTGCTGTGGTGTCCATAGAATTGCTAGTATTCATGCTGGTAGGAATTTTAGTGGAAGAGATAGAGCTATTTGGGGGTGGTCTAAGATCGATGAGTTCTCTGTCAAGTCGACTTATGATGGTTTCTTGAAGACTGACCATAGTATTATGTGGAAATGGAAGTTCATCTGGAGGTTTCGTCTCCCTCCTAGAGTCCAACATTTCCTCTGGCTCGTTCTTCATGGCAAACTTCTCACTAATAGCCAGAGAGTAGCTCGTGGGATGGATTCTGATGACTTTTGTCCTAGGTGTGCTGTTATAATTGAGGATATTGATCACCTTATAAGGGGTTGCAACTATTCTGTGTCGGTTTGGGACAGTTTATTTAAAGATGTTGTTTCCTCTGATTACTACACAGGTGATACTATAGATTGGTTATGGATTAATCTAACTAATGATAGCCTGGTGTATGGTAAGATCCCTTGTTGGCTTCTTTTTGCTATTGTGATTTGGTTCATTTGGAAATAGAGGTGTAGGTTGGTGTTTGATCCTGAGTTCGTTACCCCAAGGCACCCTTATCTGATAATTAATCAGTTTTGCTTGGATTGGTTGGGTACTATTTCGGCTGTCGATGTTGAACAAGTTTCTCTTCTCTCAATTTCTTGGATTCCTCCTCCTGAAGGATGGGTGAAGCTAAATGTAGATGGCAGCTGTGATAATAATTTGGGCTTGATTACTTCTAGTGGGGTTTTGAGGGACCATTTGAAGAATTGGCTGACATGTTTTGTGTTAAATGAGGGAAGAGGGAATGTGTTGGAAGCTGAATTGTGGGGTTTATTTAAAGGTCTTTCGTTTGCTTGGAGGTCTAGTTATCGGAATGTTCTTGTGGAGACTGATTCGTTGTGTATGGTGCAGCTGCTTGCCAAAGATATCCCTGTTAACCATCCCTCGTTTAGCATTGCTAGAGGGTGCTCTGCTCTCATCAACTTTGACTGGTGTTGTGTGGTTAATCATGTGTATAGGAAGGGAACATAGTGGTTGATGGCTTGGCTCGTTTGAGGCATGGTACAGAGGTTGGTATCTAGCTTTTTGAAGCCCCCCGCTTGATATTTGGTTGGTTTTTCAAGATGTCTGGAAAGGTTTTGCTTCTTCCAGATCGTGTCCTTCCTCCTCTCTTTTTTAGTTCTTTTGCTTTGGGCTGCTAGCCCTCCTTTGTACCAAAAAAAAAAAAAAAAAAAAGGACGACCCGTTAGCCTAGGATGATGAATTCAAGGGTATTTTAAACTTAATGCACATTAGTTCCACATATATGCTGAAACGTTAAAAAATATTTAAAATAATAATATTGTGAAAAACATAATATATTTAAAACAAAATGAAGAAGGATATATAGTTTTTATTTTATTTATTTATTTTATACTTTTGTAGGGTAAAATGTAATTAATGTTCTATACGGAGCCTGTTTGGGGTAATTTTTTTTGGCTTGACACGTCAGCACAGAGCTCGGAATTCACGGAACCAAACCTCCATGAGATTAGGCCACATTAGCTTGACGGGCCACGTACAACAACGGCGAGTTGAAAAGTAAAGAGTAAGTCACCCATTAAAGAAACCTACTCATCGGAAAATCCATAAATAGGCAAATTGACATGATCTCACCACCCACATAGCAAGTATAAAATATCATCAATAGAACTGAATTTCAATATATTTTTCACAAAACTTAGCCTTGGATTAGGCAAGACAATCACCTACAATCATGCAGTTGATAAATAAAGTAATAAATGTGAAGATTCAGAAGACTACTCCTACAAGGAATGAAGATCCTTGCACCATAAATGCATGAAGACTCAATTCACCAAGAATCTCACCTGATAATAATCTTTGCTTGCACGTCTAGGGCTAGGGCATCACCCTAACCCTTATATAGAAAAAAGGGAGGCACCACAAGCAATATATCACTCGTAAAATGTAATCATTCCTACAAGTGAAGATTTCATTTTCTCTGTCATTACGACGACTGTGATTTTTCCTTGATTTAGGGTTTTCCATGTAAAAATCATGATGTCCTTATTATTTCTATGTTCATCTTTTATTTATTGTTTATTCATTAGCCCACACACTTATTAGTAAGGCGAACTGGTCACATTTCACTGGTTGTATCAGGTGCCGATTTGCATACGTGTAATTGTTGACTAGATCAACCAAAAATCGATGTCAACAACCGGCGCTAGTAGGAGGGGGTGAACCTTCACGTGATATAACAACCACTACCAAATCATCAAGATGAGTCAAAACAATGATAACCAATTGCCCGTGGGTCAAGACCCACCTTCACCACCTCTACGAGCCAATACGAGGTAGGGAGATAATGATCAACTGCCAGTGGGCCAAGATCCGCCTATGCCATTATAGGAAGAAGTAGAGCCCTATGTGACGCTGACTTATCGCTAGCTCCAAGCAATCATGGCCTAATGGTTCAATGCAATGGGTGGTGGCACGTCTGAAACCCCAATTACAGATTAGAATCAAATTCCAACCTCGTGGTACCTTGTAGGCGAAACCCATAGATGAAGGCTTCGATCTGAAATACATGGGAAGATACACTTGATGCTTTTTGAAGGCACATAAGGAGAAGCGCATAGACATAGAAGAACGCGATGCTTCAGTGGCTAGAAGGCGGGCACAAGAGGTAAAGCAAGATAAGAGAAGATGAAAGACAAGCCATGAATATGCACTCCCTTACAGGAAGCTCGAACCTCGAGTCCCCTAACAAATCAGACCACCGCTACTCAATTCGCCATTGCAAGGAGACCATGGAAGAGACAAACGAGGTTTAGAAAAATGTGAGACCCTTAATTCCTATGTTTTATGTTATGTTCTTAAGTGAAATTGATTATTTAACATGTTTGTTGAGATTGTGTAGAATATAGCTCTTCTATTGAGTTTGAAGACAAAAATGTGATTTTAGAGAAGTTTGGAAGAATGCACATAAAGAATGGCCAACTTGTGAAGAGCATAAATTCTTCCTCAGATTGAACTAGGTGAAGATCCACATGTTTTCGGAAAGCCCTAGATGTCTAATTTTTAGCGCACTTTACGGTTCATTAATCTAAATTTTCTAGAGGAAGTAATGACCATTTTAGTAACTGAAGGTAAGAGTTGAAGAACTTCGGTGGGCCTAGACTGTATTTTTGCCCGCATTTTCTCCAGAAATTTTGACGGTCACCATTTGGTGGTTAAAGATCTCCGTTTTGATAGCATTTTTATTCCAGTGATTTTGGAAATTAGAAATTGGCGGTTAAGGCCTGAAGTTTTAGTAGCCAAGTTGCAGTGAACGTATTTTTGGCTGAACACCGCTTTGAATTGGTCTAGAATTTTTCCAAAACTTCCCAAATAAAATCCTAATGACTTTAGAAGACCAGGACATGTTTGAAAAACTTCCTAAACTCAAATTAGGAGTCAATCATCAAAAGAGGAATTTTAAGTTAGGAAAGAAGTCTTATTCCTTTATTCATGAGAAGTCCTACTTGGAAGATTTCCTAACGCTTGGAAGAATTAGGAATCCACAAGGAGAATCACCTATAAATACTAAGAGATTCTTCAAGAGAAATAGTTGGAGATTGAAGATTGAAGACCCATCAACATTCTTTTTCTTCTACCTTTCTTTAGTTTAAATGTTTTTATTTATTTTTCTAGTTTTTATGTCTAGCTAATTTTCTTGTTAGTTAGGACTCTCTTGAAACCCTAAACATGATTTCAATTCCATAGATAAGTTTTGTTTAATGAAGCATTAATTTCTCAACATGATGATTTCAATTTCCCCATAAAAATTGTTATTCTATTATTATGTTTCTTTGATTGATCACCTTAGAGCATAATTATTTTATTATAGAATCTATGTTGTAAGGATACAAGTCGAACACCATACGAATCTATCCTTGGTTGCAACAATTAATTGAAATAAGACCCAATTAAGGGAAATTGATTCATGAATTACCTATGATAGATACCATGTTTTAGGGTTCATATGATATTCATGATATTCTCTTTGTTCTTAATGAATTTCAATTATTAAATCTAAGTAGATACTATGCTAGGTTATAATTTGGAATATAAGTATTTAAGTAGACACAATGCAACTTACATGCCAACTAAGAGAGAATCATATGGCTTGAGTGAGACATAATCACCTTGTCGTGAATTTCTTCATCATGTTTGGTTATTTTTCTGCTTCATTATTGTCTATTGATTGGATGATTGTTTAGTGGTCGATACGAGGTCCTAGCTAGTGTTTTCTTTGTTTGATTTCTTCCCACAATTTTCTGATGCGTTTTAGTTAATTGTTTCTTTAATTTTCTTAGTTTAATAATTAAATTAAAAACCTCATTCGTGTGAGTGCGTGTGGAGTCCTTTTTGGATTCAAAAGTGTCTTTGTTTTCTTATTTTTAGTTGGATTAGAGTCCTAAAATGTCTTAGATTTAAACTCATTATTTTAGTAGGTAATTAATTTTCTGTGGGAATGATCATTGCTTTTTTGCTATGCTATCATTTACGATTTGTGCACTTACAAGGTTTTTATTATTTTTGTTTGCCTATTTGGCAACCAACAAGTTTTCTCCAATTCAAATTCAACAGCTGAACAATTTCCTAATCAAGAAGCGATAATTAATGTTAATATCTCCAATGATTTGAATAAGGCTGGGCATGGTCTGGTTTGGTTCGGTTTTGACTAGAACTTGACTAAACCAAACCAAAAATTTTGATATTTTGAAAAATAGGACCAGTTTGGACCATTTTTTTTTTTTCAGACTAGACCAGACCAATTATATTTATTCAGTTCGATCTGGTTTGGTCCGGTTTTTGACTTGAAATCCAAATGCTTGACCATTTAAAAATATATATGGCATGATAAAGTGACCAATTAACGAGACATGCAAGTTACCGTTATGTACGGTTCATCAAACTAAAAAAAGCTAAAAGAGTAATAAAAATAAAAATAAAATTAAAGTGATGTGTAGAATTTTTGGAAGTAGAAAAAATAATAATAAATAAAATCACTTGATATTGCTATAATCATGACAATGCAATTCAAAAAAATTTTACAACTAAATCATGAAAATTGTACTAATTTAGTTTAATAGTAATAATATATTTTTTTATTATTAGTGATAACTTTGTAAGATAATGGAAACAAATTGAAATCTTTTACCATCCCATGCTTGGAGTTTTATTTGTTAATGGAGGTTTTCATTTTGTATGAATTTGTACGGTTGGTGGTCGAAAAAATGAAACATGAAATAATAAATTATGGTTTTTGACTTTAACCTTTTATTTTTAAAATTTTATTAAAATTTTTTGGGTGCGACATATAATAGTAATACTAAAAATATTCGGTTTATGGTCTGGTTGGGTTTAATATACTTAGACCATAAACCAGACCGAACCATACGGTTTTACTAAAATAAACCCATACAGTTTTTTTTTTTTTTTAAAAAGTACAAAACCGGACCAAACCAAGCGGTTTGATTAGGTTTGGTCCGGTTTACGGTGTATGGGCTTTTTTGCCCACTCCTAGATTTGAATATCAAGTATTTAAATTTGGAAGATAATAATGAGAATCCTCAATGTTCTCTAGAGAATATTTGCATTAATAATAGGATGATTCTTGACAATCCAAGGATTACAAACTTCTAGAATTTTGATCATCAAATTTTGGATGGGATTTCAATAGATAAAAGAGGAAAGATTAATTTAGAGAATATATTAGAATACCAAGATATTCATGCTTCAAATTTTAATTAAGGTCCAGTAGATCCCGTGTAGGGGTGGGCACCCAAATTGCTAAACCGATCAACCTGCCCAAACCAAACCAATTTAAGCGGGTTGGTTTGGTTTTGTTAAAGAAAAATAACTGATTGGGTTACTTTTTAGTAACTCGATGGGTTTGGGTTGGTTTGTGGGTTGTGTTTTATCAACCCGCATAACCCAACCCAAACCATTACATACTTATATATATATATATATATATATATATATATATATATATATATATATATATATATATATATAAAATTAAATTATCATATAATTTTTTTTAAGTTAACCTAATTTTATATTATATTTATTTCCAAGGTTACGGGGTTCCAATTCTAAGTTCTAGGCCTCTATATTTATTCTTAATGTTATTTCATCTCATCCAAAATTGTTGGCGCTAAACATATTTATTGAGTATAAGTAACTATTTATTATTATTATTATTATTATTATTATTGTTTAGTACAAAAATGCATTAAGCAATACAATTTTTTTTAATAAGTTTTATGTGTTTTACACTTGAGGGTTTTTAAAAAAAAAAAAACTATTATTGTTACGCACTTGGGTTAAATTTAGTATTATTGTTTATCTTATTGATAATGAGTTTAACTACTTGTATTGATATTATTATATTTGTTCAAATAAAAAATTATATAATTATTTTCTTAAACCGTTGAACCAAACTGAACCAAACCAAATTTTATTGGTTTGGTTTGGGTTGTAAAAAAATAACTCAATTAAATAATGGTTTGGTTTGGGTATCGTCAAACTCAACCCAAACCAACCCATGCCCACCCCTAATCCCGTGTTTGACAATAATTGGATTCTCATGGTGACCAAATAAAAAAAAAAAAAAAAGAAGGTGAAGCCAACTTTTAAGATTTTGTCAAGTTCCAAGTCTCAAATGAGTAAGGGAAATTCTAAGCACTTTCTTGTAGCTAAGACTAAGATTCACCCTAATTGTGTGGTTTCAGCGGCCTAAGTAGAAATAAGCCTTATTGCTAATTGGACCGCACATGTTAAGGCGGAAAGGAATGATTCCGTTGATTTGATTAATTAAGTTCATGTTTTTTATTTTATTTAATTATTAAATTTTTTTTTAGGCTTGCGTGCCTTTTGAGATTAATGTATTTTAGGGCCTTGGCGCCCATCTGCTTTCATTTTTCTTTTCCCTTATTTTATTTTATCTTTATTATTATTAATAAAAAGCTCTATAGAGCTTATTGTCGATTAAAAAAAAAAAAAAAAAAAAAAATCCTTGGTGAGGGTACACTGGTTGACCAATTAAAAATGAATTCAATTGTGTGGAATGTGGACCTCATTCGCATCACTTTTTCAACTGATGATGCTACCGAAATTTTCTACTTACCTTGTAGATATTCGTTTTTGGAAGACTCCTTTTTCTGGCATTATGATCAGATGGGGAATTACAACGTGTGAAGTGGATATCGGGTGGCAAGAGCTGCTATTGAGGTATAGTTCTAATAATGATAGTTTACAGGCTTGGTGGATGCCTTTTTGGGGTCTGCAAATGCCTTTAAAAGTAAAACACTTTTTGTGGAAGACATGCTATAACCGGATCCCAACTTTTGAGAAATACCAGTTGGGGTCTAGTGCCAGTCAAAGAAAATGAAAAGGACTTTGAATCTAGGAATTTCTCATTAATTCAATGAATGAATAGTACATGGGGATTTTGCTTTAAAAGAAGCTTTTGATTTATCTCTAATAACAGACTACTAATCAGAAGCTTACATGTGTACATTCAGTTACAATAGAATTAACAATTAACTATAAGCTTCTTCTCTAATGGTCTTGACATCCCTCTTCAAACTCAAAGGTGGAAGTTTTTCAACTCTGAGTTTGTCTCTTAACAAGAAGAACCTGCTACTTGATAAGGCTTTAGTAAAAATGTCAGCAACTTGATCAACACTAGGAACATGTCTCATTTCTATCTGCTTCTGCATTACTTGCTCACGAACAAAGTGTAAATCCAGTTCAATATGCTTGGTTCTTGCATGTTGAATAGGATTAGTTGCCATCATTACTGGTGTTTTAGGAGTTGTCATCTCCAACTCAGTAAGCATAGACTTGATCCAAGTTAATTCAGTAACTAGATTAACTAGACTTCTATATTCAGCTTCTGTACTTGATCTTGACAATGTATGATGCTTCTTAGAATGCCATGACACTAAAATTGCACCATAATAAACACAATAGCTTGATGTAGATCGCCTATCATCTAGATCTGAACCCCAATCAACATCACAAAATCTGGTTATGTCCATCTTAGATGACACTTTCAAGTGCAAACCATAATCCAATGTACCCTTTAGATATCTGAGTATTCGTTTCACTATTTTCCAGTGAGATTGCAGTGGTTCTTGCATAAATTGGCATACACGATTAACACTATATGAAATCTCAAGTCTTGTAATGGTCGCATACTATAATGCACCCACCACATTACGATATAATTGCACATCTTCTATAGAATCACTGCTATATCTATAAAGCTTTTCACCACTAGTCATTGGAGTATTTAAACTATTTACAAATTGCATTTTTACTTTGCACAAAAGATCCAATATGTATGGACACCCAAAAAATTGTTGATGATACCTAAGTCCTTTAAAGCAAAAGCACTATTGAGTTGAGAAATCAGCTTTGTCACTGCTGTAGAATCACTTCCAGTAACCAAGATGTCATCCACATACACTAACAAGAATGTATAATGTTGAGAAGTTACTCTAATGAATAAGGACTAATCTGATTTTGATGAGACAAAACCAAATGAAATCAAAGCTGAGGCAAATTTGTCAAACCAAGCATGAGGAACTTATTTTAATCCATATAAAGCTTTGTGAAGTCTACAAACTAAACCAAGTGACTTGGGATCATAAAAACCTGGAGGTTGGTCCATAAACACCTTTTCTTGAAGAATGCCATTGAGAAAAGCATTGTTCACATCCAATTGACGAACTGACCATCCTTTTGAACGAGCAATAGTGAGCATAATCCGAATTGTAGTAGACTTTACTACAGGACTGAAAGTTTCATTGAAGTCAAACCCTGCAATTTGATGAAAGCCCTTAGCCACCAGCCGAGCCTTGTACTTATTCACTATGTCAGTTGGATTCTCTTTTACTTTGAACACCCATTTGCATCCAATGACTTTTCTATCAGTAAGTAAAGGCTCAAAAGACCAGGTTTCATTTCGAATATGAGCCATAAACTCATTAGCCATAGCAGCTTTCCATTGTGGCTATTGGAGAGCATCATTAACATAATTAGGCTCTTTAAAAGTGAGAAACACCTTAGGCTTAAAGACACCAGCCTTAAACCCGGTCTTCATTGGATGTGCATTTCCACCTGTATCTGTTTCAATAGATAAAACATGACCAATCACAGTACTTGTCGGAGGACAAACGGGTATTGGAGATGGTACAGTCAAGACAACATCTTGGTCATGAGTAGACAAAATAGGAGTAGAAGAAACATAACTACTATGATTCATATTTGGAGAGTCAGTATATATAGAATTAGATAAAGCATAAATATGGAGATGAGGTGATACAAGTATATGAGAAGAAGTCAGATCAGAATGTGAGATATAAGATACTGATGACATTTTGGAAAATGGGAAGAAGGACTCATTGAAAACAACATCCCTCGAGATATAAATTCTACCATATTTAGCAAGACATTTATAGCCTCTGTGTGTCAAGCTATAACCAACAAAGGTAAAGTGTTGAGACTTAAATTAAAACTTATGTTTGTTGTAGGGTCTTAGATTGGGAAAACATGAACAACCAAATTTTTTAAGGTAGAATAATCTGGTTTAGTTTTGAACAAAACCTTAATAGGTAACTAGCCTTTTAACAACGGAGTAGGCAACCTGTTTATCAAATACACAGAAGTTTTGAAAGACTTATCTCATTATTTTAAAGGCATAGAAGCTTTAGCTAAAAAGGTCAAACCATTTTCCACAATATGCCTATGTTTACGCTCAGCTACCCCATTCTGTTTACTGGTTTTAGGACAAGAAGATCTATGGGAAATACCATGTGTTTGCAGAGAACTAGTAAAGGCTTGATACTCCCCTCCCCAATCTGTTTGGATAGCTTTGATCTTAAACCCTAATTGTAGTTCAACTTGAGTTTTGAAATTAATGAAAGTATAGCTAATGCATATGACTTATTTTTAAGGAGATAAATCCAAGTTTATCTTGAGTATGCATCCACAAAGTGAATATAGTATTTGTAACCATGAGACGATTGTGTAAACGAAGGACCCCACAAATCTGAATGTAGTAATTGTAAAGGAGTTGTATAATCAGTATCAGAATTAGGAAATGGAAATTTATGCAATTTTCCTAAACAACATATTGAACAAAAGGAAAGTGGAATTTTATTGACATTTGGAACATTACAAGAAGTAAGAACATCATGAACAATTTTAACTGACGGATGGCTTAACCTATTGTGCCACAAATCAACAACATAAATAGTAGTATTAGAAGTAGGCAGGACATGTGAAGTGGCTGAAGCAGATAATGCAGAAGGCTTTATTGCTGACATTGAATCAGCTACTGTTGTGACCATAGTTGTGGAAGAATTGATCTGAGACTTGATAGTTTGAGTCTGTGGTTTGACATTAAAAGACAAAGAAGATGAGTCAAAAGCATACAAACCATTTTTAAGAGTACCTTGCATAAGAATGACTTTAGACATTTGATCTTTTACAAGATAGATTTTGGGATGAAATTCAAAGAAAACTTGATTATCATGCGCAAATTGAGACACACTAATAAAATTTTTGGTTATAGCAGGAACATGTAACAAATGATTAAGAGAAAGACACTTAAAATTAAATTGAGACTGAAAGGAGGAATGACCAACATGTTGCATTAACAGACCTTAACCATTACCTATATGTACTCGATGATGTCCCGTGTAATCTGCCATGTTAACAAGATTAGCTGCATTAGGAGTAATGTGATTGGTGGCACCTGAATCTTGATACCAATTATTGTCACAAACTAATTCAGGCGTGGCCATGTAGGCAGCAAGTTGTGCTCACATCTGAGGAGAACCGGAAATAGAAGAACCACCAAACTGATTAAGTCCAGAATTAGAGAAAGCAGGACCTTGAAAATTAGAGTCAAAATGATACCAACATTTCATCAGAACATGGCTAGATTTTCCATATAATTGACGTTGTGGCTTAGTACCACCATTCCAAGATTGTCTTCCTCTACCACGACCTCCATTAAAACCACCTCGATTAGGCTGAAACTGATTATCACCATGACCAAATTGAAAATTGGAATTAAATGATGGTCGAAAGTTATTTGAAGAACCAGGTGTGAAGTTGGAATAAGGTCATCTGTTTTGATTAAAAGACCAAGTAGAAACATTTACAACATTAGGCAAAGCAGAGTTAAGTGTCTCTAGATTCTTGAGCTAACAACAAGGATTCAATTTCAGCTATTGTATATGTATCCTTATGAGAGCTTCCACATAAACAAAAGTATCATATTCAGATGAAAGACCATTGAAAATAACAGTAATGTGATCAGAAATGGAAAGAAAATACCCAACCTATGTGAGCTGATCAACTAGATTTTTGATTTGAAGCAGATAATCATTGATTGTGAGATCACCTTTCTTGGAATTCTGAAGTTATGTCTTGAATTGAGAAACCTTTGCATGAGTCTGAGATGCAAAATACAAATCCAACGTGTTCCAGATATGAGAAGCAATATCACAACCAACCATATGAGTAAGAACACCTTTTGTTATCGATGAAAGCAGCCAAGAAACCAGCAATTGATCTTGTTGCTCCCAATCCAAGAAATCACCATTAACCTGACCTTTGACCTCATTGGTAGCGGAAAGAAATTTTTGTGGAATGGACGACGGACCACCGAGAACGAACTTCTAAAGTTTGTGACCTTTAATGGCTGCCACTACTTGTTGACGTCAGAGTAGAAAATTACCATTATCAAGTTTAATAGAAATAGAGTGCTTAAAAGAAACTGGAACAAATTTGATTGAAGAACCTTCCATAGAGATTAAATCTCATTGATCTTCCATGTTTGAAGGATTGGCTCATGATACCATGTTAAAGAAAATGAAAAGGACTTTGAATCTAGGAATTTCTCATTAATTCAATGAATGAATAGTACATGGGGATTTTACTTTAAAAGAAGCTTTTGATTTATGTATAATGACAAACTACTAATCAGAAGCCTACACATGTACATTCAATTACAACAGAATCAACAATTAACTATAAGCTTCTTCTCTAATGGTCTTGACAGTGCCCTATGTGCAAGTGTAATCTAGAATTGACCTTGCATGCTCAGTAGGTTTGCCCGGCTCTGAAGCCAGTTCGAAAAGCTTGCAGTTTTATGAATAGGATCTCTAGTCCTTGTAAGTCTCGTAGCGTGGCTAGTCTTTTTAGTGTGACTCTCGCAATAGGATGAGGTCGGAGAGTAGTACAATGATGAAGTGAAGTTCGTTCCCACAGGGATCGAGTGATTGATTACTGAAATTGACTAGCCTATTTGCTATTCAAACAATCAATAATGAGGGTTTTCAAATTAAGCAAATTAAACTAAGCTAAAATAATGCTCAATGCTATAGCAAAAGATAAATAACAAGAAATAAACACAAGTGTAATAATGTAGAAAAACATGCTAGGACTTGACTACACCCCGCCCTATATTGACTTCCGTTCTAGACTCAATGATTCACTCAAAACATGCTCATGCAATTCATATATTCATGCACCCTAATTAACCTACAATCTTGGTTGAGTAAAGTAGATTACACCCAAAATCATACCCAAGCCTATCTTTCGATTACTCAGAATATACAAATGAGTTCATTAAGAACATTGGTACACTAAACGAATCCTATACGCTAGCCTAAGTAGGTCTACTTTTCTAGACATGCATAGAGGGCATTTTATCGAACACATGGTGTGCATCTCCGGTCAGTACATAACACACCACAAAAATTCATTCAAAATGAGATCAATCAATTGAAAGCTTTAAGTACACTAAAATACTCATACAAACAACACTTGCACAAAATGAATAAACAAAGGTCAATACATATAGATATTCAAGGGTGGGGTTTCATCAAATCCTAGCAATATATATTTAGCTCATCATATTACAAATGGTAGCCATACAATAGATTAAATCAATTAAATACATGGCTATGTAAAAAAAGAAAGAGAATAAAGTTTAGAGAAAACTAATGAGATCTTCTCTTCTTCCTTTGCTCCTTTCTTCTTCCTTTCTTGTGGATTGTGTAGGAATTTTGGAAAGGTGGAGTCTTGGTGAATGTGGTAAATGGAAATGGTAGAGGTGGTAGTGTGTGGAAGAGATAGTGAGATGAGATGGTTTTTGGTGGATTTTTGAGTGTGATTTTCGGATTTTCAAGTGTGTGTCTCCCCTTCCTTGTGATAAGATGAAGAGATGTATATATATGGGTCCAAAATAGGGTTGAATTCTCGTCCAAAATGACCAAGAGACGAACTGTCGCGGTCTGGGCTTTTCGCGATTTATGGAAGCAACATCTGAACAGCGACACGTTTGGAGGGTTATTGTCGCGAGGGTGCCACTTGCATGCCGCGGTGGTGGCTTCGAGTTTGGAAGCCATGGAAGAATTGGATTAGATGGAAAAGTGTGCATGAAGGCGTGAAACGGGTGCCAAACGGATTGGGGGAACGCCGACCGTCGATCTGGGTGGAGAGCCATCGAAAAACACGTCAAAAACTGACCGAAAAGGGTCAGGTTAGATGCTGGGTCACGACCGGGTTTGGTCGGGTTGACCCACGTGGGCTGCAACGGGTCAGCTAAGGGTAGAAGACGACGTGACATCACGCTAATGTCAGCCAACCCGTTGCAAAACGCAACGTTTCATTAATGACGCGGCGCTGTGCGTGCGTTGATTGGTAAATTACAATAAGTACCCTCAACTCGTCTCTAATCACAGAATCTTCAATCTTATCTGCACATTTGCACTTTGACCCCTGATTCTCCAAAATTACACCAATGCCCCTGAACTTCAAAAATACCTGAAACACTTATTTTATCATATTAAATACTCGGTTTTACCCGAGAAATGAACTCAAAGTGATATGGAAATTGGGCTACACTTTGTGTAGAAGTGAAGCAATCATAGCGGAAAAGAGTTAAATTAATCAATAAAATTAAGAACGATAGGTTTCAAAAATTTTATATCGTCTTCTTGGGACCTTTTGTATATACATGAATATGAGGAATAGATTTGTTTTCATACCTTTGAAGAACACTCATTCGTTTTCTTTTCGATCCTTCTTTACGATCCAATTCCATTAAGTCTTCCTAGCTATGTCCCGCAATCTAGCAACTGTGTGCGTGGGCACGTCACGGATTCCAGGAGCGGTTGAATGGAGGCTTGAGAGAATCGGAAGACAACACCTTCTTCCTCTTGATAAAATCGGCCAACCCTAGTGAGAGAAAAAAAATTCTTTTTTCTTTTTCCTCTCAAGTAGCCGCACCACCTTGTTCTCTTTAGGGTTCCGATTAGCTTCTTTTTCCTGACCAGTATATCTTATATACTAGGAACCTAGGGTATAGTAATCCAAGTTAAAATAGGATTCTAAATCCCTTTTAACTATTACTTTTTACTAGGGTTTAAACTTTTGACCTATTTAGAGTAAATAAAAATAATCTTTTATTATTTTATTTGCTTTTGTCAAGGTTAGAAGTTGAAACCTCCATATGACAATTTAATAATTCTTAATTATTAATATGCAAATTAAATAATATATTAATTAAATAATCACATCATTTAATTAATTCCCAAAATATATCTAAGTTACTTTCGTAACACAATTAATTAGATCATCCAATTCTCTGTGAGTTTTTGTTACTATCAATCTTATAGGGCTAGCAAGGGGACCTAATGGACCCACAATTTTAAGCTCCAATAATTCTTAGAAAAAATTAATTAAACTTTTTAATTAATATTCCACAATTATTAACCTTGGAGTTATTCCACTAAAAACCCAAGGTTGTACTCCCGTAATTGTAGATGTTTTTCATAACCAATTTTATCAGTGTCCATTGCATAACTATTACATATGGCATGATTCTCCACAAGTAGTTTATAATTAGAGCTAGGTCATAAAGTCCGTTATACCTCTCTAATTATATATTTTTCTTTTAAGTACCATTGATTCTCTTGAATTATTATATCCTTCATTCCTTTACGGAAGAAGGAGAGTGCTCTTAATCATTCAAGCCCCGAATCAACCCTTAAGGGAACTACTTATCTACTTCTCGCAAGAAGGAGTGGATTCCACTATTGTGTACATACCTTCCCAGCCACAAGCCAAACCGTGATTTCAAGATACAGAGTTATTGACTAAGAATGATATTCCGATCTCACCCATGGTAAATCAAAAACCACGATTTAACCTGAATGAGTCAGTAAGACACTCAGGATTTAGATCACCCATATATAGCCATCTTTAGTTGATATATATGAATCTTTTCAACTAATGAATCTTACTGACAGATTCATATAAATCGTGGCCTAGTCTTATATGATCACATCAGATAAGATGCCTCCATTCTTATAACACCATATTAGTAGTCTACGATAAGACCACCGTACAATACGGAATGGACTGTAGCTATAGATTAACCACAAATAAAGTACCTAGCTTTATTTGCTTTCTACGGGCTATTTAGATTGTATGTCTGAAACATAATACCTTTGTATATGACATTCATATACTTAGTTTGAGATTGCATCTAGCAATCTTGAATGTTTGCATATATAATATAAACATATAAATTAATATATTTGAATGAAATAACTACTTCTTTTATTATTGAATTTATAACATTTACATATTATCAGCTTTAGGGCATAAATCCCAACAATCTCCCACTTGCACTATAGCATGTGAGATATGTCTCGTAATCCCAGACCCTCTAGGTGACCTTCAAAAACTTTAGCCGTTAAGGTCTTTGTAAATGGATCAGCATGATTAACTTGCAACGCGACCTTCGTCACTGTCACATTTCCTCTCTACACTATCTCCCTGATGAGATGATACTTCATCTCCATATGCTTTCTTCTTTTGTGGCTTCTTGGTTCTTTGGAATTAGCCATTGCACCATTACTATCACACTAAAGTGTCATGAGCTTATCCAAGTTTGGAACAACTTCCAGATCACTTAGGAACTTATGGAGCCATATTGCTTCTTTAGCTGCTTCATAAGCTGTTACATATTCAGCTTCCATGGTGGAATTAGCAATACAAGATTGCTTGATACTCCTCCAAACTACGACTCCACAACCATGGGTGAATACTGAACCAGACGTGGATTTCCTAGAATCCCTGTTTGCCTAAAAGTCAGAATTCGTATATCCTAACGGGATCAGATTCTGTTATGAATATACTAACATATAGTTTCTCGTTCTCCGAAGATACTTGAGAATAAGCGTCACAGCCACCCAATGATCCAATCTTGGGTTAGACTGGAATCTACTGGCTACTCCTACTGCGAAGCAGATGTCAGGTCTCGTGCATAACATAGCATACATGAGACTGCCTACTGCTGACGCATATGGAACTTGTCTCATATCCTCAATCTCTTGAGGTGTCTTAGGACATTGTTCCTAAGACAAGTGAACTCAATGCCTAGAAGGTAGATTACCTTTATTGGAGTTCTCCATCGAGAATCACATAAGAATCGCATAAGAATCTTATCGATATACGATGCTTGATAATGCTAACAGTTTGTTCTTACGATCCCTTACTAATTAGATCCCTAGAACATACCTCGCCTCTCCCAAATCTTTCATTTGGAATTGGTTAGCAAGCCAGCCTTTTACTTCCGATAATACTCCCACATCATTCCCAATGAGTAGGATATCATTTACGTAAAGGACCAGGAAACTACTTTCTTATCAACGATATGCTTGTAGACACAAGGTTTATTTACGTTTTGCTTGAAACCGTAGGTTTTGATAGCAGTATCAAACCCGATGTTCCAAGATTTAGACGTTTGCTTCTGTCCATAAATAGACCTTTGCAACTTATAAACTTTTTGCTCTTGATCTCAAGACACGAATCCTTCTGGTTGCATTATGTAGATGCTCTCGTCAAGATTGCCATTCAATAATGCAATCTTGACGTCCATTTGCCAAATTTCATAATCAAAATGGATAGTAATAGATAAGAGTATCCTAATAGACTTAAACATAGCCACTGGCGAGAATGTCTCGTCAAAATCGACCCCCTCTTTTTGGGTATAACCCTTTGCCACTAGCCTTGCTTTGAAGGTCTCTACCTTTCCGACTACTCCTCTCTTTCCCTTGTAGATCCACTTACTCCCTATGAGTTTTATCCATTCAGGTAAGTCTATAAGTTTCCATACTGAGTTAGAGTACATGGACTCCATCTTGAGATTCATGGCTTTAAGCCATTCTTCTTTGTTAGAGTCTTCCATTGCATGTTTAAATGACAATGGATCATCCATATTATCATTAGAGACGACACCATGTGCCTCTCCAATACCTAAATAGTGATCAAGTTGTCCTACAACCCTCCCACTACGTTTAGGTGGTAGTGTGATCTGACTAGGAACGGTATGACTATCGAACGGTATGACTATCAAACGTTAATGGAACGACAACATCATCAACAACTCTTGTTGATTGTTTACTGGTCGAACCAACTTTTAAATCATTTAATACAATCTTACTTCGAGACTTATGATCATTCATATAGTCTTTCTCAATAAATGTTGCATTTGTCGACACAAACACTTTGTTTTCTTATGGACTATAGAAGTATCCTCCTCTAGTCTCTTTTGAATATCCTACAAATAGGCATACTTGTGAATGAGGTTCCAACTTTCCAGATTTGTTCTTCAGTACATGTACTGGACACCCCCATATGCGAAAATGTCACAATTCACAAACTAGCTTTACGACCATTCCACAACTCTAGAGGAGTCTTATGAACGGATTTGGATGGAACTACATTCAATATGTAAGCCACAGTTTGTAGTGCATATCCCTAAAAAGAGTTTGGCAATGATAAGAAACTAATCATAGATCTCACCATTTCCATCAGAGTTCTGTTTCTTCTTTTCGCTACACCATTCTGTTGTGGTGTTCCTAAAGTTGTGAGTTTGGACACAATCCCATACTTAACCAAATAGTCCTCGAACTCTTGGTCGAGATACTCACCTCTACGATCTAATCGTAGAACTTTGATAGTTTTTCCTAATTGGTTCTCAACTTCAGCTCAGAATTCTTTAAACTTTTCAAATATTTCCGACTTACGTTGTGTAAGGTTTATGATTTGTATTGGCTTAATTCCATTGCAAAACACTCTATGATTGTATTAGTTGTTGCTTAGGACATTATTTGAAAAAAGGAAGCTTAAAGAGTGAAGAGCAACGTCTAGTGCAAAAGTCGTCTTCAAGAGGTGAAAATCGTCAAAGGTAAATCTTGACTTCCATCCTCTTGCAAGGCGTTAGCGCACACACACACAATTCATACATGTGTGTCCCTGCATCGTGGTTCAAACATTTGGTATAACACATTCACACACTTCATTGCATGCACATGCATTGATCTTGTATTGACAAACATTGTGAAATTGCATGTTTTGTGACTATCTCTTTGATATGGCATGCTTGTGTGAATATGTGTTTATTTGTTTCCGTATTTGTGTTTAGGACATGAACATGTTCTTATTTAATGCCTTATCGAGTTCCGGTCGTTTTGGTTACTTATTCATAAAGTTTCGAGTCCAAACAAGTTGACTATGCTACTTTTCGTTCTCATTTGTTGTGTTGATTTCATCGTCAGATTTTGAGATGATTTCTCAACCAGTTTTTAAAGTTGAGTAGTCGTAGTTGTGCGTGAGGGAGTCACGGTTCGTAATCCGAAAACGGATTCGAAATCGGAGGTCGGATGCTCAAGATATGGGCCGACGAACCGAGGGAGCGCGTGAGAGGAGTGTGAATCACGTGTGGCCACTTGGCCAGCCCGTGTGGGAGGCCGTGGGCCCCACGGGCAAGGGAGCCCTCTACTCCCGTGGGCCCCACGCGCCCCCCACGGGGTGGTGATGTGGCAGCACGTGATTCGCTCGTAAATTCTCTCCTTTTCCCTCCTTTTAAGCCAACCTCCTTCCCTCCACACTTAGAGATTTTTGATGAACACTTGATCATTCTCGCATCAGATTTCTACAATTTTTGTTTACTTGTTTTGATCATATCTCTCTCATACGAACTCGAAATCATTCGATTCAAAAACCAAAATTGTTGGTCTCGAAGAGAGCTACAAACCTCAAGTATTTCCAGAGGCAGCTGACTTCACCATTTTTCTCAGCTGATCCATTTTCAGTACGTGGTCAGTGTTTGATTTTCAACTTCTTCTTTTTCGATTTCATCTTTGATCATCTCTTGATTCTTACTATTTGATTGATGAAATTTGTTGAGAAGTATGTTAGATCACATGCTAGGGTTATTTGATCATTTGTTAATTGAGTTTTAGCTTTGTGATTTGTTTTGAACATATATGTGCTAAACTTGATTTATCATGAAATTGATTCTAGAAAATATATGTGTGATGTGCTTCATGTTATTTTCTATGTTTTGTTTCATGATCTAAGAACTAGGTTTTTAGTGTGATAAATTGAATATTCATACCTTTGTTCTTATTGATTTGCATGTCATGATTTCTAGATAATTTTGTGATTGTGTGTTGAAATCATATTCTAGACTATCATTGAACATGCACATTTTGCTTGATTGATCATCTAGCTTAATTTTATTGTGCTTGCATCATTTGCATCACTTTAGATCATAGCCTTGCATAAGGTTGAAGTCTCTTGCAAAGTGAGTGAAGCTTTGTGTAGAGCAAGGGAGTCTTGACTAGGACATGTGGTCCGGATAGTCAAGCAAAAGTCTTAGCTAGGAGTGTAGTACTCCGGATGGTTGAGCTAGGAGAGCTTAACTAGGATCTTTGTGATCCGGATAGCTAAGCACGAAATCTTCCTAGAGACGTGAGCGTCTTGGATAGGAAGTTGCTTTCTAGAGGTGTAGGATACATCTCGGATAGGAAGTAGGCTTGGTGATTCACTAGCCCGAGGGTAGATTAGGAGTTGATAGCTTGAGCGGATATCATGAGTGATAGGTTGAGTGTGTAAGTCCTTTTTCACATAGTGGATTGCTTCGCCGGTGGTTGTGGTATCAACCCGTGGATGTTTCCTCTTTGAGGTTTTACCACGTAAAAAATACTTGTGTTCATTTTTGTTTTTACTTTTCTTTATCTTCCATATCTTACATTGATTGCATATCTTGTAAATTGATTAACTCTTGTATTAGTGAAATCAATTCATTTGCTAAATCTAATCAAGTGTGCATTTTCTTTGTTATATTCCGCGTTATTTTTAAGATTGGAAGAATTTGAGTAAATACCTATTCACCCCCCCCTCTAGGTATATTTTACACTATTTTGCTAAAGGGAATTTCACGTTGCATTAGGTAAACATATCCGTATCTTGAGTAATCATCACTAAAAGTGACATAATACTCATAACCACCCCTAGCTTTAACATTCATAGGTCCGCATATGTCTGAATGTATAAGCTTTAGCGGTTGTGTAGCTATAAGCCCTTTTCCAGTAAAAAGTCTCTTGGTCATTTTACTTTCTAAACAAGACTCACAAACAGGTAAAGTATCGATCTCTAACTGACTTAAAGATCCGCCTTTTACTAGTCTATCTATCCTGTCAAGGTTAATGTGGCCAAGTCTTAAATGCCACAGATACATTTCATTAGTTGGAGAAATCTTTTGTCACTTTATTTTATGTTTTTCAACTTTAAACAATTCAGTATTAAGCAGTGATGTATGTAATGACGGTCTCAAAACATACAAGTTGTTTTCAATCAAACCAGAAGAAATATTCAATCCGTTTCTATAAATAATAACTGATTTATTACTGAAAGAAACTGAATACAATTGTTCTAATAATCTGGATACCGAAATAAAATTTCCGGTAAACTCAGGAATGTAATAAACATTGTTTAATGAAAGAAAACAATTATTAACACCTAGTCTAACTGCTCCCATTGCTCTTGCTGAAACGATATTTCATGTTCCAACGCGTATTGAGAAAGCCCCCTCCTCAAATTTTTGTCTTGCCAGTAGACCTCTTCCTTTTCTTAAATCCAGAGGAAGATGGTTCAACAACATTTGCTTCACCAGTCTTACTTTTATTGTCCTTAATCATGGACTCAAAAGTTGTGAGCTCATTAAGTAACTGAGTTAGATTGAACTTTAACTTGTTCATCCCATAGTTGCTTTTGAACTGATCAAAGCTCTTTGGAAGAGTTGTCAGTATGATGCTCACCTGGAAAGCCTCATTTATGGTCCCACCATTGACTTCATTAGTATTGAAATGGGACATCATACCTAGGACATGTTCCCGGATTGATGTTCCTTCCTTCATACGAGCAGTCATTGCGGAACAAACAATTTCGTGTCGCTTTTGCTCAGAATGTTGCCCAAACATTGCATGCAATGACTCCATCATCTCATATGCTGTGGTCATTGCTTCATGTTTTGTATAAAACACTTCTGTCATGCTAGCTAGCAAGTAAATGCGGGCCTTTTCATTTTCTGAAATCCATTTTTCGTAGGCTTCACGAATAGTTCGTGTTGCGTTGGCTGCAAGCTGTGGAGGACATTCTTCCGTAAGCACAAATTTTAGGTCTTTGGTGACTAGGATTGCATTAATGTTGTTTTTCCATTTAGTATAGTTATCCTCGGTTAATTTGTCGTTGGCAAGTATTGAAAGTAAAGCAAAAGACATTGCTGAAATAAACATAAATAAAAACTTATTCATTCATACATTTAAATCATATATAAAATTATTTGGCATATAATTAAACATGATGCATGAAACACGTTTAATCAACAATAAAAATCCCTAAAAAAGTTAATATGCCACGATAATCCAACATACCACAAGTAAGTGCTACCTTAGGGTAGGTCAAATGCTTGTATGTCGGATCGAGACATTCTCAATTAAATGATACTCCAGAATAACTCTTTATTCTTATATTATTTAATTATCGTTTATTTTAGTCAGGATTATAATTAACTATTTAATTAAATCTTTGTGAGTGTAACCCATCATTTCAGATCTTTAAGACTTAACTTGAGAGTTGCTGCCTTAGGGTCAGTCAATCCCAAAATACATCCAGAAATCCTATTCGTTAGAAAGTTAACCTTGGTATTGACTCTTATGGAGACCTTCCTTAGGGATGATGAAAACAAAGCTGTCTTTAGGCCCCACTTGAATCTCACGGTGTTCTACTAATGATGGAGACTGCGGGATATAATGTTATATATCCCTCTCCCACTCACTATTTGCTTGTTAGGGTTTTCTAGTGCTTTCTAGATGAACCTAGATTAAACGGCTAAGAAAAATCTAGTTCTTTTAGGTTATGTTACTAGAATCTCATCCTCTTAACATTAAATAATAAACTGGATTTTTAACTATTAAAAACTAATTTATTATTCGAATTCTAATCTATGCAAATTACTTTAAATAGAATAGAATTAAATGTGAGAATTACCAAGTTTTAACTCTTAAAACTAAATCACATTATTTGGTCCAATTATTATTAATGCCTTAATCATATTAATCTTAATAATGGATTGAGCTTTACTAATCTATTTAATTAAACTCTTTAATGAAAGATCAGTAATTAATGAGTATTACCAAGTTTTTACTCCTAAAAACTAATCTCATTATTAATAGCCATTTATGTGTTTAATCAATTTTAATTATATTAAAAAAAATAAACATCATATAAAATAAATGAGCTATTAATCATGTATGATATATTATAATGCAAGTGTAGGCACATCTAATCTATATGGAATAAGTATGTATGACAATGCTTTAATCATCTCATAAATAAAACATATATGAGTTGACCGAGTATGATGAGCTATCTAACTTAAAAAAAAAAAAAAATTTAATTACAAAATTTAATCCAAGGCATTCCTTGGTCTTCTTGTAATCTCTTTTTCTTTAAGTCCATCTTTTGCATCTAATGGGCTTTTAACCAAGTCCAACTTGATTAACCTAATTTTTAATGGTGATCCATCTCATGAATCATTAAACTAAAGCCCATATGTTACACTTAACATTTATTGGATGCCCAAGTTATTGCTAAAAATATTCCGGTCCATTCACGCTTCCGAATATGCAAACCCTAGCGTCACGAACACTTGGCCTTACGCTTTCGCACATAGCCGTCGTCCGCATGAGAGGAGGGGTGCTGTACGCAGCCTTGCGTGTAAGCGCGCAGCAGCCTTGTGCGACACTCGCGCGCTGCTGCCACCCGTTGTGCAAAAACAGCCCAGCTGTTTCGCCAAGAACCGCGCATGCCATGCGCTGCACCAACCTTTGCACAATTGTGCGCTGCTGCCATTTTTGGCTGTTTGTGCATATGTGCAACATTTGCACACAGCAACTAAATATTGGCGCAGCGTGTGATTTGCAACACTTGCAACTTGTGCCTTTTAATTTTTTTTTTTTTTTTTTTATTACGTGCAACACTTGCACACGCAACAACATGTTGCATAAAAAATAAATATAAAAATTCAAATGACTTGTGCAATGACCCGAGCGGCAGCCTGCTGGTGTGAAACACTTGCGCGCAGCAGCCTTATGCAGCACAGCTGTGATTCGTGAGCGTAGCAGCTGTGTCTTCGTTCTTCGTTTGTGCTTGAATCTTTTTCTTCGTAAACGGTTACATAATCATATTGCAAAATATTGATTTACATAGAACGATTACATCGAAAAAGAAAATTAATAACTAATTATTACAACCTGAAACGAATTTAACCAAACTCATCGTACCATACAATTAACGATCAGCCATGTTTATAAAAAAATATATAAACATCATACAACCCTAGATTGTGCCTACACATATCATACATATCGAAAAGACTTTGAAAACAAATATAACATATCCGTGTATTACAAAATTGGCTCTGATACCAATTGCAAGTTGTGCAACGGAAAAGAGTTTGAAATTAATCAATAAAATTAAGAACGATAGGTTTCAAAATTTTTCTATCGTCTTCTTGGGACCTTTTGTATATACACGAATATGATGAAGAGATTTGTTTTCATACCTTTGAAGAACACTAATTCGTTTTCTTTTCGATCCTTCTTTACGATCCAATACCACTAAGCCTTCCTAGCTATGTCCCGCGATTTAGCAACTATGTGTGTGGGCACGTTATGGATTCCATGAGCGGTTGAATGGAGGCTTGAGTGAACCGGAAGACAACACCTTCTTCCTCTTGATAAAATCGGCCAACCCTAGTGGAGAAAAAAAATTCTTTTTTCTTTTCCTCTCAAGTAGCCACACCACCTTGTTCTCTTTAGGGTTCCGATTAGCTTCTTTTTCCTGACAAGTATATCTTATATACTAGAAACCCAGGGTTTAGGAATCCAAGTTAAAATAGGATTCTAAATCTTTCTTAACTATTACTTTTTACTAGGGTTTAAACCTTTGACCTATTTAGAGTAAATAAAAATAATCACTTATTATTTTATTTGCTCTTGTCAAGGTTAGAAACTGAAACCTCTATATGACAATTTAATAATTCTTAATTATTAATATGTCAATTAAGTAATCATATTATTTAATAATATTTAATTCAACAATTAAATAATCACATCATTTAATTAATTCCCAAAATATATTTAAGTTACTTTTGTAACACAATTAATTGGACCATCTGATTCTCTGTGAGTCTTTGTTAATATCAATCGTATATGGCTAGCAAGGGGACCTAATGAACCCACAGTTTTGAGCTCCAGTAATTCTTAGAAAAAATTAATTAAACTCTTTAATTAATATTCCACAATTATTAACCTTGGAGTTATTCAATTAAAAACCCAAGGTTGTACTCTCGTAACTGTAGATGTTTTACACAACCAATTTTATCAGTGTCCATTGACATAACTATTAGATATGACATGATCCTCCACAAGTACTTCATAATTAGAGCTAGGTCATAAAGTCCGTTAATACCTCTCTAATTATATATTTTCCTTTAAGTACCATTGATTCTCTTGAATTATTATATCCTCCAATCCTTTATGGAAGAAGGAGAGCGCTCTTAATCGTTCAAGCCCCGAATCAACCCTGAAGGGAACTACTTATCTACTTCTCGCAAGACAGAGTGGATTCCACTATTGTGTGCATACCTTCCCAGCCACAAGACAAACCGTGATTCCAAGATACAGAGTTATTGATCGAGAATGATATTCTGATCTCACCCATGATAAATCAAAAACCATGATCTAACCTGAATGAGTCAGTAAGACACTTAGGATTTAGATTACCCATATATAGCCATATTTAGTCGATATATATGAATCTTTTCAACTAACAGATCTTAGTGACAGATTCATATAGATCGTGGCCCAGTTCTATATGATCACATCATATAAGGTGTTTCCATTTTCATAACACTATATGAGTAGTCTAGGATAAGACCATCGTACAATACGAAATAGACCAACACATTAGATTAACCACAAATAAAGTACCCAGTTTTATTTGCTTTATACGGAATATTTAGATTGTATGTCTCAAACTGAATACCTCTGTATATGACATTCATATACTCAGTTTGAGATTACATCTAGCAATCTTGAATGTTTGCATATATAATATAAACGTATGAATTAATATATTTGAATGAAATAACTATTTCTTTTATTATTGAATTTATAAAATTTACATATTACAAGCTTTAGGGCATAAATACCAACAATCCTCCAATTCTCTTTTTTTTTTTTGGATTTCTTGTTATCTTGTCCTAGTCAGCTGTTGAAATGCAATTTCGAAGGTTATTTATTGTTTTATGGTGGGTTTGGTTTCAGTCTTTTCTAGCCGATTACCAGATGGCATCCTCTCAAAGCTTGATTGATAGGACTAGGGTGAAGTGGATGTCATCAACGGTAGACCTTTACAAAATTAATTCAGATGTGGCAGTGGATGAGGTAGGAAAGGTAATGGGATAAGGATTTGATACGAATGTCACTCTTGCATGGCCTACGAACGTGCATACATGGGGTGATTGAGTTAGCATGGAACAGCCATGTGAACATAAACAAGTCAAAAGATGGATTGGATCGTGGGTTGATCCTAGCTATTAGTTGTTAGGATAAAGTTGTTTCAATTGTTATTTGTTTGCTGTTAAGTTATCTTATTTGATTATTGTTGTTATTTGAATTAGTCAATAAGTTGTAGAAGTAGTGCTTAGTGGGAACACTCCACGACTTCCTATCACCTGATTGTTATGATTGTTATTTGATTAATTCTGTTGTAAAGACCTATATAGAGGTCTATTTTGAATTGAATAAATCATGAAGAATTATAACCCAAAAAGATCTACTTCCTCCTATCTGTTTTCTGACTTCTTTTTCTCCTTCCCGATTTAACTCTCTATTTCTCAGTTCTCTCAAAATTAAACCTTATCAATTGGTATCAAAGCCTTCCGTCCATGGAAACCCGTGCAAAATCAACGATGGAATTTCACAGCGAAATTCACGAACTACTGGCCAGCCAAGAAACTTGGATTGATGATATCGTTGCCAAAAACGATTCTCGTTTCAATGAACTTGTTGAAATCTTTGCTAGGAATGAAAGTTGCTTCAAGCAACTCATGAACGATATGCAAGGCTTGGGCCTTCAACAAAACCCACATGTCACCAGCAACATTCGTTCCACCACCAACACAGAACCCCATTTGTTCGACACAGGAGAAGCATCACACAACAATTTGGCTGCTTACAACTATTCCACCTATGATCGACAAAACACAAACTTGAAATTGAACTTCCCAACGTATGGTGGACCGGAGGATCTAACGGGGTGGATTTTTAAGGCCGAACAACACTTTGATTTTAAAAGTATTGCTCCCCATCAACAAGTTCAGCTGGCCTCCTTTCACTTGGAGCGTGTCGCGTTGCAATGGTACCGTTGGTTCACCAAATTCAAAAGGCCCTTGAGCTGGATCGAATTCACCAAGGCTTTGTTGCTTCCGTTTGGACTGACGAAATATGAAGATCCTTTGAGGCATTATCACGGCTCAAACAAACCACCATGGTTTCGGCATATCAGGAAGTGCTCGAAGGGTTGTCACATAAAGTGGATCATTTGCTTGAAAATTTTTTGGTGGGAAATTTTATTGCAGGATTGAAGGATGAAATCCGATTGGATGTCTGCGTCAAACAACCGAAAAACCTTTCAGAGGCAATCAGTGTCTCTCATTTAATTGAGGAGCAGAATCTTTTTCCACTAGTCACACCATTCCGATCAGCAATGAACGCAACACAGCCTAGCCTATAATCGAATTCTACAGCTGGTCTCCTCGGACCTCCTCCGCTACAACAAGCTAACCAGGTTGCAGGAAATTTCCAAGCTCCCATACGCCGGATCACCGGTTAGGAGGCGCGAGAGAGACGTGAAAATGGGCTCTGTTTTTATTGTGATGAAAGGTTCGTACCCGGACACCGCTGCTCCCGACCACAACTCTTTATGATAGAGAATGTACAGCTTGATGGTAGAATTGAAGACATAGATACGGAACTCAAGTTCGCCCCCAACAACGATCACATTGACAAATCGACCCGATTTCATCCTTGTGGACAAGGATAGTTTTAGAGGGGTGGAATGATACGAATGTCACTCTTGCATGGCCAACGAACGTGCATACATGGGGTGATTGAGTTAGCATGGAACAGCCACGTGAACATGACCAAGTCAGAAAATGGATTGGATCGTGGGTTGTTCCTAGCTATTAGTTGTTAGGATATGGTTGTTTCAATTGTTATTTGTTTGTTGTTAAGTTATCTTATTTGATTATTGTTGTTATTTGAATTAGTCAATAAGTTGTAAAAGTAGTGCTTAATGAGAACACTCTACTACTTCCTATCACCTGATTGTTAGGATTGTTATTTGATTAATTCTGTTATAAAGACCTATATAGAGGTTTATTTTGAATTGAATAAATCATGAAGAATTATAACCTAAAAAGATCTACTTCCTTCTATCTGTTTTCAAACTTCTTTTTCTCCTTATCGATTCAACTCTTTATTTCTTAGTTCTCTCAAAATTAAACCTTATCAATTGGTATCAGAGCCTTCTGTCCATGGAGATTCGTGCAAAATCAATAATGGAATTTCATAGCGAAATTCACGAACTACTGGCTAGCCAAGAAGCTCGGATCGATGATATCGTTGCTAAAAACGATTCCCGTTTCAATGAACTTGTTGAAATCGTTGCTAGGAATGAAAGTCGCTTCGAGCAACTCATGAACGATATGCAAGGCTTGCGCCTTCAACAAAACCCACATGTCACTAGCAACATTCGTTCCACCACCAACAGAGAACCCCATTTGTTCGATACATAAGAAGCATCACATAGCAATTTGGTTGCTCACAACTATTCAACCTATGACCAACAAAACACAAACTTGAAATTGAACTTCCCAACGTATGGTGGACCGAAGGATCCAACAGGGTGGATTTTTAAGGCCGAACAATACTTCGATTTTAAAAGTATTGCTCCCCATCAACAAGTTCAGCTGGCCTCTTTTCACTTGGAGTGTGTCGCGTTGCAATGGTACCATTGGTTCACCAAATTTAAAGGGCCTTTGAGCTGGACCGAATTCACTAAAGCTTTGTTGCTTCGGATTGGACCGACGGACTATGAAGATCCTTCAGAGGCATTATCACAGCTCAAACAAACCACCATGGTTTCGGCATATCAGGAAGTGTTCGAAGGGTTGTCACACAAACTGGATCATTTGCCTGAAAATTTTTTGGTGGGAAATTTTATTGCAGGATTGAAGGATGAAATCCGATTGGATGTCCGCGTCAAACAACCGAAAAACCTTTCAGAGGCAATCGGTGTCTCTCATTTAATTGAGGAGCGAAATCTTCTTCAACGGAAACAAGTTACACCATTCTGACCAGCAGTGAACGCAACACGACCTAGCCCCTAACCGAATTCTGCAGTTGGTCTCCTCAGACCTCCTCTGCCACAGCAAGCTAACCAAGTTGCAGGAAATTTCCAAGCTCCCATACGCCGGATCACCGATTAGGAGGCACGAGAGAGACGTGAAAAGGGGCTCTGTTTTTATTGTGACGAAAGGTTTGTACTCGGACACCGCTGCTCCCAACCACAACTCTTCATGATAGAGAATGTACAGCTTGATGGCGGAATTGAAGACGTAGATATGGAACTCGAGTTCGCCCCCAACAATGATCACATTGACAAATCGACCCGATTTCATCCTTGCGGACAAGGATAGTTTTAGTGGGGGTGGAATGATACGAATGATACGAATGTCACTCTTGCATGGCCTACGAACGTGCATACATGGGGTGATTGAGTTAGCATGGAGCAGCCACGTGAACATGACCAAGTTAGAAGATGGATTGGATCGTGGGTTAATCCTAGCTATTAGTTGTTAGGATAAGGTTGTTTCAATTGTTATTTATTTGTTGTTAAGTTATCTTATTTGATTATTGTTGTTATTTGAATTAGTCAATAAGTTGAAGAAGTAGTGCTTAGTGGGAACACTCCACTACTTCCTATCACTTGATTGTTAGGATTGTTATTTGATTAATTCTGTTGTAAAGACCTATATAGAGGTCTATTTTGAATTGAATAAATCATGAAGAATTATAACCCAAAAATATCTACTTCCTCCTATTTGTTTTCTGACTTCTTTTTCTCCTTCCCGATTCAACTCTTTGTTTCTCAGTTCTCTCAAAATTAAACCTTATCAGGATCATCATTCGAAATCATCGGGGCATAGTGATGACTTCTAGCTCACAACGTATTCATGGAGGTTTTACTTCTATCGTTGCGGAAGCTTTTGGGATCCTGAAAGGTCCCAGGCTTATTGTTAAGTCCAGTCTTTTGTCAGCTTTTCTATCATTACAACAGAACTGCATGAGGGTCTCCTTTGGCTGAGGTTGGGCTGGTTATTAATGATATTTTGAATTTGCTTGGGAATCAAAAGTTGAGAGGTGTTCGTTTCGTGCCTCATGAGGCCAATAGGGTGGCTCATGCCCTTCCAAAGCTGGGGCTCTCTGTTTCAGAAGATTGTGTTTGGCTTGAGGATTGCCCTCGGTCTGTTAAGAATTTAGTTTTGGATGATTGTCCAGTTTAGTCTTTGTTTGTTTTTTATCATTTTCTTCAACAAAAATAAAATAAAATAAAAAATAACAAGGGTACTATTGACATTATAATTGGTCCTTATAGTAATAGTTTAATTTTAAAATTTTAGATTTGTATGGTTATAAAATGGACGTGTAAATCATATTTATGGGTGACCATATCATTTATGCCATTCTGAGTCCGTCTCTCTATTTATGGTTTATAAGGGATTTTGATTTGAAATCTATTTGGTTGCCTTGAAAATCTAAGGAAAAGAGAGGAAATTGGACTTTAAAAAAACATTGTACTTAATATATGTTGCTTTCTATAATTAATTTAAAAATCCAAGGAAATGTGAACATTTATTACAAAATAAACCCCCAGATTATACAGATTATTAATTTACCTTTTGTAGTGTACTCCATGATACTTAAACTAGCTACCATACTTAATTGTAAACCTTTTCAAAGTTTATATCGAAGACCTTGTTGTATCACATCCATGGAGAAATAGAGGAATTGGAAGATGGGAAGAAAAAAATTGTTAATCAAGAGACTAGAATGCGTGAAAGCTAGGCAATCAAAGTACTCAAAGAGGAAGACTGGCATCCTAAAAAAAGCCAAAGAGCTTTCTGTGCTATGTGATGTCGATGAGCTTTCAAAGTTTTCTCCATCCGGCACACCTTCTGTTTCTGTTGGCAAGAACAAGTAATTCATCCTTCATTTAGTTTATTATAATTTTTTATTGACATTTCATCTTCACTTATTACCACGATTATCTTATATTTATATAGTATTTTGTCAGATTTATATTTTAGGTTAACACTTACGAATAAATACAAGTTTCTTGATCGTATGGAATAATATTGTTTGATATAAAGTGTCACGTGTTCATTATTTTGACATAAATGCTTCGAAAGAAAACATTTTTATTGTCTAGAAATATTATTGAATCGTCAACAATAATTCTTAATAAATTAAAGTATATTTTATACATACGTAACTCGTCGATTGCAATTATTTTTATAGTGATTTCAGGGATCTCCATGGAGTGGTGGAAAGGATATCAATTATGTCGGTTGAAGACCGCGAAGAAAGGTGACATCTCAAACATCATTATATACTTTCCATTCGAAATGAAAACAACATTATTATGGTTTTCAAAAAAGAAAAAAAGAAAAAAAAGAAAACAACATTATTAAATTTTGATACTTGCATTATACGTGTTTTTGTTGATTAATAAATTATTTAATTTTACGTGTTTTTGTTTATGTTTGTGACCATGCGTCAGTTTACAATGAAGGTACGCAATTCATATCTAATATAAAAAAAAAAAAAAAAATTGTGGAAGTTCAGATTTAATTTTAAAGTTCAAATTTAATCAGTAGATACTAACTAGTTTAATTGTTAAGTTGTCTTTGTTATTGTCTTTGCATTGAACGGTGTATGAGTTTTTTAGATCGATGTAAAATAGGATTTGGAATATATATATGATACTATATGGAATATATATATAGAGAGAGGTAATTGCAAGAAGTAACCACAAAATTTATTGGTTTATTGTTTTTAAGCCAAAAATTTATATTTTATTATACTTATCGAATTTAGTCTTGAACAGACAAGATTGCTCTCCATTTTGTCTTTACTTCACCCACCAAAAAATTTGGAAATCAACTGTCATATAAGTTGAAATTCATTGACATGTAAGTTGAAAGTCAATTGACATGTAATTTAAAACTTAATTGACATATAACTTGAAAAATCAACTCGCATGTAACTTGGAATCAAATGGCATGTAACCAAGTTAAATGTCAATTAAAGTAAAACTTAGGGGTAATTTTGTTCGAAAGTGGTTAAAAGCAATGAAAACAATAACAATAAACTAATAATTTTTTTGACTCTTTATGAATTCACCCCAGAGAGAGGAAATTGCAAGATATATATATATATATATATATATATATATATATTACTATTATATATTATAATTTAAATTATAAATTCTCTAATATATATATTTCAGCAATAATGCTAGAGGACCCAAAAAAATGACCCAAATTTTGGACCCAAACCTATGTGGCAACATCATACACAATATGGGACCACATCACTCTTCCCAAAGATCCCATGTGATGTTGCCACATAGGTTTGAGTCCAAAATTTGGGTTATATTTTTGGGTCCTCTAGCATTACTCATATTTCAGTTGCTGAAGAAAATATATACCAACACTGAAGTTGATCCCAGAAACTTCTCACTGGATATGTACAAGTTTTTTTTTTTTTTTTTTTTTTCTTTCATATTTCACTGTATAATCCTAAATAAAAATTTTATTTATTTATTTATTTGCTACAGGATTGATTTGCTCAAGGTAAGACTTAAGAGTCACTCTCTTGGAAAATTTATAAAAGGGATGCGAGTCTTTTTTTTTTTTTTTTTTCCTTTCAAATAAATTATATAATTTAAGATGATTCATATTGTAATGATTTTGTGTAGTTGCAACAAGATCACTTAAAAGAAACAATCTCCCAAAAAACCAAGATTCTCAAGTAGGTTTCATTTCTAAGCAATCACTTAATTTTTTATCACCATCCAATTATTATTTATTATTTACAATATTTTATATTCTAATATGTTAATATTCATTAATTAATTATTCAACTTTTTCGGCCTTTTTCAGTGAATGGAAGAATCCACATACCATTAATGACCTTGGTAAGATTCAAATTAATCATGGAGGACCATCTCCTTGCATCTCTTGATTGTATCAGAGCTAAAAAGGTAAGTGTGTCAAATTTTTTAGATTTAATTTATTTAATTTGATTATCATTTTCATTAATCAGACATTGTTTTGTGGAGATAATCGCTTAAGACTTGTTAAACCTTCGTGTGATTAATTACATTTTAACACATATTAGTTAACTTGAACACGCTACACTATATGACTGATTTTTGTAGCTAATACACATCTATATCTTGTTCAAGATTACATTAATTAATTAATTTAGTTTTACACGTAAAATTTAATTCAATGTTACCACATCACAACTTTTTCATCAAATATATATAAGATTTTATCACATATCATAATAAAAGTTAGAAATTGTAGTATTATTTCAGGAATAATGCTAATCTATCAAAATTATTTGTCCAAATGATGTGTCATTTGAATGCAACTACTATGTTAATTATGAGATGAATATTGTGTTAGTTACCACTCATATACGTGAATTGGACAATCTAACAATTCCCGTATTCTTTCAAAAAAATAAAAAAAATACTCTTATCATAAATATGCGTATGTATTTATGGATGTATGAAAAAAATAAAGAGGTTCAAGATGTTGGATATTGAATTCAATTAATTTTTTTTTTCCAGGGAGATCTTATTATACAGGAGCAGCAGAACCAGAGTATCCAAGCCTCTTGGCCTCAGGTTCAATTTTTTGTTATATGATTTATTATGAAAAATTAATGAAGTTTAATATGTAGCATTTTGAATTCGATTCTTGTCACTTATTGTTTTTTTCAGAGAGAACATATTATATAAGAGCAACAGTAGCACATTGTTTTCATTCAAAAATAAGTTATTGAAAATACAGAAACTATCAATATTATTACTGTTTTTTGTATTTGAAAAAACTAACAAGTTTTAGAAATGGATCCAATCAGATTAGATATACTCATATTCTTTCTGCTTTCTCAAACGAAATCTCTTTTCTTTCTTTGGGACTATTTATTTTATTTATTATTTATTTTATATATATTTTTTAATTAAGAAAGATATATCTCACTTTTTTAAGAAAGACACTTCAAGTCTTAAAAGAGACACTTCATGTGATCTTAATCCATTCAAATCTCAACTATTAGATTAAAAGCATATGAACGGTTGAGATGTTGAAGTCAAAATTTTAAGTTATAAATTTAAGTTAATTTGGCTTAACTCTATATTAATATAATTATTTTCTTATCTAAAATGTGTTTTAAGAATATACATGTATTAAATTAATGTTTTAGGATTTCATGTAATCAACATGTAATTAGGAGTTGATTGAGAGGGAACAAAACATTTCTTTTTAAAACTTCATGATAAGACAAGAACTAAATATATGATTTTGATTTGTTCAGGAAAACGAGGACTTGCATATCTGAAATGCTCTTTTTTGAATTACCATTAATCTCTTTTAGTTGTCTCTTTTTCTATTTAATGTGGCCTTAATAATTAAGTTTATTATTTACGGTTTCTGTGAAAAATAAAAAAAAATGGTCAAGTTTCATCGCATTTTGACTATATATCGCAACTCTTTACCGTATTCTAAACCTTTTGAATTCAGGTTTAAATATATCTAAGGGAGTTTTCACATATTTAGTTTCAGTGCAGATATTGCACATCCAAAGAAATTATCTGTACAACCATTTTTATTGGTAAATTACATAAACATAATAACACTAAAACCGGTAAATAAATTATAATAACACCAATTTACCATTGACCCGTTAACTAAGGTTGACTACCCATTGGCAACTGTTAGTGAAGGGTAATTTGGTATTTTTCAATGTTATTAAATAAATAAAAAAGAAAAAAGAAAAAAGTGTCCAATAACATATTGCCACATCAACCATAACAATTTATTAATTAAATATAATATTAATAAAAAAAATCTATTTCATCCTCTCCTTCAATTTTTAGAGACCAAATTGCAACTCAAAATAATTCTGCTTATTTCTTCTCCACCTTTCATCTTCTTTACCATCACAATCTCATCCAAAAACACAAAGAATAAAAATTATTTAAAAAATTTAGAATATATATATAATAGAGATACTCCATAATAGAGATGTGCTTCCGGATCTCCTCCATTTTTGTAGGAGATGTAGAACAAAAATCTTCATTAATGTAGAATTAGGATCTCCTCCATTTTTGGAGAAGATCTGGAACCAAAATCTCCATTAATGGGGATGTGTCATCTCCATTAATGGTGATTTTAGATTTCCTCTAATGGAGATCGAGTTATCCTCCATGGAGATTTGGAGAGATCGTTTTATTATTTTTATTATATATATATTCTGATTTTGTAATAGTTTTCTAATTTATTTTAATCATTTGAATTTATATCTCTTTTTCAAATGTTTCTGATTTCTTTTTGATAGCTAGTTATTTGAAATTTTTATATTCATATTTTTTCTTCTGATTTTTAATTCATTAATTTATTTAATATAAAATTTTGAAATACAAGAACAATGGCAAAACGAACATTGTTCATTTTCCATGATTGACTAACGGTTGTTAAGGGGAGTATAGTGTCATTATGATTTTTTTACCGGTTTCAGTGTAATTATTCACATAACCATGTGAGTTTGTGTAATTTGCCTATAAAAGAAAATGGGTGCACAAATAATTTCTTTGGGTGGTAATATCTGCACTCATTTAGTTTAGATGATAGGTTGATTCAAATTCAGAAGGGAAGGGCATCCAAATTCAAATGTTACATTATATCAAAAGAAAAAAAAAACTTCAGATGTTACATAATAAATAACTTTTATGAAAAAATTTATATGCATATTCAGGGAAATCTGTTGTAGAAGATTGCACACAAACACATAAATTAAAACCACATGCTAATAAAGAAATCAATAAGAAGAAAAGAAGACATGAGAAATTTTATGTGGTTCAATGTAAACTTACATCCACGGAGCGCACCTGCACTCAATCCACCATCAGAGTTTGATTACAATCCCTTAGTCTCTCTCTCTCTCTCTTTCTCTCTCTCTCAATTTCTCAAACAATTGCTCTTAGCCTCTCATGCTATTTTCTACACTTCTCTAGATTGCCAAATAACATAGGGTTACATTAGTGTTTATATTAGAGCACTAGCTAGGCCAAATCCCACAAGGAAAGACTTTTCTTCCCACACAAGAGTCCTTTTCGCATGTGGATTACGTCGTTACCGCGGTCTTGGTTGCGGTTTATAGCCCGTGCCCCGAATCGTAGAACATCTTTGTGAAGCACCGCTCATAATACCACAATCCACTTCTTCCTTCCTCAACCGTAGTCTACACCGCTTTAAAACCTCTATGATCTTCTACAGTTGACACCGCGGTTGGTGAGCCGTGCTCCACGCTGTGGTCTTCTTCTCTTGGCCAATTTTAGGCTTCAAAAACCTAACAATCTCTCACTTGAAGACTAAAACTTGAGTAGACATTCTTCATCCTACAATGAATAGTGTAAATTTACGGTGTGTTCAACCCCTATGTCTTCAACCTTGAAGACCCATTGAAGTTGCACAACTCCAGTTTCTTTATAGTGATTGGCTTAGTTAACATGTCAGCCAAATTCTTGCTTCCTGCGGCCTTCACAAGCTTCAAGACTTCATCCTTGATTAACGACCAAATGAAATGGCAATGCATGCCTATATGCTTGGTCCTTGAATGAAACTATGAGTTCTTGGCCAAATGTATCTCACCCTGATTGTCCTCGTGCAACATATTCATCACTTGCTTGAATCCTAACTCTGTCAACAAACCCTGTAACCATATCAGCTCCTTACTAGCTTCTATCATAATCACTTACTCTTTTTCAGTTGTAGACATTGACACTATCTTCTGCAATTGAGAAACCCAATTGTTGTATGTATAAATTCGCCACGCAGACACGTCATCAAAAGAGTCAATAAATGTTGGAGAAAAGGTTGCCACGACATTCGTTGACCGGGTCAAGGGAGAAAAACGCGACCAGTTAGTATGTCAACGACTTAAACCAATAAGTCAAAGGTGTGGTCGCCAGAGCTAGATATATACTCGCCAAAGATAGAAACGTGGTCGCCGAAAGGTAATATCCAGGAATGGAGGTGTTCGCCACATCAGCGTACTGGGCCTAAACCGACTCGGCAGAAACACAGAAATAAACCATAACTTCTTGAAGACACATGGCAGCAAGAAATCATAAGAAGAGGAGGGAAGTCTAAATTCAACACGGAGAAGTTAGAATAAAGAGAAAACCCTAATCTATTATGAGGTGGGATTTCTAACACGAATCAAAGAGGAAATCCTACCACCAGCGCAATTAGGACTAGGGGAAAAACCCTAATTATCATGTATAAATAGAACCACTTATCCCACAAGGGAAGGGTTCGAAAACCGAGAGAGAAGAGAGCAATTGTATGAGAGATTTGAGTGTGTAACAAAGCAATAAGCCTAGTATTATTTTTCTGCCCTCTAGGGCGCCGTGGTTTTTCCCATTCAAGGGTTTTCCACGTAAAATCTGTCTCTTGCATGCATTGATTATTTTCTCGTTTTACTTTGAGTTGATATAATTGTTGAGTGTGTGGCAATCCAAATTTCACCGTCAACACAAACTGATAGCGATAATACCCATCGTGAACACATATCATGTGGTATTTCTCCTGTGATCCACCTCTCCTGTAAAATCAAAATCCACATAACCTTCCAACTTGATCACATCTCTTCTAAAGGTTAGATACTTCTCCGTCATACCCTACAATTATCTTAGGATCCACTTCACTGCTTCCCAGTGTTGTTTGCCTGGATTGGACATGTATTTGCTCACAACTCTCATTGCATGAGCAATGTATGGTTTTGTACAAACCATGTCGTACATCAGACTTCCAATGACTGAGGCATATGATACTTTAGCTATGAAGTAGTTCTCCTCATCCATCTCTAAACTCTGCTTCTTGGATAATTTGAAGTGACTAGCTAACAGTGTTCTGAATGGCTTTGCATCACCCATGTTGAACCTCTACAACACCTTGCAAACGTACTCTACTTGATATAGTTTTAGAAAACCCTTATGTTCGTCTATTCTAATTCACATTCCAAGTATTTGCTTTGCTGCACCCAAATCCTTCATCTCGAATTCGCACGATAGTTACTTCTTTAAATTGTTAATCTTATCTAATTCTACACCAACTACTAACATGTTATCAACATAAAGTGACAATATAATAAAACTCGATTTAACCTTTTCAAAGTAACAACAATGGTTAGCATTGCATCTAAAGTAGTCATTCCTTTGCATGAACCCATCAAACTTTTTATACCATTATTGGGGATCCTGTTTCAAGCCATACAGACTCTTCGTCAACCTGCAAACCATCGCTTCTTTGCCATTTATCGCAAACCCCTCTAGTTTCCACATTTATATCTCTTCCTTCAGATCACCATGAATAAATACATTTTTCACATATAACTATTAAAGATATAACCCCTTTGTTGCCACAATGTTAAACACTAACTGGATCGTAGTTAGTTTAAGCTCTTGAGAGAATATATCATTGTAGTCAATATCTTTCTTATGTTGAAAGCCTTTGACTAGCAGTCTTGCCTTGTATATCCTAGAACCGTCATGCTCCTCCTTGATTCGAAACACCCATTTGTTTTGTAGGGCTTTTTTCCTTCAGGTAACTCGGCTAGCTCAGAAGTTTGATTAGATACAAGTGATTTCATCTCATCCTTAATAGCAAGCTCCCACTTGCTTCCCTCTTATACCTGACATGATGAGGCAACAAGGAGTGCAAGTTGTTAAAGATAATACACGATTGCAAAATCATATTGGTCAATCCAGGTGGTCAACCATTAGCTCACTTAATTAATCAGTTAACTAACTTAAAAGCTTTTGCTACAATGTTAGCTTATCCAGTAAGCACAAATCAAAATAAGTTTCAATCATGATGATCATGATGATGATGATCATTAGCCAATCAACATCTCTTGGCAGGAAGACACTTTCTGCTTAAAAGCTTCTGGTGGGAAAACTTTCTATTAAAAATAGAATTGCCCAAGTGGCAGCCTTATCCTTTACCCAAAATTTTAGGAAGTTGGTTATAACATGCTAGTTGCATGATTGTATATTAGCGAATTTGGCTCTTTTTGTAAATCAAGAAAATAAAGAACATAAAAAAGCTCTATGTCTTCTCTTTGAAGCTTCAATGTCTTTAATAAAGTTTTCTCTGTTCTCTGAAAATTTAGCTTACGCATTTTAACAAACAGTTAGTTGAGTTTATCAAATAATTGTTTCTTTATTTTTATTTTTATTTTTTATGGTATTAGAGCTGTTCAAGGACTAATCGTCCATGGCTTCTCTTATTGATCATGAAGAAGATTCTTCATTAGCCTAAAAGGCAGGTGATTTCACATCTTTGGCGAAGTTGATGCATTTTAATCTGCAAGTCAAGCTTGACAATGACAATTACATACAGTGGAAAGCTCAGGTACTTTAAATTAATTAGTGCTTTTCAATTAGAAAATTTTATCTCAGGTCTTAAGTCTACTCCATCTAAATATGTTGAGATACAACCTTCTAGTGAAGGAGATAAACAGTTAGTGTTGAATAAGGAATATATGACTTGGACAAGGTCAGATCAATTGCTTTTAAACTGGTTGTTCTCTTCGATTAGTCAAAGCTTAATAGGTCAAGTAATTGATTGTGCTAGTTCTCGTGAAGTTTAGAGCACTCTTGAACAATTATTTTGCAACAATCTGATCGAACTAAAATTGGTATGATTTTGGACTTTATTTCCTTCACTTTATGCTTGATTCTCAGGTATTTTCCCATGTTTTAACGACTTTAATCAAGTGTTTCAGGTTTATTTAAGCCACAAGGACATTTGTGAAGTGATCGCGCTCCAAATGTTCATATTTAGCGCTCCCTTTTCCTATCTTTTGTATTTGTTTCCGAGCATTTTTATGTATTTAATAGGGTGTAAATAAATGTTTCAGGTAATTAGGGAAATTCAGAGGCAATTGTGTAATTGTGGACAATTCAAGGGCTAAAGTGCAATATTTGGGACATTTATTGAAGATTGTGTGAATGGTGAAGAAGACCATCGTGGGTTTGTACCGCTAGAATGAACCCGCAGAGCAAGAGCATGAACCAGTGGAGAGGACCAGCTAGTTCAGGCTTTCTAGTTAGCTGGAAAGAACCCGCGGATGAACCCACGGTGAATTCTGGCTAGCTCGTGTCGCTGGAAAGAGCCCGCTGGAATGAAGTCGCCAGGCCTCCCGCTAGTTCATTATCTTCAGGTTGGTTAGACATTTCTCGAAGGCCAAACTCGCAGAAGCTTCCCGCTAGCTTGTACCTTTTGTCTGGCTAGACATGTCCCGCGGTATGAAGTCGCCAAGACTCTGGCTAGTTCGTGCGGCTAGACGTGTCCCGCGGAATGAACCCGCCAGACCCCATCCGAGCTGAAATGATGATATTTTGTAGGGGTATTCTGGTCTTTTCACACCCCAAACCATGCCCAAATCACTCCCTTCTATAAATATACAACTTTCCCTAACCATAAACACAACCCTAACATCCAATGTTTACACAAGTTTAGATAAATAAACCCTACTTAGCTTACAAATACTTAGAATAGCTTAGACAACCTAGAAATTCACTACTTGTTGCATGTGAACTTCATAGCTTGGAAGAAGTAGAATTGGAGCTTCATTAAAGACAAGAAGCTTACCTAGTAATGGTTACTTCTTATCTCTTACTTCTCTTCCATTTATTTGTGATTCATGTAACATGTATGTGTAAAATACTCTCTATGTTAAGGGATTGATTTTCATAAGACTTTATATTGTAATTGATTGATCTCTACATTTATTATATCCATCTTTAGCTATTAAATGTTGAATTGAGTTAAATTGAATGGATGCATGTTGTTGATTGACGAATTAGTAGCATGTAACCTTGATTAATAACATTTGATTAGTTATATTGGAGAAGACTTGGTTAGTAATTACATGATCATGCTTATTGACAAATTATTATGTTCTAGGGTGTAATCACTCTATTATTGTCATTCTAAGATTATTAGTTGATAATATTTAGAGTGGTAGTTGTTGAATCACCTATGCCATAGAACTAGAGTACTTAATTGTGATCAATTGATAATATCCCTTTTCATTTATCCTTGCTCTTGCATAACCTTGCAAGAATTGGATAGATTAGTTAGTTGTAGTTGAGTTAGTGTAACTTAGTTGTAGTTGATTAAATGCAATCTTAGTGTAATTTAATTATGAAACTAATTAATGCACGGTGTGTATAAAACTATCTAGAGGGGGGGTGAATAGATTTTACGCTTTTTACCCAATTTTTCGTGTTAGTCAAAATTACGAAATTACCCTCAAGATAAAATAAACAAGCAAGTGTAATATGGTGCGGAAATTAAATTGACACTTGATTTTTACGTGGAAACCCTCATGGGAAAAACCACGGGCTATGTAAGTAAGCCACACTCGAACCTCGAATCCACTAAATGTGCAAACGATTACAACCTAATCCCGGTAGTAATCACACACCTACCTAATCCCGGTATGAGTGAACCTAGTCCGATTTTGCTTGCGATCTAAGCAACCTAATCCCGATTGCTACACACAAGACTTAGCTTCTCTTGAAGAGAATACAACCCTAAGTGAATATGTGAAAATATCCAAAATGCAACATAGAGCAAGGGAAACCCTATATGCTTATCTAAGATGATTAATATGCAATTAAGAACAATCCTAGATATCAAAACTAAATGACATGTCAATTAGTTTAGCTAATCAATATCAAGCACAAAAACCTAATATGCTAGCACAATACAACTTCTCAAACATACATCATACTAATCTCAATCTTGTATTCAACAAATATAAAATCACATACAAGTAATTAAATTGAGATTGCTAGATAAGAGAAACACAAAATATGTAAGATATTAGTGAAAAGCTTACCAAGCAAAGTATGATGAAGAATCCATGCAAGATGTCATCTAGATGATCTAAGATGATGCTAGATGATGATTGATGATCATGGAACAAGTGTTTGAGTAATTAAAAATGAGTTCTTTGGAATTTTTCTTCTCTTTGAAAAATCTCCTAAGTATGGAATCTGAATATGAACTCTTGTAATTGACCTAAAGTCAAAGTGGCATATATATAGGGGGCCAAAACAAAGTGTGGTCGTTTTGATAAGTTTGCGCACTATTTGCCTTGGGCGCTGTACGTAGGGCGCCATTGTACAGCGCCTGTACAGCGCCCTTGCTCTGTTTTCACGAGGAAACAGAGTGGCGTTGTACGTACAGCGCTCTGTACCGCGCTATGTACAGCGACCCAACAGCGACCGATTAAATCGATCAGGTCTGAACAGCGCTCAATGGGCGCTGTTCGTACAGCGCTTCTGTAGAGCGCTTTTGGGGGCGCCCAGTGCAAAAATGCAATCCTAAGTCTAAGCATGACAATGCAATTGGATATGCAAGATGCAATCAAACTAACATGCAAGAAGAGATGTTCATGAGCATTAAGGCACACATAAAAGACACACAACATATAAGGATTAAACATATGCATGAGTTGTGAGTGTGTGCATCTATCTCTTCAAGACAAGTAAGCACTTAGAATATTACCTTTGGTGCTTGTCAATAGTGAGATCTTCAAAAGGGCCTAAGCAATAACAACAACATCTAAGCTACCCTTACAAAGCATCCCCACATGTGGTTTGATCACGAAATAAGCCAATTAAAAACAACGGGAATCCTAACAATCTCCCCCTTTGGCTATTTCGTGACAAAACCACCACTCACATTGATTCCTCACATAGAATTAGAAACTACGGGACTACAATGATTATCTACATTACAAAGAGATAAGAAAGTAAAAACTTCAAGTCTTCAATCTCTTGTAGAACAATCAAGCCCTGAAAATAAAGTTTCTAGCATTTCTAATACAAGTAAAGTGTGAGATTAATCATGTGAGAACAATACCAAGCATTTGCATTTTTAGAATTTAGGCACAACATTAGCAAATGTATGCAATGAATGATAAATGCAATGCTCCCCCTCAAAGGGTTACTCCCCCTCAATGTATGTTCTCCCCAAAATGCACAAAAGCTTCTATATTTTGCAACTCTCCTTACCATTTCCTACTCCCCCTTTTTGTCATGATATAGGCAAAGGAGTAGTCCCCAACCGGGTCACTCAAAGCAACGAGAGATAGAAGCATGCAAGATATGCATATACATATAAGTCACTTTATGCACTTCAATTAATTTGAGAGAAACAAGGAGATTTATTTGGGAAAATGTGTGAATCCAACATGCTTTGCATACAAGACATATAGCATTCAAGTCCAAAATACAATGGTATTTGGCAAAGCAAATGACAAAGGTTTCTAATTTGAATTCAAACCAATTTCACCAATGTCATGGGAAAAGCAAGGATATAGAGATTATTGATTTCAATTTTAAGAACAACTATATCCAACTTTATAAGCGAAACATGGCATGAGCGACTTTGCACCCTATTTGATTTTTCCGGATAAGAAATCCGTATGATAGTAACCATGTTCAACTAATAAAGAAAGAGAGACATATGGAATGTAAATTCCTTTGAACGGATGCAAGATCCTTTATTCATTTTGAGTCTCATTAGCTTTCACACAAGTTTTGCATTTTTTAAGAATATGCAATCATCAATTCATGCTTTTCATGAGCATATTGTATGAATTTCAAGCTTTTTCATTTAGCATTAGCATGTTATTAAAGAATCATCATGTCATGGAGATAACTATAGGTCATTCACATCATACTTCCTATGTAAATCTCCTAGTCCAAAAATGCATGTTTGAACATAAATATGACATGGATTGTAGATAAGCAAGGTTCACACTTATAGAATTGAAAACATATATACATATGTACAACCAAGCTTACTCAAGCAATCAAAAGAAGAGGCATAAGTTATTTCAAATTTTTTGCAAGATACAAGAATGCAAAATAGCTCTCTTTGCTTGAGTTCCCCATATGGGGTCAATCATAGAACATCACTCCACAAGACATATCCCAATAGATCTACTAAGAGTTTTAAATCGAGTAGCATCTAAGGGTTTAGTAAATAAGTCCGCAAGTTGATCATTAGTACCTACATGTTCAAGTACTATGCATTTATTTTCAACAAGCTCTCTAATGAAGTGATGGCGGATGTCAATATGCTTAGTTCTAGAATGTTGAACCGGATTCTTGGAAATATTAATTGCACTCATATTATCACAAAAGAGAGTGAGAGTACCTTGGTTGAATCCGTAGTCTACTAGCATTTGCTTCATCCATAGGAGTTGTGTGCATCCACTCCCTGCGGCTATGTACTCGGCCTCGGCCGTGGACAAGGAAATCGAGTTTTGCTTCTTGCAAAACCAAGACACCAAGTTGTTGCCTAGAAAGAAGCAACCGCCCGATGTGCTCTTCCTATCATCACAATTTCCTGCCCAATCCGCATCACTAAAGCCTACAAGACTAGCATTAGTGTCAAAAGAGTACCAAATCCCATAGTTGGATGTCCCATTCACATAGCGAATGATCCTCTTCACGGAAGAGAGGTGGGACTCCTTAGGATCCGCTTGGTACCTAGCACACACACCCACACTAAAAGATATATCGGGCCTACTTGCGGTCAAATAAAGCAAGCTACCTATCATGCCACGATATAGAGTTTGTTCCACACTTTTACCACTAGCATCCTTGCTTAGCTTCAAAGTGGTACTCATGGGTGTATCACAACGTTTGGCATTCTCTAAACCAAACTTCTTCACTAGGTTCTTAGCATATTTGGCTTGGGTTATGAAAATCCCATCATTCATTTGCCTAATTTGCAAACCTAGGAAGTAACTAAGCTCACCAACAAGACTCATCTCAAATTCATGAGACATAACATCAACAAATTGTTGGACCTTGGTGTTGTTGGTGGAGCCAAACACTATGTCATCAACATATATTTGAGCTATGAAAAGCTCATCATTGTCTCTCTTGATGAATAGTGTCTTGTCAACACTACCTCTTGTGTAGTTATTGTCAACAAGAAATTGAGTGAGGCACTCATACCAAGCCCTCGGTGCTTGTTTCAACCCATATAGTGCCTTCTTGAGGCGATAGACATGGTTGGGGTGGTGTGCATCCACAAACCCCTTAGGTTGTTCAACAAACACTTCCTCTTGCAAGAAGCCATTGAGGAAGGCACTCTTGACGTCCATTTGGTGCAATTTGAACTTGTGCACACAAGAGATGGACAAGAGAAGCCTAATTGACTCTAAGCGGGCAACGGGAGCAAAAGTCTCCTCAAAGTCGATACCCTCAATTTGAGAGTACCCTTGTGCTACAAGTCTAGCCTTGTTCCGCACTATGTTGCCATCCTCATCGGATTTGTTCCTAAATATCCATTTTGTGCCTATGACATTAGTGGTCTTAGGCCTAGGAACTAGAGTCCAAACCTCATTCCTTTCGAATTGGTTTAGCTCTTCTTGCATGGCAAGAACCCAAAATTCATCATTTAAGGCTTCTTCAACCTTTTTGGGTTCTATTTGAGAGGTGTAGCATGTAAAGCTAATTAGATTAGCTATTTGACGCCTAGTCCTAACACCCTCATTAACATCTCCAATAACATCTTCTTTGTTATGGAGTCTTCTAACCCATGGAGCGGGTTCATTAGAGTCCAAGTTAGGAACTCTAGTACTAGGTTGTGTGACTTCATTAGATGTCTTATCATTGGGAGTCACCACAACCCTCTCCAAAGGAGAGTCATCCTCTAAGACATCCTCCTCCTCATCATTTTTGGACTTGAGCCTTGTATCATCAATGACAACATTTGATGATTCCATGACGGTTCGAGTCTTCAAGTTGAAAACTCTATAGGCTCTACTATTCAAGGCATAGCCAATAAAGATACCCTCATCACTCTTAGCATCAAACTTGCCAAGTTGATCACGGTCATTTAAAATGTAGCATTTGCTCCCAAATGTGTGGAAGTAGCTAACATTTGGCCTCTTGCCTTTCCATAATTCATAGGAGGTGTTTCTAGTACCGGGCCTTAGGAACACTCTATTTCCTATATAGCAAGCCGTGTTGATGGCTTCGGCCCATAGGTTCCTAGGGACATTGTTGCTAAGCAACATCACACGGGCCATCTCTTGGAGGACCCTATTCTTCCTCTCAACAACTCCATTTTGTTGAGGTGTCCTAGGAGCGGAAAACTCATGGGAGATGCCTAGGCTATCACAATAGCTTTCAAAAGAGGCATTCTCAAACTCCCTCCCATGGTCACTTCTAATCCGTTTAATGCTTCTAATATTAGAATTCATTTCATTTTGCAATTTAGTACAAAGCATTTTAAACTTATCAAAAGTTTCGGATTTTTCTCTAAGAAAATATGTCCATGTAAATCTAGAGAAATCATCAACACAAACAAAAATGTATCTCTTTCCACCTAAGCTCTCGGTTTGCATAGGACCCATGAGATCCATGTGGAGAAGCTCTAGGGGCTCCTTGGTGGAGAGATACTTGCCCTTTTTGTGCATGCTTTTGGTTTGTTTTCCTTGTTGGCAAGGTCCACAAATACCATTGGCTTTCTTCCCAAGCTTAGGGAGGCCACGCACACACTCGAACTTTCCAAGGGTTCTTAAATCCCTAAAGTTCATGTGGCCAAGTCTTTCATGCCACAACTCAACTTGCTCATCCATGGACACATTGTTTGAGACTATTCTAGCTTCAAGACAATAACAATTGTCGCTAGATCTCATACCTTTCAATAAGGTTTGTCCATCGGGCTTTAGGATTGAGCAATCATTTTTACTAAACAAGACGGAATATCCTTCATCACTTAGATGTGAAATGCTTATTAAATTGGCTTTCAAGCCATCAACAAATAAAGCATCGGATAAGGAGGGTAAACCGGGAACGGAAATGGATCCTTTCCCTACAACCTTCTTTTTGGATCCATCACCAAAAGTGACATATCCACCTTCCTCCATAACAAGAGTCTCGAAGAAACTCTTGTTTCCCGTCATGTGCCTAGAGCACCCACTATCCAAATACCAAAAATTAGAAGAATTTGCCTTCAAGGCTATTTGTGCAACATGGCAAACATTTTCATTTTTTCTAATCCACTTAGCAACAATTTTAGCTTTCTTAGTGGTCTTTGGTACATGTGCTCTATTATTCCTAGGATCATGCAAATCAATATTATTATTCCTAGGAACATGCATCATGGCTCTTTTCTTTTTCTTCTCTATCATGCTTCTAGTTTTGCACATTTTTATATAGCGAAAGCATTGTGGTCTAATATGACCAACAAATCCACAAAAGTGACAAATAGGAGTAAAATAAGGAATCATACCTTGTCCTTGTCTTTGTGGATGAATGGGTTCAATGCATCTTCGTTGTTGAACCGGTCTAGGTTGCTTCCAAGCTTGAGGTTGCATGATAGGCCTCTTTCCTTTGTGAGCCAATTGAGGAGGAATGTTGGCTTGAGAAACTCTAGGGAGTTTAGCTTGAGGTTGCCTTCTTGGCCCCATCTTCACTTGAGCATTTGAGCTTTGTCCTATTTCTAACTTCTTTCTAGGAAGTTGCACAAGTGAAGTTTCTTCTTTCTTCAAGCTCTTGACAAATATGGTCTTGTTAGAGGTTGAGATCTTCTTGTCATCTTCATACCCAAGACCCCTCTTGTCACATGGACTCTTTCCAACACCAAGCATATGGTCAAGCTTCTTGGTGCTAGAATCCATCCTAGTCATAGATTCTCTAACTTCTTCAAGCTCCCTTTTTAGACTATCCTCATTCCTCCTAGATAAGACTAACTCCTCTTTTAGCTTATCTTCCATCTTCTTGAATTTCTCCACTTGTTCACTTAAGTGGTCATTTTGAGATGCAAGTTCAAGATTTTCTTCTCTCAACATCTTGATCTTTCTTGTACTCTTGATTGCTAAATCATTAAATTCGGCATGATATTTAGCAAACTCCTTTTTCTCCATAAATCCATTCATGGAGTTAGAGGAGGAATCACTTTCTACATCACTTGAGTCATTTTCCTCTTGACTCATTTCCTCTCTCTCACTAGCACTTTTGCTTTTATGGGAGGAGGCAAAAGCTAGGAGATTAGCCATGAGCTCTTCATCATCCGAAGACTTATCTCCCTCATAGGAGTCATCACTACTTCCACTCCAAGTGGCGGCCATCACTTTCCCCTTTTTCTTCTCAACATGATTTGCACAATCGAGGGCAAAATGACCTATGCCACCACACTCGAAACATCGGACCCCTTTCCTTTCGGTCCTCTCTTGCCTAGGTTCAAACTTCTTGAAAGAGCCCTTTTTCTTCAAATCTTGACCCTTTGACCCAAAGCTCTTCCTTCTAAACTTCATAACTTTGTTGAACCTTTTTACAAACAAGGCAAGGTCTTCATCCGAGTCAACCTTCTTTTCCTCCTTTTCATCCTTGGAGGTTTTTAAAGCAATTCCTTTTTGCTTTTTAGTGGGTGTGGAGATAGGCCCTTTCCTAGACTCATAAGCTAGAAGTCTCCCAATCACCTCACTCGGCTTCATATCCTTATAACCACTATTTTCTTCTAAAGCCGTCACCTTCGATTCAAACCTATCGGGTAGAGATCTCATAATCTTTTGCTTGATTCTCCTATCCGAATATGGATCACCAAGTTGATGGCTTTGGTTGACTATATCCATCAACTTGATCTCAAAGTCGTTGAAGCACTCATTCTCCTCCATCTTAAGCGTCTCGAATTGAGTTTGGAGGACTTGAAGCTTGGCGTCCTTCACCACTTCGGTTCCCTCATGTGCAATCTCTAGGATGTCCCAAGCTTCCTTAGCTATCCTAGTTTTTGAATCAACTTGTATTGATTTTCGTCCATGGCACACAAGATGGCATGCAACGCCTTCCTATTCCACTTTGAAGCATCAAACTCTTGCGCGTTCCATTGCGCCTTAGGCTTCAAAACATCTTCTCCTCCACCCGCGGGAGTCATCATAGGGAGATCATATCCGTCTTCCACCGCCATCCATGCACGGTCATGAATTTGGCATATGTAGGATTCCATCTTCCCTTTCCATTGGGAATAGTTCAATCCGGTAAGAAGTGGAGGCCTTGTGCTAGAAGCTCCTTCGTGGCCACCACCATTTCCACCGTTTCCACTCATAGTGTTTATGAATAATGAAATGAATGCAAATGTATGAATGATCAAAAATCACACAAAATGCAAAACACACCAAAATAAGCAAGGATCACCTATGTATGTCTAGGAACCCGCTCTGATACCAATTGAAACTAATTAATGCACGGTGTGTATAAAACTATCTAGAGGGGGGGGGGGGGGGGTGAATAGATTTTACGCTTTTTACCCAATTTTTCGTGTTAGTCAAAATTACGAAATTACCCTCAAGATAAAATAAACAAGCAAGTGTAATATGGTGCGGAAATTAAATTGACACTTGATTTTTACGTGGAAACCCTCATGGGAAAAACCACGGGCTATGTAAGTAAGCCACACTCGAACCTCGAATCCACTAAATGTGCAAACGATTACAACCTAATCCCGGTAGTAATCACACACCTACCTAATCCCGGTATGAGTGAACCTAGTCCGATTTTGCTTGCGATCTAAGCAACCTAATCCCGATTGCTACACACAAGACTTAGCTTCTCTTGAAGAGAATACAACCCTAAGTGAATATGTGAAAATATCCAAAATGCAACATAGAGCAAGGGAAACCCTATATGCTTATCTAAGATGATTAATATGCAATTAAGAACAATCCTAGATATCAAAACTAAATGACATGTCAATTAGTTTAGCTAATCAATATCAAGCACAAAAACCTAATATGCTAGCACAATACAACTTCTCAAACATACATCATACTAATCTCAATCTTGTATTCAACAAATATAAAATCACATACAAGTAATTAAATTGAGATTGCTAGATAAGAGAAACACAAAATATGTAAGATATTAGTGAAAAGCTTACCAAGCAAAGTATGATGAAGAATCCATGCAAGATGTCATCTAGATGATCTAAGATGATGCTAGATGATGATTGATGATCATGGAACAAGTGTTTGAGTAATTAAAAATGAGTTCTTTGGAATTTTTCTTCTCTTTGAAAAATCTCCTAAGTATGGAATCTGAATATGAACTCTTGTAATTGACCTAAAGTCAAAGTGGCATATATATAGGGGGCCAAAACAAAGTGTGGTCGTTTTGATAAGTTTGCGCACTATTTGCCTTGGGCGCTGTACGTAGGGCGCCATTGTACAGCGCCTGTACAGCGCCCTTGCTCTGTTTTCACGAGGAAACAGAGTGGCGTTGTACGTACAGCGCTCTGTACCGCGCTATGTACAGCGACCCAACAGCGACCGATTAAATCGATCAGGTCTGAACAGCGCTCAATGGGCGCTGTTCGTACAGCGCTTCTGTAGAGCGCTTTTGGGGGCGCCCAGTGCAAAAATGCAATCCTAAGTCTAAGCATGACAATGCAATTGGATATGCAAGATGCAATCAAACTAACATGCAAGAAGAGATGTTCATGAGCATTAAGGCACACATAAAAGACACACAACATATAAGGATTAAACATATGCATGAGTTGTGAGTGTGTGCATCTATCTCTTCAAGACAAGTAAGCACTTAGAATATTACCTTTGGTGCTTGTCAATAGTGAGATCTTCAAAAGGGCCTAAGCAATAACAACAACATCTAAGCTACCCTTACAAAGCATTCCCACATGTGGTTTGATCACGAAATAAGCCAATTAAAAACAACGGGAATCCTAACAAATTATAATGACTTAGTGTTAATTTACTTACTTGCTTACTTAGTTGCCATCTAGTAGTTTAAGTTAATTATAATTGTCTTGTGTTTACACCTTTTTATTTGTTGTTGTAGTATAGATATTATGTATCCTTAACCGTAGGATATGCATAGCCTTAATTCTACATCTTAGCCATCTTAGCATAATCATAGCCATTAGCCTAGATAATTGCTTGTGACAGCCCATGCTTTACTTTTCTTGCATGTATATAGTGTAAATAACTTGACTATAACATAAGGCGTAGAACTGACTTTAAGTGTACCATACCTCCCTGTGGAATGAACCGTACTTGCTGCTACGCGATCGTAACGATCCGTGCACTTGCAGATAAACTCGCACGCCCATTATTTTACGATAGTTTATAAAACTATCACGTTCATTTGTGGCGCGATCATGAAGAAAAGATGGATTTGGTACAAAAAGTGCAATTAAAGTATGAGAAACAGGGCATTGTCGCCCTTTGATGGTGTTGCCTTGAGCACAAGGTGACATAAGGGCATGAAGCACTAAGGACTCAAGCCAAGAGTTGTCACGGTGTTGTCACTGTGATGACCAAAACGGGACAGAGAGATTTAAATCCTGAAAATTAATCAGGTATGGTGTCGCAGTGGGATGTCACTTTGAGCCAAACAGCGACAGAGGAGATGAAATCCTGCAAATCAATCACGTATGGTATCACTGTGAAGTGTCGTCATGTGACCAAACAACGACCACTCTTAGAAATCTCAGATCTCTTTGTTGCCTTTCCAATGTCGCTGTCGCCACAACCGCGAAAAAGATGAGAATGGCTGCGACAATTGAATCTCAGAATGTGTAACTGTTTGCCGCGATAGTGTCACTACAATGACAACATATCGCGACACCATGTCATATCAGCATTTTTGGCAGTTAATAGTACAAGTCCGAGAGCCACTATATATATTCTTCTCTTCCAAGTTGAAGAGAGATCCAAGTATATTTCCAAGCACGAATATACAGAGTTTTGGACCTAGCATTCTCCTCCATACTTCCCACATTCAACTTCCTCCATTTCTAATCTTGTACTACATTTTCCATCCAAAAACTCATCACTAAATCTTGATTACTTTACCCAACCATTCCTTTCTTCCCATTCTCTACATCCCAATACCTTTGTCACTCACCATTAGACACCCACCTATCTAGACATATCCTTATCTATCACTCTTTGCACTAGGAGCATCTAAGGAAAGAAATAAGCAAGCATTAAAATAGGAGGCCCAATGGTGATTTCCTTATCTATTACTTTCTTGCTTATTTCATTGTAACTATGTGTAAATAAACCCCTAATCTAAGGGATAGATGTGAGGAACATTTGGATTTGGGTTTTGCTTAAGCTATTGTATTTGAATCTCTATTTGTGTTCTATTCTCTTGACAACTAGATCCTACTCATTATATGTTTGGCATTGTATACCCATTAGTTGATTATACTCTTGTTTATGATAATTTGTTATATAATCAATCTTGGATTGACACTCTTGAATGATTAGGAAGATAGTGAATATGATAGATTATTGGAGGGTATATCAACCACAATAATCTAAACCTTGATTTGTAACAAACCAATCTCACATTGACCCTTTTTCCTTAATCGGTTAGGCATTTTGGTGAGAAGATGTTTAGGGTTCATAGTGATGACCTGAACATATCTAAGAATACAAATGGTTAACATATAAGAGATTGGTCCATTAAAAAGGCTTGAAAAGCATTGCCCATAATTCACTTGCAACTCCATCAATTCCCTAGTATCTCTCTTAATTGTTTACATCTGTTACTCCTATCAAGATTGTTGAGCATTCTGTTTGTTCTATCACATTTTGTTACTTTTACTTTACTTGGATGTTTGGTGGTTTATCAAACCACACAATTATCCATTTATCATGATTTACTTTATTGCATTATAGATTAGCAATCAATCCAACGTATTACTCCAATTCCTTGTGGAACAAATCTTTACTTACCATTTACTAAAATTTACATCTTAAGAGGATTACTAAGTGGTTAAAACATGATTTTCAAATGATCACATAAAATATTGTTTTGAAGAGTACAAAATGACCTTATCACAATCGTTGGCCAAAGTTCTTCAGCTTAAACAAAAATTACAAAATATTAATGAAGGAGCAAGTTCAGTTACAGAGTTTGTACTCATAGTTTAAACCATTGGAGATAGCTTGAAGGCTACATGTCAAATAGTGAGTAAAAATGATCTTATTCTATGTATTTTAAATGGCATCGGGCATGAGTATGATTCTGTTGTATCGGTTATTACATCTCAAAGAAGTTCTACATCTTTTCAAGAGGCACAATACTTGCTATTGAATCTTGAGCAAAAAATAGCTCAACTGAGTTCTACCACTCAACTGGATGTTTCAATTGCTAGTGCAAACTTTTCTACTGGAAATCAAAATGATAGAAGGAATCAAAGAGGAGGTTTTAATGGTTCTAATAACTACAATAATGGAGGAAGATTTGGTGGTAATAGAGGAAGAAATCAAGGAAGAGGTGGTGGTAGATGGAATAACAAAAACATGCCAGTGTGTTGTAAGTCGCGCATCGGAAAAAAGATAGGTTTTTAAATTTATTCTCTTGGACCTTTTTGTATACACGAATGTAAGGTTTATGATTTGTATCGGCTTAATTCCATTGCAAAACACTCTATGTTTATATTAGTTGTTGCTTAGGACATTATTTGAAGAAAGGAAGCTTAAAGAGTGAAGAGCAACGTCTAGTGCAAAAGTCGTCTTCAAGAGGTGAAAAACGTCAAAGGTAAATCTTGACTTCTGTCCTCTTGCAAGGCGTTAGCGCACACACACACAATTCATACATGTGTGTCCCTGCATCACGGTTCAAACATTTGGTATAACACATTCACACACTTCATAGCATGCTCATGCATTGATCTTGTATTGACAAACATTATGAAATTGCATGCTTTGTGACTATCTCTTTGATATGGCATGCTTGTGTGAATATGTGTTTATTTGTTTGTGTATTTTGTGTTTAGGACTTGAACATGTTCTCATTTAATGCCTTATTGAGTTTCGGTCGTTTCGGTTACTCATTCATAAGGTTTCGAGTCCAAACAAGTTGACTATGCTACTTTTCGTTCTCATTTGTTGTGTTGACTTCATCGTCGGATTCCGAGATGATTTCTCAACCATTTTTCAAAGTTGAGTAGTTGTAGTCGTGTGTGAGGGAGTCACGGTTCGTAATCCGAAAATAGATTCAAAATCGGAGGTCGGATTCCCAAGATATGGGCTAAAGAACCGAATGAGCGCGCGAGAGAAGTCGGGAGCACGTGTGGCCACAAGGCCTACCCGTGTGGGAGGCCGTGGGCCCCACGGCCAGGGGAGCCCTCTGCTCCCGTGTGGGCCACGCGCCCCCCATGGGGTGGTGATGTGGCGTGCTCCGATTCGCTCGTAAAATCTCTCTCTCTCCTCCTTTTAAACACATCTCCTTCCCTCCACACTTGGTTGATGAAATTGAAGAACAATCACGAAATTCTACAGTTTTCATCTATATTTTTGTTTTCTTATTTTGATCATATCTCTCTCATACGAGCTCGAAATCAATCGATTCAAAAACCAAAATTGTTGGTCTCGAAGAGAGCTACAAACCCAAGCATTTCTAGAGGTAGCTGACTTCGCTATTTTTCTCAGCTGGTCCATTTTAGTCCGTGGTCAGTATGTATGTTTCAACTTCTTCTTTTTCAATTTCATCTTTGATCATCTCTTGATTCTTACTATTTGATTGATGAAATTTGTTGAGAAGTATGTTAGATCACTTGCTAGGGTTGTTTGATAATTTATTAATTGAGTTTTAGCTTTGTGATTTGTCTTTGAACATATATGTGCTAAACTTGATTGTGTGTGAAATTGATTCTAGAAATTGAATATATGATGTATCTCATATTATTTTCTAGGTTCTATTTCTTGATCTAAGAACTAGGTTTTTAGTGTGATAAATTGAATATTCATACCTTTGTTCTTATTGATTTGCCTGTCTTGATTTCTAGATAATTTTTGTGATTGTGTGTTGAAATCATATTCTAGACTATCATTGAACATGTACATTTTGCTTGATTGATTATCTAGCTTAATTTGTTTGTGTTTGCATCACTTGCATCACTTTAGATCATAGCCTTGCATAAGGTTGAAGTCTCTAGCAAAGTGAGCGAAGCTTTGCAGATAGAGTAAAGAAGTCTTGTCTAGGGTCGGGAGGATCCGGATAGGCAAGCAAGAAATCTTCCTAGAGACGTGAGCGTCTTGGATAGGAAGTTGCTTTCTAGAGGTGTAGGATACATCTCGGATAGGAAGTAGGCTTGGTGATTCACTAGCCCGAGGGTAGATTAGGAGTTGATAGCTTGAGTGGATATCATGAGTGATAGCTTGAGTGTGTAAGTCCTTTTTCACATAGTGGATTGCTTTGCCGGTGGTTGTGGTATCAACCCGTGGATGTTTCCTCTTTGAGGTTTTACCACGTAAAGACACTTGTGTTCATTTTTGTTTTTATTTTTCTTTATCTTCCATATCTTACATTGATTGCATATCTTGTAAATTGATTAACTCTTGTATTAGTGAAATCAATTCATTTGCTAAAATCTAATCAAGTGTGCATTCTCTTTGTTATATTCCATATTTTTTTTTAAATTGGAAGAATTTGGAGCCTATACCTATTCACCCCCCCTCTAGGTATATTTTACACTATATTGCTAAAGGGAATATCAACGAATATAAGGAGGGATTTGTTTTCAACCAATTGGTTGATTTTATTAAATACTTGTTTTTTGTAACCTCTTATTTGGTATATATGGGTGAGTGATTCTCCGTAGTGTATTCTAGACCTGTGATGATTTTCTCAAAGCATTCCCAACTTGTAGATTCAGTATCCTTTGACCAATTGGACTCTATGGTGTCGAAACATTATCCTATGATATAGGTTCTCCAACTTGGGATTGCACACCATGCTCTTTGTTAGGTTTTTGAGTTGTGTTGACACTATTCTATATCAAAACGACATTTCCTTTGTATTGATTAGTTGTCTAGGTTTCTCGGTTTAACAAGCTTTAAGGAAATTGGGTAACACATCAAGCAAAGTGAAGCCTTCAAGAGGAGAAAACATCAAAGGTATATTTAGACCTCATTCCTCTTGCAAGGCCTTTAGGCACACACACACAAATCATTCATAAGTATCCCTGTATGGTTGTGCACATTTTATATAACACATTCACATGTTTTAGTATGCTCATGCATTGAACTCATATTGTCATACATTTTAGAATTGTATGTTCTAAGACTATGTCTAGGAAATGGCATACATGTGTGATTTTGTGTTTATATGTTTGTGTTTTATTGTATTTGGACTTGAACATGATCTCATTTAATTCCTTATTGAGTCCCAGTCATTTCAGTTACTCATTCATTAGGTTTCGAGTCCAAACGATGTAACTACATTACTTTGCGTTCTCATTTGTTGAGTTGACTTCGTCATCGTTTTCCGAGATGAATTCTCAACCTTTTGTCAAAGTTTTATAGTCTTCGTTGTGCATGAGGGAGTCACGATTCATAATCCAAAAATGGATTTGAAATCAGAATTCGGAGGCTCGAATACGGCCGAAGAACGCGAGAGGTGCGCAAGAGGAGCTTGCTCGGCCAAAAGCCAAGCAAGGTGTCCACGTGTGCCACACGTCCAGCACTGCCCTCTGCCTATGTGTGCCACATGTAGTCCACACACGGAGTTGATGTGGTAGCCTCTGATTGACTCGTCTTTTCCCTCTCTCTCTTCCTTTTAAATCTCTCCATTCCCTCTAATTCATTTTTAAGAAGAAAAATTAGAAATCCTTAGACCAGAAATTTTCTCTCAACTTTTCTCACCTTCCAAACACCATAACTTTCTCATACATAGTCATAATTAAGTGATTCAAGTTGGAGATTGTTCGTAATCGAGTCCTTTACCTTTTTTAAGTGGTCTTGTAGTTGTTTGAATGATTTTTGTGGTAGTTCTACCTAGAAAACCGAACCAGCTCGTGAATTTGAGGTAGTGTTCATATCTTTGTGATTTCTTCTTTTATAACCTTCAATTTGCTTGGGGTTTCTTCTTCTATATGTATGTATATGTTTGGTGAATGCTATTGAGAAAGATAGCTTCACAATCAATCCTAATCAAAAGCCTAATTAGAGACATATGTGAACTAGTTTATTAGATTCTAGGTTTTTGACATGATTGAGAGTTGTATTGTGATTAAATTGATATCTAGGATTATTTGTGACTTGATTGAATCATTTTATGATTAATAATCCTTGAATTGTGTTTTGATTTTTTGATTGATAAAATCTAGGATTAATACATTTGTATGTGTTTTTAGAGCTATTTAGGATTTAATTGATTTATCATTATATCTTTGCTCTAAATCTTTGGCTAGAATATTCATTGAATGCATTTTGTGATTCTAGAATTTTTGTTGTTTGTGTTCTAAAATCTTGATTATATGCTGATTGGCGCCCGGACTGGTTCTAATAAACAACGGTAAATGATAGGGCGTGTGCGAGTGTTTTTACCTTTTTGCAAGTATACGAATCGTTGGCCACGTATAGTGGCTATGAGTAAGGGTATCATTCCCACAAGGAGGTTGGTACACGTAAGTCGGTTCTACGTCTTATGTTATAAATAAGCTAATTACAATAATTACAAGTGCATGAAAAGTAAATGGAGATGGCGGCAAGTACGCTAACTCAACTAATGCATGATGATTATACTAAAATGGCATAAAGATTGAATTACACTAATGCGGAAAACTAAAAGCGATGCGAATCCTATGATCAAGGATGTGCAATCTCTATACTACAGTGACAATTATAATTAACCTAAACTAACTAGATTGGCAACTAAGTAAGAAAGTAAATTAACAACTAAAGCAATACAATTAAGTTACACTAAATTAACTACAACTAACTAAATTATCATTAACTAATCTAACTAACTAATTCTTGCAAAGGTTATGCAAGAGCGAAGATGCAAATGATGAGGGATATATTAATTGATCTCAATTAAGCACCTTTGTTCTATGGCATATGCAATATAATTCTACCACTAAATTACCATCAACTATGGTTATAGAATGACAATAATAGAGAGGTTTACAACCTATAACATGGGAACTAGTCAATATGCATCGACATGCAAATACTAACCCAATCCTCTCCACTAGAGCTAATCAATGTTGGAAAACAAAGGCTACATGTTACTAATGATCAATCAATAACATGTATCCATATAATCTAACTCAATTCAACAATTAATAACTCAAGATGGATATAGTAAAGGTAAGATCAATTAATTACAAGATAAGTCATATAAAATCCATCCCTCAACATTGAAAGTGTTTACATATACATGTTCATGAATTACAAATAAGGAAGAGAAGTAAAAGTAAGAAGAAACCACAAGTAGGAAGCTTCTTGTCTTCAATCAAGCACCATGTCTCCTTCTTCCAAGCTAGGAAATTCACATGAAACCATGTAGTGTTGAGGTGGTGTAGTTCTAAGCTATTCTAGGGTTTCTAAGCTAATTTATGATATTTGTTGGATATTAGGGATTGTGTTTAAGGTTGGAAAAGGTGAATATATTTAGAGGGAATGTTTTGGGCATGCTTTGGATGAAATATCTTCCAAGTCGGTTGAGCTCGCAGGTTTGGATCCCCTGGCTCGCGGGCAATTGCTCTCCGATGGAACTCGTGGTCGAAAATGGAAGTTTCCTACGAGTTGTGACCTTCTCGACTGCGGGAACTTTCCCTCGGTATGAAATCACGGAGCTCCAGTGGTTTTGAATGAGTTTGGGTGGCCAAGAGGCCGTTGGAATCAAGCTTGAAGGCTTGGTCGTCCATGGAGGTTGGAGGATTTGTTGGAGTGAGAAACCTTTGCATGGGAGCCTGAAAATGGGTGCAATAGGACTGGAGGAAGATTTTCCATTGATCTGGGTGAAGAACAGCTGAAAAAAATCACCAAAAATGATCGAAAATGACTGGGTCAAAGTTGGGTATGTCGCTGGTTCGGTTCGGTTCGATTCGGTTCGGTTTGGTTCAGTTCGGTTCGGGCTGGGCCGGGTTAATCGAGTCGTGGGTCGACCCGGCTAGCTAAAGAAGATGACCTGACGTCAGGTATGACGCTTGCATCATCAAAACGGTGTCGTTCTACTCGCTAACGTGGCGTTGCTGCACTGATTGGCTGGCAAATTACAATATGCTCCCCCGACTTCTCTTCTATTCACAGAATCTTCATTCTTCTCCAGAATATTACATTTTAGCCCCTAATTTGTCCAAAATGACAATAATGCCCCTAAACTTCCCTATTTACCTGAAACACTTATTTAATCCATTAAATACCCGGTTTTACTAGAGAAACAAGCATAAAGTAATAGGAATTAGGGGTATAAAATATGTACTTTTATAGCCCGATCATATGCTTAACGAACATGCTTTGTTTTTAAGCTTTAGTAACATTAATGTATTCTAGGATTTGGCATGTTTTAGGTGTTTTGCATTTTCTAGTTTTTTGTTTATGTGTAAAATCTAGACAACTTTGTTTTGTGATCTTTGTTGCCTATGTCTAGATCTTCATGGAGTGTACCTTATCCATAGATTTAATATGCTCATATATCATTTTGTGTGGTGTCATGTTTTGGATCATAAACTAGAAAAATGTACATTGTATGCTCATTGATTATTTCTAGTTTCCATAGGATGTATTAATCATATATTCTATGTTGCATGTGTTTGCATCATTTGCATCACTTAGATCATTTGCCTTGCAAAAGGTAGAAGTCTCATCTTGGAGTGAGTGAAACTTCATCTTGAGCACTAAGTCTTAGCTAGGAGTGTGATATTCCGGATGGTTGAGCTAGAGAAGTTTAACTAGGATCTTTGTGATCCGGATAGCTAAGCAAGAAGTCTTGACTAGAGTTATGAGGACTCAGATGGTTAAGCTAGGGAGGCTTAACTAGGATCTTTGTGATTCGAGTAGTCAAGCAAGAAATCTTCCTAGAGACGTGAGCGTCTTGGATAAGAAGTTGCTTCCTAGAGGTGTAGGACACATCTCGGATAGGAAGTAGGCTAGGTGATTCACTAGGCCCGAGGGTAGATTAGGAGTTGATAGGTTAGGGTGGATATCATGTGTTGATATCCTTAAGTGTGTAAGTCCTTTTCATTATAGTGAATTACTTTGACAGTGGTTGTGGATTCAACCCGTGGATGTTTCCTCTTCGGAGATTTTACCACGTAAAAATCAATGTGTCAAATATCTCTATCTCTATCTCTTTATATTTGTATGTATGATCAATATAACTTATTTAAGATATTCATTTCCTCACATCCTTGTAAACAAGTTATTGGTAAAGAAAAAGATGCACACATTGTTTATTGAATCAACATTTGTTTCTTGTATCTTAGAAGTGTTTGAACATTGTATCTTGTGATATTCTATATCAAGTTGTAAAGTTTTACTTAGTGTACTTACATTGTAATATTCAAAGTACAACTTGTGGAATTTGATCTTAATTGAATATCTTGTATATGAGATACATTGTTTGTTGTTACATGTTTTGTAGACTAAGGGTGGTGAATTGAGCATACATGTGTTAATTGTTTTCTCATAACAATCATGTTTAAGGTTAATTTGTATGCTCATCAAGGTTTTGATATAAGTCACGAAAGAGTTTTTAAAACTAGTGTGTCAACCTATTCACCCCCTAGGTTGTTTAGTATAACCTTGTAAGCATTTTCACTCTTTAACTTGTTTTTTTTTACCATGTTCCTTAGTTTCACCACCCAATACATCATTGAACCCAAAATAGTTTGGTTCTCTCTATTTAGACGTCCATGTGTTTCTGTCCTTGCATATGACCCTCTCATTGTAGACAACATCTTTATTTCTGATCATCTTGTGGTTTTTGTTGTCCCAGAGTTTATACACAAACTACTCTTCACCATAACCTATCAAGGTGCATTTAACTGATTTGACATCTAGTTTGCTCCTCGCATGGTCGCCTACATGTACATAAGAAAAACAACCAAATACCTTTAAATGAGAAAGTTTAACCTCCTTCTCAGTCCATATTTATTTTGGTATTCTGAGGTCTAAAGGTTTTGATGGCCCTCTATTGATCAAATACGTTATTGTATTGATTGGCTTTGCCCAAAATTGTTTTGACAACCATGACTATAAGCGTATACTTCTATCTCTCTCAGTCAATATTCTACTCATCCGCTCTACTATACCATTCTACTGTGCTCAGATAATGAAAGGAATAGGTTTTACCGTGAGCTGCAGACACCCGTTTTGGCGTGTTTTGTGCATGAGGGGATTTCTTGTGTGGGAAGAAACCTATTCCTTTCGGGTTTTGGCTTACCCTAGTGCTTCCATATAAATACTAATGTTTCCCTATGCTTAGAGGTGTGTGAGAAATTGCAAGAGAGGCTGAGAGCAACTTGTAGAGTGACTGAAAGAGATAGACAGAGAGATTGTAATCAAACTGTGATAGTGGATTGAGTGCAAGTGCACTCCATAGATGTAGGCTTTTACTGAACCACGTAAAACTTCTCATGTCGTTTCTTTTTCTTCATATTGCTTTCGTTATCTGCGTGCGATTTACATTTACATGTGTGCGATTTCTCAAAACACCAACCAATTTCCAGTGGGCCCAGCCTAGGTTTTTTATTTTATTTTATTTTATTTTATTTTGGAACATATATACGTTTCTCCCACAAGGAATCGTAGTGTTGGATCATATTCAAGGTCATCTCAACAATTAAGTGATTAACCATAAATAGTGATTAGGAAAGATAAAAGTCATGTGAACATTTATTATGAAATAAATCCACAAATTCTACTAATAATTACCTTTTGGAATTTGCTGCATAATAATTAATTTAGCTACCATACTTGTAGAACTTTTCAATAGATGAGACTTTTTCTTGTATTCAAATCATTTGAAAATCCCTTTCATAGAGAAGAAGAGAGGAATTGGAAGATGATAAGAAAAAAAGTGACAATCAAGAGACTAGACAACATGAAAGCTAGACAAGCAAAATACTCAAAAAGAAAAAAAGGCATAATCAAAAAAGCCAAAGAGGTTTCTGTGCTATGTGATGTCGATTTGGCCCTTGTCATGTTTTCTCCATCTGGCAAGCCTTCTCTTTATGTTGGCCAGGACAAGTAATTCATCATTATCTTCTCCTAATATTTACATCTCTTCCATCTTTACTTACCACGACAATCTTATATTTATGTAGTGTTTTGTCGGATCTGTCTTCTAAGTTGACACTTGCAAATAAATAATAATTTATAGATTGCATGTATAGACTAATGTTGTTTGATATAAAAGGCGTGTCACGTGTTTATTAATTATTTTGATAAAAATGCTTCAAAACGAGACAATTTTTCATTGTCTAGAAATATTTTTGATTCATTAATAATAATTGTTAATAAATTAAAGTATTTAAGCATGCGTAACTCATTGATTCGTAGTTCATGATTTTACTTCCATCTAGAGAGAGAGAATCTGTCGTAGTTTAACTTAAATTGCAATTATTTTATCTATTGATCCAGGGATCTCCATAGTGTGGTGGAAAGGCTATCAAGAATGTCTGTTGGAGACCGCGAAGAAAGGTGACATCTCGAACATGTTTATATACTTTTCATTCGAAACAATTTTTATTTATTTTTATTTTTATTTAATTTCGATATTTGTATTATAGTCTGCTGATTATTGAAATACTTTTGCATGTTTGTGTTTGTGACTAGGCTTGGGCATACAATGAAGGTAAACAATCCATATATTTTTTTTATTCAATTTTAAAGTTTCATAATTTGTATTTCAAGCAACCCTGTTCTTTTTCCTTCCTTCTTTTAATCATTTCAAATAGAGTAATACTAGACGTCCCAATTTTTTTTTCCCAAATTCTATCCCAAATGATGTGGCACGTGAGGTGTTAGCATCTTATGAATCATGAGATTATGTGGTAATTGATGTGATGCTGACACCTCACGTGCCACATCATTTGGGATAGAATTTGGGAAAAAAATTTGGGACGTCTAGCATTACTCTTTCAAATAACCCTGTTAATTTGTTAAGCTGTATTTGCTAGTTTTTTTTTTATTTTTTATTTTACAAATATTTTTTAAAAATCTGTATGTTATTCACACCGATGCAAAAAAAAGGATATATTTGGAAGCTATGTGCACAATGCCTTATAAAACACTAGTTTGAAGACAAGGTTTGATATTTCCTAAGCTAGTTTGGATATATGCACAGTGCGTGAGTGGTTTATAAGTTGAAAGCAAGAGCATCTCCAATACAAGCGTGACTTGTGAAAAAAAGAGATGCCACATAGGATAAATAGACGTTCTGTTAATAATTGTGCCTCCAATGCAACCGTGCATATTCAACTTCAAGCTGACGTGACGAAAAAAATATTAGACATTGTTAACATGACTGTCTACTTTCAGACGGTCTGTTACACAACTATTTTTTAGGTTGACTTAGCAAACATTTAAAACTAACATTAATTTTTCATATATTTTTGGTAAGGAAATAAAATAAAATACAAAACAGGGAAAAAAATAGACACGTCATTAAAATAATTGTGTTTTAGATAGAAGCATTGGATGCTAAATTTAGAATTGATTGTCTATCAAATCTATTTTTATGCTATATTGGAATTAAGTCTCTTGACATTGTTGCCTTGATATGTAAGCCACTTTATATTGAAGATGCTCTGAATGCTAAAAAAAAGCCTTGTATGTGAACAATGCGGATACTTTTACACATTGTCATATTTTTTTATTTATGTTTACTTTTATTTTATTTTACACATTTTATTTTATTTATTTTGCTACGTATTTTAATTACTGATTTTCGAATATATATATTTCAGTTGTTGAAGAGACTATACACAAACACCGACGTCGATCCCAGAAACTTCTCATTTGTCATGTAAATGTTTTTTTCTTTTTCCATTTTGTCATTTAGCATTTCTAGCATATTTCTTTGTACAATCCAAAATAACAATTTGTGTTTTATTTTTTACAGGAGTGATTTTCTCAAGGTAAGTCACTCTCTTGAAAATTTTATGAGATGCCCGTGACTTTTTTTTTCTTTACATTAAAGTAAATTATAATTGTTAACATAATCAAACTGTAATGATTCTGCGTAGTTGCAACAAGATCGGTTGAGGGACCTCAAACAACAATTCGCACAAAAACCAAGATTCTCACGTTGGTTTCATTTCTAAACAATCGCTCAGTTATTTATATATAATTGATACTTAAATATTTTACTGTCGTCATTAATTAATTATTCAACTTTCTCGCCCTTTATGGCTTCATCAGTGAATGGAAGAATCCACATACCATTAACGACCGAGCTAAGATTCAAACCATGCAAGACCATCTCGTTGCATCTCTTAACAAAATCAAAGCTAGAAAAGTAAGTGTAAAAATTTAAAGATTTAATTTATTTTATGAGATTATCTATTTTCATTAATTAGATTTTGTTATGCAGACATAAACCTACTTGTTTTAGACTAGTTAAATATTTTAGGATTTGAATCCTCTACTGATCTGATCTTTATTCTGATCTTTTTAAAACATGTGATTGATTGTTGATAAAGTGGTTTTGAAAACCTATCACATCTTAACCATTAATTCATTGCAATGCTTATAAGAGTAATACTAGATGTCCCAATTTTTTTTCCCAAATGATGTGGCATGTTAGGTGTCAACATCTTATAAATCATAAGATTATGTGGTGACTGATATAATGTTGACACGTCACGTGCCACATCATTTGGGACAGTATTTGGGACGTCTATCATTACTCATTTTATAAATACACCCATATCCCAAATTTGAAAATTAATAAATCATTACTATAAGCACAAATTCTAATACCAATAATACCCTCATTAAAATGAATATAATTCTTTTAACCCATTGTATTTGTAAACTCTCTCAAATTATTAATACACTCAATTTAATCATTAGGATAGAATTAGAGTTTTATTTATTTATTTTATGTTTATTTGGTTGATTACAGATGTTTATTTCTTTTTATGGTTATTTGGGTGTTTGAATGTTGGACCTTTTTTCTTGCTAATGCAACTTTGCAAGGCATGAAGGTTTTTCTTTTCTAAGCTTTCTTATTGAATATGTTTCTAGAAGTTCGTCTTCTAGATCATCTATATCCAGATGCATACCACCAGATTCACCTGTGAAGGTCACTCTTGGTGGCTCAAATCTTATGGAAACATTTCCATTAAGATTGATATATGTAACTAAGATGTCAGTAGACTCTTTTGAGAGTCCAAGTGTCAGGGTATTTAGGTTCGTCCCATTTTTTTTTGTTTTTTTATTCTTTTATTTCATCGAAGAGTCTCCGAATATCATTGTAGTTTCACCAAGCTTTTGTCGGATTTTGGTTTTTGGAGAAACTATTGTTTTCATGAATTTACAATAGAGTCTTACTTCTAAATTTAATTTATTTTTTCATGGTTGTGCCACGAACTTGGATCCTTAGTGATCTTAAGGACTCATGAGCACTGGAAATGCCTGTGGTGAAGTTTGGGCTGAACTGCTTGAAAATATCCCAGTTGGCGGTTTACACCACACTGCACAGCCGCAAAAAGACTTTCGATCTCGTAGTAAATGAAATCTGTGCCCACCATTTTATATTCCGCGTTTGTTTCTTTCGCTAAAAGAAAAGAAAATTAAGGTTTAGCGTAAGCTTTCATTTTTCTTTTATTTGTTTGTACATAGTATTAAATTTAGTTTTTAATTAAAATAATTTGTCATTATTGATCCATTTATGTTGGGATATTTTTGTAAGAAAAATATAGATGGATAAATATATTTATGGGTGTCAATTAATATTGGCACCCAATTAGACATTTAGACATTATATTATTATTACAAGAATAATGTTGGCCTGCCAAAATTATTTGTCCAAATGATATGACATAAAATTGCAATTACCTGTGTTAATTATGAGATGAATATTGTGTTAGTTAGTTACAACTCATATACTATGGGAATTTAGGCAAGCTAACATTACTATATATATATATATATATATATATATATGAGAAAATAATGAGGTTTAAGATGTTGGATTTCGAATTCAATTCGTGTTTTTTTTTCCCAGAGAGAACTTATTATAAAGGGGCAGCAGAAGCACAATGTCCAAGCCTCTCAGCCTTAGCCTCAGGTTCATTTGTTTGTTATTTGATTTATTATGAAAAATGATGACGTTTAAGATGTTATTTGATTTATATAGGAAAAAGGAGCATCAGACTGACCAAGCTTTTGAGGTTTATTTGTTTGTTATTTATTTATTTTTCATGCAAAATAATAACTTGTGATAAGATTATTTATTTTTTAGAGGGTGTTTGGTATTGCTTTAAAAAATGATGTTTTTAAAAATTATTATAAAAAATGAGAATGATATTTTAAAAATGTAAACACATTTAGTAGTATTTGTTTAAAGTAATTTTGTAAAGGGTGGCTCTATAGCCACCCATAAGATATCTTCCTACACCCTTGTTTTAAAGAAACTTTTTTATTTCTAAAATACCCTTACATTTAATTACTTAAAATACATGGCTTTATAATTGGAAATTATATTTACTTCTTTCATCCATCACCCAATCAAAATAAACTCTAATACTATATTGTTGATCAAACTCAACATTAATCAGAATATATATATATTTCATATATAGTTAAGTAATTGATGAACAAAGAATTGATTTCATAGATTCCAAATGCATTCATATATATATAAAAATTTGTTGCAGTACGTTGTAGTCTTGTGGAACTCTTTTTTTTTTTAAAGTAGTTGTAGAACTCCATCAAGTCTATACGGTTCTCAAACACAACTCACTCACTCACTTTACTTTAATTCAACTACAAATTTGTTTGATGATTGAGAAAATAGTTTTTTATTTTTATTTTTTTAAGACAAAAGAACTGCATATTGTTGTTTGTTTAATTATTATTGTTGTTGTTTTCTATGACGATGATTAAGTGTATAAACATTATAAAAAAAAAAGATGAGAGAGAAAGTTAGAGAGAGAAGGTCCCACTTTTTTGGTCACATTGAGTTTGTTTTGGCAATGGCTACGATTAGTTTGGAAAAGCAAGGATTGGAAGTAGGAAGGATTTAAGAGAGCACTTGATCTCGGTTTTCATTGATAATTTGAATCCGATAGTGGATGTGGCTTGTCTGTGGGGAGTGTTCACGCCTTTGGAAGAGTTCGAGAAAAAAGCTTCTAGACTGAGCAACTTCGCCTTCATACGGTTTGATTCCATGGAAGAAACTACCAAGGTGGCCAATATGTTAGACGGGATGCATGTGTACTCATGGCCTATCTCTGTGAAGGTGGCGGAGCATGGATGGAAAAATAGGGATTTCACTCGCAGGAGAGTGGACCATGGGAATGGGAGATCTAAACCTTCATCTGTGAGGCATACCAGCAAGAGCTTTGGCTCAGATAGAGGGCATTTGTCTTATGTGGAAATCTCCAATGAGGGAGGCAGATACACCAAAGGAGGTGACTCAGTTAAAGAAGAGAGTAGGAAGATTATTAAGTGGAAAGCGATAAAGGAAGATGTGGAGTGGGCGGAATTTAGTGTTATTGGTGTGCTTAAGTGTCTGAAGTCAATAGCGAGCATTCATGAGAGATTGTCTAACAGGGGAGTTCCATTTGAAGTTAACTATATTAAAGGGTTGAAGACAATGTGGTCATTTCGCTGTTAGGAAGATCATAAGGATTTCTTCCTTCATAGATTCTTATGGGACGATGTTCTGGATTTTGTGGAGGATCATAGTAATTGGTCTATCTATGCTTCTATATCTAAGTGGGTTCGACTATCTGGTTTTCCAATAAGGATTTGGTGTCCTTTCTTTTTCAATGCGGTTGGAAATTCCTTTGGCTTAACGCTACATATTGAAGACAGGGCAGCCTTGAAAGGAATATTGGATTCCTGTCGAATCTTGGTAGCTATGGCAAAAACTCAAGAATGTCCATCCTCGGTGCTGATTGAGTCTGGTTCAGAGTCCTTCAGGGTTGATGTTAAAGAAGTTGATGAGGCTCCTTCGGATGAGTGGATTGGGGAAAGGTTAGGCTTATTTTCGAATAGCTGGAATCCAAACAGGTCGGGAAAGGTGAAGTCTCCGGTGAAGAAGGTCACTTCTGGGAAGCTAGTGATTTTTGAAAATCAGAATAGAGGTAGGGTCTCGTCTGACGCATGTGGAGTTGTTGCTGATGGGACTACAGGTGGGTGTGTGCTGGGTAACTCAAGTGTTTTTTACGAAAAGGGGCTGGTGGTTACTTAGAGGCAGAAAAAAAGTTTTTTTTTTTTAAACCTTTTGCGGGCAAGGATGAGAGAGATCCTTTAGGGTGTCAGACCAAGGAGGGAGCTGCTAAAAGAAAGGCTTCGTTGGCAAGCTTTGAGAAGGTTTATCCTAGGTCTAGAGATGGAGCTTCTAGTGTGGTCGTTGGGAAAGAAATCATAATGTCAGAATCCTTTAGTGAAAGCAGTTTGTCTTCTGGGGAAGAGGGCATTAGGTTTGGGCCTCTTCGGGTTGAAGATGGGTCGGTTGCGCCTTCTAGACTTTAGATGGGCCGAGTTGGTAGTTCAAGTGCCAAGTTTCAGAATCAGAGATGTTGTAAGGAAATGGGTCAGTCAGCTGGTATGGTGGGCTTGGGTGACCCAATAGCTGAAAGTTTGGTTGTTATGCCTCCTTTAGGTCATTGTCTCTTTAGCCCAAAAGATCTCTTTTGTAAGGATTCCCTTTTATTGATTGGCTTATTTCGTGGTCAAACCACATGTTGGGGTTTGGTTGTAAGGGTAGTCTAGGTGATTTGTTGAAGATCAAAGACCCTTTCCAAGACCTCAAGAGGACAAGCACCAAAGGTATATCTTGTGCTTACATTGGCTTGAAGAGATATAGTTGCACACACACACAACATGCATAACTCTTATTCTTGAATGTTGTGTTTGTATTTTGTGTGCATTGTGCTTTATTGATTTATTCAATATCTCTTCTTGCATTTAATTGATTGCATCTTGTTCTATGAAATACCATGTCATGATAGGCATTAGGATGCATTCAATATCCACACTTGCACTTCATGATTAGTCTTAAGTGTGGTGTAATTCGTTTCCGTTTGTGTGATCGGAAACGTCCGCGCTTGCACGATGGTGTGCATGTCTTAGCGCGATGGTTGACCACTTGAGAAGGTCTCATTCTTCTCTTGGATAAGTGGTAGTTTTGGTTTGGTTGATTGGAGTAAGGTGTCTAGTTTCAAAAGATTGGATTTCAATGTTTTAAGTGTTTTCAAAACTGACCTTTGCATGGTCGTGTGACCATAGCTTTTTACACAAAGCTTCAAAATGAGTTTTGAAAATTTCTGTACAAACTAGACACCCATACCTTTCCAACGGTATATTATTCGTAATATTTCATGACCGTTTGGATTGGTTTTGAAATTTCCAAAGTGACCACTAAAACAGGGCATCACAGCTGTTATCCGAATCTGACCTTTGGTCACTCAAATGACCATAACTTTTTATACAGTTATCCAAATCATGTTTTGTTAATTGGAGTAGAAAGTAGACTTCCATACCTTTCCAACGGTATATTATATGAAAGGTTTCGATGTCGTTTGGTCATGTTTTGAGTCGCTTGAAAATCAAGCTTTGTGCTGTGACGCCCGCCGCGGTTTCAGTGCCGCGGTTTTTGCAACCGCGGCAGTCGAGCCACAGAGCAACCGCGATAGTGTGATTCAGGGGCAAAATTGTCTTTTCACTTGCCCTATTCTTGATGTCTATAAATATCTCACTTTCTCATTATCTGAATGTAGTTCTTGACTCTTAAGAACCCTAAACTTCAAAGTTAGATTTTGAGAGAAAATCAAATCAAGAATTCACCTTTAACCACTCAAATCAAACCCCTTTTGCATCAAATTTCATATTGCATCTCCTATGTCTATATAGAGTGCATCCATGTATGGGTTTGTATCATCACAACTTGCTTGGTAAGATTTTGATTAATTTCATCTTATTTTAGTATTTTAAATACCAAGCCATCTCTTTTAAATTACTTGTATGTTTTAGATCATATGCTAAATACAAGAAAAGAGATTATTTGTGATGTATTGATTGAGTGTTGTTTGTGATAGCTTTGTATCTAGGATTGGTTATCCTTTACTTAGCTAAAGTTATATGCCATGTCATATAGCTACATGTGATATCTAGGATTGATTATATTGTCATCTTATAATCCTAGGTAAGCATTTAGAGTACCCTAGCTCTTATTGCAATATTTGGATATCATTGCATATTAACATAGGGTTGTTTGATCTCTTAGGAGATTGTAAGTCTTGTGTGATAGACCGGGATTAGGTCGGACACCGGGATTAGGTGGTCACATGAGCAAATTGGACTAGGTCCACTTTTACAGGCCTGCGGGTAGTGGTAGCGGGATATTGACCGGGATTAGGCCGTCAAACCTGGATTAGGTTGTATACGTTATCACAATTAGTGGATTCGAGGTTCGAGTGTGGCGCACTTACCAGCCCGTGGTTTTTCCCGTGAGGGTTTCCACGTAAAAATCAAGTGTCGTTTATATTTCCGCACCATATTACACTTGATTATTATATTGTCTAGTTTGGGGCATTTTCGTAAATTTGACTAAAAACGAAAATTGGGTAATAACGATTAAAATCTATTCACCCCCCTCTAGATAGTTTTATACACACCGTGCATTAATTTGTTTCATCTTTGTTGATCAAGGCTTAGGTATAAATGTTTTAAATTCCTCTCAATTTGCTCTAGAGGTTTCCAGCTCTAGTAATGGAAAGGAATACAAAGCTTTGCCTCAGAAGGGGAAAGGTTCTGGCTGTAATAGGGGGCACTCAAGTTGTCGTGGAGCTAGAGGGAGAGGTAGAAGGAGGGCGATAATTTTGTCTAGCCATGGGATGCGTACAAGAAAGTCCACTCAACGTCCATTTACTATCTCAGTTGGTGGGCCAGAATGGGAGTTTGATGATGAATTCACCAAGGTTATTGAGGAATTGGTGGTCAGAGGTGTTAACTTAACTGAGCCCAATCCGTGTTATGGGGAAGATGGAGGATGGCGTGTAGAAGAGGAGGTGGCCAAGGTCTTGGAAACCAGTGTTGCCTAAGGCCTCAAATTCAATTGGAATCAGGAGACTTTGTGTAATGAGATTGCTAGTAGGGATGAGGAAGATATGGATCGGTTTAGGGCATTATAAGGTGGGGTTTGTTTGGTTTTTATGGATTGTATTTCTTGGAATATAAGGGGTTTAGGTCGGTTTGAAAAATGAAGGGCTGTTAGCAAGTTAGTTCGAAAGCTTAAACCTTCTTTCCTTCTGCTTCAAGAGTCCAAGGTCAGTTTTAAGGAATTTGGAGTGGTTTAGGTGCTCGGTGGTGGTGTTCTATCTAAGGGGATGGTAGTGGATGTTGTGGTTTATCGGGAGGTCTAATTACTTTATGGAGTGAGGATGCTTTCTTTGCTAAAGTTTGCATTAATATTGATAGGTGCTCAATTATCGTAGGAGTTTGGTTAGTTTGGATAAGGAGGTTGTTGTTTGCAATCTGTATGCTCTTAATGTTGAGGAAGAGAGGGTTGCCTTGTGGGATTTTTTAGTGGTTAATATCAAGAAGTTTTCGGTTCCATGGATCATCGAAGGAGACTTCAATGTGGTGTTATATACTTCTAAGAAAATTGGAGGGCCTCCTATTATGTCTCACATTTGTCATTTTCGTAATTTTATTGATGAAACGAAGCTCGTTAATCTTCCTATGCTTGGGTTCCCGTTTACTTGTCTAACGCTAGAGAGGTAGGATCATGGGCTTGTCTCGACTGATTCCTGTTGTCTCCTGAGCTTCTTGCCTGGTTTCCATCCTTAATTCAACATAATCTCCCTAAGTCTCTTTCGGACCATTCGACGGTTTGACTTAGCGTTTCTAAAGATGTTTGGGGTTCGTACCCGTTCAGGTATTTCGATTCCTGGTCTAATAATAAGGTTGTCTTGGAGCATGCCTTGAAAGCTTGGAAGGATAAGAGGGCTAAAGGGTCGAAGGGGTTCATTGTCTCTGTGAAGTTGAAGGTTGTTAAATGGGTTTTCAAGAAGTGGCATCATGAGGTTAAGTTTGAGGAGAGTGTTTTGGATAGATTGGAAACCCGTTTGGATTCGCTTGAATCTTTTGATAAATCTTATGGTTGGTCTTTGTATCTTCATGAGAAAAGATGCAAGATGTTATCAGAGATGTGGTCGGTGTTGCTCAAAGAGGAAAGGAATTTGTAACAAAAGGTTAAGGTAAAATGGTGCTTGGATGGTGATAAAAATTTGAGGTTTTTTCATCTGTTGTGTAATTCTAGAAGGAGAAGGAATTTTGTAGATATTATTACCATTGATGGGGTGTATTATACCGGTCCTTCTAGGGTTAGAGAGGGAGTTTTTAGGTTTTTTTTAAGGATCACTTTGAGAACAAGTGTTTGGACAGACCTAGGGTGGATGGTATTGTGTTCAATCAGATTTCGTCGGATAGTAGGGTCGGGCTAGAGGAGGTGTTCTCAGTGGGGGAAGTTAGAGAAGCTCTATTCGGGTGCGATGGAAATAAAGTGCCGGGCCCTGATGGTTTTAACGCGAATTTCATTAAGAATAATTGGAAGGTTATTGTAGGAGACTTCATGAATTTTATGAACGAGTTCTTCTAGGATGTGTCTAAGGTTAGTAGTATCAATTATAGTTTTATTGCTCTTATTCCGAAAGTGAAGAATCCGAGCTCCCTCAGTGATTTCAGGCCTATTAGTTTGGTGAATTCCTTTTATAAAATTCTGGCTAAAGTGTTATCTAATAGGTTGAGGAGAATGTTGGATGGTGTGATTGGCGATGCTCAGATAGCTTTTGTGGAAAAACTTCAAATTATAGATAGTTTTGTTGTTGCTAATGATGTGATTAGTAGTTGGAAGAGGGAGTCTAAGGGGGTATTGTTCTGAAATTGGATTTTGAGAAGGCCTATGATAGTGTTGATCACCGATTCCTGGATTCGTGTTTATAAGGTATGGGGCTTAGTCTTAGGTGGAGGGGTTGGATTCGTAGCTATATTTCGTCTCCTAGGACGTCGGTGCTTGTGAATGGGAGTTCTTTGAAAGAATTTGGGGTTAGGAGAGGTCTTCGACAGGGGGACCCTCTATCCACCCTTTCTTTTCAACATTGTAGTGGAAGCCTTGAATAGGATGCTATTAAAAGTTAGGGATCATATGTTGATTAAAGGTAAAATTTTCGGCAATAATGGGTCTCATATTACTCAATTGCAATTTGTTAATGATACCATCTTATTTTTGGAGGCTAATGTGGATTCAATGGTGAATGTGAGGCGTGTCCTAAGATGTTTGAGATTGGTTCTGGGCTCAAAATTAACTTTTTTAAGTCGGATTTGGTTAAGGTTAGGAAATGCCCATTGCTGACGGATTGTTGGGCTGGTTTGTTTAGGTGTAAAAAGATCTCTCTCCCCATTAACTATTTAGGGCTGCTGTTAGGAGGGAAGTCGAGTTCGATTAGTTTTTGGGAGTCATTGCTAAATAAAGTGCACTCCCGTCTAGCCCTTTGGAAGGTGAAGTTCCTTTCTAAAGCTGGGCATCTTATCCTCATTAAGTCGATGCTTGCGAGTTTGCCTATATATTTTATGTCGGTTTTCAAGATTCTTAAGGTTGTGGCTATGACTATTGAGAAAATGCAACGTGACTTTTTTTGGGGTGTGAAAGGGGATAAAAGGAGAATTCATTTGGTTGATTGGTCAACTCTGTGTATGAACAAAAGGAATGGTGGTCCTGGTATTGGTAGAATTCAAGACAAAGCTAACGCTTTACTTGCTAAGTGGGTATGGAGGTTCGGCATTGAGGATGAAGCTCTTTGGAAAAGAACAGTGTGTTTTAAATACTCTATTCAGGTCAGTTCCATGGTATGGGATTGGAAAGTGGGGAACCAAGCTTCCTTGTTTGTTAAATATGCAGGTTCGAAAACTACGGCTATTCTAAAGGATAGGTTACAGATTTTTGTTGGGAATGGGAGACGTGTCAACTTCTGGTGGGACCTTATGGTGGATGGTGTTCCTCTTGTGGCGGCTTTTTCGAGGATTTATGCCTTAGCGGTTTTGAAAAATAATGTGGTAGTGGATTACGGTAGGTGGGTTGGAAACGTCTAGAAGTGGTATGTTGCTACTAGGAGCCCAGTTCTTGGATGGGAAGAAGAGGTGTGGGAAAATTTCATTAAAGAATTGGAGAAAATCAAGCTATGGTTTTCTAGGACTGATACCCTTCTTTGGTCTCCCTTTTCTTTTAGTCAGTTTTCTGTTAGATCATTTAGAAGGGAACTTGAGAGTTACCATGAGTTGGCTTCCTTGGTTTTGGATCATCCTCTGATTTGGTGTGGTGTGGTGTTGCCTAAAGTTAATGTGTTCTTATGGATGCTGTCAAAATGTAGGTTGCTGGTTGGTGATTTGTTGTCGAGATTTTCAGGGGGTTTGATTGGCTGTAGTTTGTGTCCGTTCTGTAATTTGGTTGTTGAATCTATTGACCATCTCTTCTTTAACTGTGAGTGGTCTTGGTTGTTGTGGTCCTCGTGCCTGGATTGGTGGGAGATCTCTGCTTGTTTTCCTGGCAAAATGGAGGCTTGGTTGGATAGTTGGATGCATTTGTGTCCAGAGTCTAGTAGTGCTATATGTTGGACTATTTGGGAGACTAGAAATGAGGTTGTTTTCAACCAAAGGGATCCCAGTTTTGCTAAGGTTGTGGATACAGTCAGATGGAGGGTCGCTTGTTGGTTTAAAAATGGTGGCCTGGGTTCTCCTCTGTCTCTAGCTTATCTTATGGTAAATCTTAAGTTGGGTTGTGTGGATCCTAGGAAAGTTAAAAGGAAGAAGTGTAATTTCGGATGGAAGCCTCCACCCGATGGATTTTTGAAATTTAATGTGGATGGATCTTCGAGAGGTAATCCGGGTCCCTCTGGCATTGGAGGTATTCTTCGAAATAAGGATGAGGTTGTGCTTTGTATTTTTTCCTCTGTCATTGATGATGGCTTCTCTGAAGCGGCAGAGTTAGCTGCCATTCTCCAAGCTTGTCATTGCTGTGATTCTGTTAATTGACCAACTGATATGTCAGTTATTATTGAAAGCAACTCTAGCTTAGTCGTCTTATGGGTGAATGGTGCTGAGGGTGTTGGTCAAGTAAGGTTCCTGGACTCTATCTTGGAGATTAGGGAGATCTTATACAGGCTCAATCCTAAAGTTTCGGTTCGTTTTGTCAATAGGAGAGGCAATGTTGCAGCTGGCTTTCTTGGCAAACAGGGTGCGTTGCATGGGTTGGTTCAGCTGGTTTGGTCTTCTTGATGTGTTTTGTCTGTTGTCTGTTTGGTTGCTTTTTGTTTTTGTTGCTGTTGGTTTTTGCTTGGTCGGTTTGTTCTTCTTTGGTTTTTCTTTTTGTTGGGGTGCTTTGGCTCTGGTGCCAGTTTGTGTTCTTTCTTTGCTTCTGATAAAGTCTGCCTTTTAAAAAAATAAATAAAGAAAGTGTGTAAACATTATAATTTCATGGTTTTTAGATAAATCAATATATTAATTTCACAAGTAACAATATAAAAAAATATAATTAGTTTTAGAGTTGAATTTGTATTTTATTTTTTTCCCAAGTAAAATCTTAGTCGTAGAGTTTTATTTGAATATCATATTTTTTTTATCTGAGTAAATTCTATAATATTTGTTAAAGGGGACGAAGAGACTATACGTAGTTTGTTTTTTTGAAAGAAGAAACTGTACATACAAGATTTTTTTTTTTCTTTTTTTTTTTCGATGGTGGAAGCAAATGAAGAGAAATGTGTGTAATGAGAAAATATATTTGTTTAGAATTTATATAAAAAAAAAATACTTAAATGATAGTTTTGGTATTTTAAAGGGTGTATGTAGTAAATTAAATTAATAATTTTAATTTTTTTTAATATGGGTGTATGAAGATATTTTGTGAGTGGCAATAGAGCCGCCTTATGTAAAACTAAAATTAATGTAATTATGTTTGATATTGTTTTAAAAATGAGTAAAATAGTTTTTTTTTTTAGGAAAAATTACAGTTTGTTGTAAAAAAAAAATGAAAAATAATTAAATGTTTTCTTTTCACATTTTAGTTATAATTTCAAAAATTCATATTCGAAAATAATTTTTCAATAATAAAACGAACAATGTTTTACCGTGTTTTGTTTTTGAAAACATAAATATATAATTATTAGAAATGGATCCAAACACACATCCCTATTCCTTTTTTTATTTTTCAATTGAACTCTGTCTCTCCCCCCCCCACCATTCCCTTTTTTTTTATTTTTTTTTATTTTTTTTATTTTTAATTAAGAAAGACATCTCAAGTCTTATTTTAATTATTATCTTATTATCTTTCTTTTTTTTTTTTTTTTAAAGAAAATACATGTATCAAGTTTTTCAAAATTTTGTGTAATTAGTGTGAAAGTAGAAGTTGATTGAGAGGGAACAAAACCAACTTTTTAAAAAATAATAATAAATTTATGATAAAACACTAACATATGATTTTCATTTATGTAGGAAAATGAGGATTTGCATATATGAAGTGCTCTTAACAGGCTGGATTCTGCTTGGCAAATACCATTAATCTTTTCAAGTTATCTCTTTTTCTATTTAAAGTGGCCCAAATAATGTCCATGGGGATATAGCTCAGCTGATAGATGGATGAGTTTAGGGCTTAGGTAAATAACTACCAAGTCAAGCTTCAAAAAAATACCTTATGGATAGATAGATACTGTTAATTTGTTTTTTTGTGAAACATAAATGAACAAGTTTCATAGCGTTTATGACTATATAAGGCGACTTTTTAAGGTATTTTGGAACGTTTTGAATTATGGGTTTTTGGCATTGTGATCAATGTGTTTGTTTATAAATTATCCAAAAAAAAAAAAAAAAAATGTTTGTTTATATATAAAAAATTATATTCACCACAAAAGAGAGAATGACCATTACACATGATAGGGGGAATTACAATTAGATCCTTATATTTTAAGGAAACATTGCTTTTATACCCCACCTATGTGTATTAGGATTTGGTGTAATTCCAAAAAGATCCCTCTGCCAGTCAATGGTTAGTTAAAGTTAACTAGTCCAGGGGTAAAAATAGTTTAAATAGTTTATTTATTTTAAATAGTTTAGGTTTGTAAATCGCACATATATGTAATATATGGTTTATTTATATTTATTTGTATAGAACATGTCTTACCTACAAGTGAATTCTACTCAAGGAAATGTTAGAGAGGAAAATCAAAAGGGAGCTAAGGCTGAATGGAATGATTAGGCTAGTGAAGTATTCATGAGGATTTGTGTGGATGAGACATTAGTTGGAAATCGACCAAATGGTCATTTCAATAAGGTTGGGTGGAAGAGCATTATAAATAAGTTTGTTGCTATGAACGGTAGAAATTATACTTATAAGCAATTTAAGAACAAGTGGGATTCACTCAAGAAAGATTGGCAAATTTGGACAAATCTAACAGGAAAGGAAATTGGTTTAGGATGGGATCCCATGAAACAAACTATTGATGCTAGTGATGAGTGGTGGATCAAAAAATTGAAGAAGAAAGGGGTGAGGAACAAGATTCAAGATTTGGACCTAATATTGGTGCATTGCATAAGCGCAAAATTGATAAGGAGCGTGATCGAATTGCGGTTCTTCTCACACAACAATGATAGTTAGATGACTGTCGAA